>CM076584.1:577773726-578159325 GCA_034641835.2 Pinus albicaulis | reverse complement strand
GACCCCCGGAAAACCATCATTTAACCCGCACCATGGCACGTTAAAGCCCGACGTTGGAAGCCGAGCGAAATTGCCAAGAGTCGTTGATTTGGAGAAGGGCCATCAGACGGTGGTCGCACGTTGAAATTGCCCGGAGGTTAACTAAGGTGTGCGTAGGATAGCCAGGTACGATACGAGTGTTTGATTGGTTATTGATATATATAGGTGGGGCTGGAGTATAATGAAATTGTTTAAACAATTGGTGGATAATTAGCATAAGTCTGGAGCATGATTGTTGTAAGGCTGGGTGGTGAAATATAAAGCTGAAAGTTCATTACAAGTTATTTATTTAAAAAGAAACGTGGAGTATAAATACAAAGTGTTGAAAGTTAAACATTGGTTATAAGGCTTGGAGATAATATAAAGTCGGGAATATAAATTAAAGTCCAACCATTGTGGATAGTATTTATTTATCAAATTCTACGAATTTCTACAAATTTGATAAATAAACCCGAATAAAGAAGAAGTCAATTAAGACTCAGGCTGGAGGAAAAGAATGGGGAAAACCAAGGGAAAATGCTGACAGAGCGATTGTAGACACACCAGCTCTCCTTAGGGGTCCAATTTCAGTTTTGTTGCATCACACGATGATCTCTCTTCTCTGGCATTTACTTGTATTGAAGATCACTATTCTAGGAATAAGGATTTATTTTCTCCAAAAATAACCCTAGCCAAACATTGACAATGCATCAAGGATATCTTTCTATGCCTCATAAGTACATATGTTCTACTTCTAAATCATGTCTTGGAAGTGGTTGTTTTGCTGGAAATTATTCACCAGTTGGTTTCATACCAAAGTCTTTTTCACATTTTTAGCATCCAATACATGAAAAAGATAATGGTTTAAAACAACATAAATATTTGAAATTTTGCAAGAATTGTCTGGCACACTTTGAATATGAATTTTGAAGTCAAGTACATGATGTTGTATAGGATCAAGTGTCATTTTGAATACCAAATGTTTCACAAGAAACTTCTCAACATGCTACCCTGCAATAAGGATTAAATGACAATATTGCATCAACTATTTCCATAATAAAAGTGCACCTCGGCCATAAGACTAAACAACTACAAATGTTGTAGATCTAACAAGACCACACAATCAAATGTATTCCACAAGGCCAATACTGTATGAAAAATGAAAAGGTGTTTGCAACCAAAAATACCTTAGGCAACTAATTCAATTAGATACACCAAACCATCAGCAAAAAGGAAAACCAGCCTACTTGGCCCCAATATTTTCAACTGGGTCCTCTAATTCAACCAATAAAAGGGCCAAAACCATAGCATTGAGATACATTTCATTACACTGTCAATAACAATAAAATTTGACTCAGCCATAACCCTTTCCTTTTATTGTTGTGAAAAGCTTTATACATTACTCTAATGTGGCTAGTCCATAGGCCAAGTAGACCACTGGGTAACAAATATGTTTCCTTTCACCTTTGATTTTTCAAATTATGCCTACCAAATCTAAGACATTTAAGAGGGGGAACTAATACAACGTTAAAAAGAAAACCGGAGCACACATCTACAAATTACCTCCTTAGCTACTGTCACACCATCATTAACTATTTTCGGAGAACCATGCTTGCTCTCCAAGACAACATTTTTCCCTTCGCCCCAAGGGTGACTCCAACAAGATCAGCAAGTTTGTTCACACCGCCTACAAGACAAATTGACAATTCTTTCAGTAAGTGTGCAATTGAATGCCAGAACATATGCCAAAATAACCCTTCATGAAAAATTAAAATAACACATTAAAATCAAATATAAGTGGACAAGGAAAGATCCACCACAGTGAAGTTTCACGTGCAGGTGACCTTCCTTTACACATAATTTTTTCTCTGACCTGCAATTTTTTTGTCACTGAGCCATCCTTGTTGAAGTACAACTCCTATTCCATAGCTCTTGTATTAACTACCTTCTCTCACCCGTAATTAATCTCGATTCCCTCTTACGCTTTCCTTAAAGAAATGAATTAAAAAACTGAAAGAGAAAGACAATTGTCTACCATAATTATCAAACATTGCACCCAACCTACCTTTCCATTGTTACCCAATGAGGTAGATGTAGCAATTGTTGTCATCTGCACCCAAAGTAAGCTATCTTCTCTTATACTGAATATAGAATTACAAGATCTTCATATTAGTATGAACCTTAAAAAACATGACTCCCATTGCTAAAACCACTTTTAAGTTGTAACAAGAAAACTAAAACATTATGTGCTTGCATATGCAGGCATTAAGGAGAGAAACAACAAAGAGAAATACAACCTCAATCCTGAGCTTTTAATGAGAATAGGACTATATGTTTGGATTAATATAATAGAAATAAATCACGACTATATTGAGCATTACAAAACAATCTATGGCCAGTGTCTCTCGCTGCCTTGAGGTTGCCATGCTAGAGGTGGCATATTTTTAATTTAAATTCTTGACCTCTCGTGCCCATCTATGAATGCATCCAATGGGATATATACATCAAATGCTCCTTTATATCCCCAAGAAACAAATTCCCTACTACAAGAGCACGGTATTGATGGATCACCCCACACCATCCCACCCAATAGAAACGGTGAAAAGGCTTTGCAAGAAAACTTCTAAATATCTCAAGACAAGCTATGGGTGGTTCTTATGAATCAACCAACCATTGAACATGCTCATCAATCCAAACCATAGTGTTAATAGCGACAATATCTGACCATGATGAATCAATTTACGAGCTATGTTAGAGAAACCTAAAATCTCACTTTGAAAATAGGTGAAATGTTTCAAAAATAAAAATCATGATAAATATATTTTAGATAAAGTACATGAAATAGTTAAAATATTAAAATTTACCTGGGAGTTGTACATGATTTATAGGGACACCCTCATCGTTCACCAACAACGTGCCATTAATGGTCCCTGTGGAGCTGACACGTGTAGCTCCAGGAAACGCAATAATGTAGTTGGCCATATCAACCTCATCATTGCCAACACGTTCAGCGGTTGGCTGGGTGTCTGCTTGGGCAGGGTGTGTTTCTTGGCTAGCACCTAAAGGAGTAGAAGGTGTACGAGAGGGTTGTTAGGCAATCTCTTGCCCTTGTGTCCCACTACCACCAACACCGGGTTCAGCAAATGCCAGAAAACGCTACATACAAAAGAAATTTTTGTTAGTTTAGTCAATGTAAAAATTAAAAATCAAACTATCACAATTCATCTCATGCAGAACAAAAAAATATCCCCCTGGTTGACAAGTTGTATTGCTCATGATGCAAGAGGATTTATACCTGCACTGCCAAGTCAATCAAAATCCATCATTATCTATACAATAAATACAAGTAATTGATGTAGTATTTTTTACTCTAAGATGCATTCTTATGATAATGTTAGAACATATGTTGAAAATGTCCAAACATACCTGAATAAGCTCCTCTTCGTTTCAAGAACAATTTATTGGAGTCGCATGAACTTGGAACAAGCCTCCCACGATCTGAAAGAGTAGCAACTAAGTCAACGGTGACTTTTTTGTTGCTACGCTGGATCGAGGGAGGTTTGCTCCAAGATTAAATTGCTCCAATAAATTATTCTCTACTAAACAGGGCCAACCACGTGAAGGTGGAAGCTCTTATGGCCCCTCCCCCCCCCTCACATCACTCTTAATTCCCCAATACCCAATCTATATTTCATTTTTTACTTTCATGAGCATAAAAAAAAATATTCAATAACTAATAAAAAAACAATTCAACAAAAAGTACGCAAGGAAACATTGCAATTAATGCTTGACATAAAAATATTATGATAAATGAGTTTTTATATAACGCAAAAAACGTTCCAAGTATGGTCATTGGTAACGTTTGTCTTATAATAATACAATATTTTACATTATCGAATTTTCTTTTTCTTCTTCCTATTTTTAAAGCTCCTAATTACATAATCAATATCATCATGCTCTGCTCCTGTTTCGTGCCTTTCGACCCGCACTGCTGACCTAGTTGCGTAGTCACGATGTCTGGTCTCATCCAGTGACGGGGCATCGCCTACAAAAACAGATAATATTAAATTTTAATTGTCAGTTTTTAAATATCATTGAACTAGTTCGGTAATATTGATAAAAAAAATTGCAATGAGATTATTTACCTGGTGCACCAGTTGTCGCCGCTGACCTAGTTGCGTAGTCACGATGTCTGGTCTCATCCAGTGACGGGGCATCGCCTACAAAAAGAGATAATATTAAATTTTAATTGTCAGTTTTTAAATATCATTGAACTAGTTCGGTAATATTAATAAAAAAAATTGCAATGAGATTATTTACCTGGTGCACCAGTTGTCGCCGTTGGGACTGTTGCCCTGTCTTCCTCTCTGGTGGTAAGATCCTCAAGGGAAACATTCTCCGTCATTTAAACAAAAAACGTTATAAGGACAACCATCAAGGTATAATTAGAAAAAATTATAAGTGGAAATTAATTACCGTCACGGCCCTCACTGATAGCAGCATTGTCGGCCTGGTCCCCACTACAATGATCGGGTTGCACGAGAGGATCATCTACATCTGGCTCTAAAACTGGGTTATTTGCCTCGTTGGTAGTGTTGCTCCCCTGATTTAAACAAAGTTGTTAGACATTAAATTTATGGACGAAAACAAAAATATTGAAAGGTTAATGTTTTACCTTATCGGGCATTGTAGATCTTGGGACCTGCCCCAAGCTTCTGCGACGTTCAACTACAGCTTGATAGCCAAAACGGAAAGCGATATTTTTATCTTCCTCTGTAGTTATTGTTCCGAAGTCATCACCCTACATTATATATGATTGTGTATTTTTAATCATATATAATAGGATTACAAAAACGTTGGAAGGCGATACAATTAATTATAAGATGTTTAGCTACTTAATTACAATTCTTGCAGCTAATTTCAAGTAGCCACCCTGGCCGAGCTTGTGATGGCCCTTTTTCTCAATCCTAGCTTTGGTTTCCTTTGAGGTGTCAGGAAACCTAGCATCAAAAGATTGAAGTCAGATATGACGTAGCACACTTTTATTTTAGACATAAAGAAAATTAAAGCTATTGAATTAAAGTTGTAATTTACCTTGCGGGTCAAGTTGGCATTTTTCCTTCTTTCTTTGCCCTTTTCTCTTTTCCGTCACGGATGAGTGCTCTCCACTCACTCTCTGAAACTGCGAGAGGACGCTCATATCTAGGGTTAAATTTCAATTGCGTCCTATAGGTGTCCCTGGTATATTTCAAATATTTTCCGGCTACCTGAGCCACCGCTTTTCTGTCAAATGTGCCAACCCCAAAAAGGGCTTCTAGATAATCTAGAAGTTCTTTTTTCAGGTTGGAATTATGGGAATTCCACCCTGTACGTATGGTTGGGCCAAAAATTACCAACGCATGGCTTTCCAGAATCCTGTAGAACTCATTGTTTCCTACACAGAATAAAACCAAAAGAAAAATAAGATATTATCATTAATTTAAAAATAAAAATCATGATAAATATGTTTTAGATAAAGTACATGAAATAGTTAAAATATTAAAATTTACCCGGGAGTTGTACATGCTTTATAGGGACACCCTCATCGTTCACCAACAACGTGCCATTAATGGTCCCTGTGGAGCTGACACGTGTAGCTCCAGGAAACGCAATAATGTAGTTGGCCATATCAGCCTCATCATTGCCAACACATTCAGCGGTTGGCTGGGTGTCTGCTTGGGCAGGGTGTGTTTCTTGGCTAGCACCTAAGGGAGTAGAAGGTGTACGAGAGGGTTGTTGGGCAATCTCTTGCTCTTGTGTCCCACTACCACCAACACCGGGTTCAGAAAATGCCAGAAAACGCTACATACAAAAGAACTTTTTGTTAGTTTAGTCAATGTAAAAATTAAAAATCAAACTATCACAATTCATCTCATGCAGAACAAAAAAATATCCTTTTGACTTTTTATTATTACCTGATATCTATTTAGCTGCCTCATAAGATGTTGTATCCTCTCTTCTGTTTCAAGTGTTTGAGGCGCGTCTATCAAAGCATTAAATTCCGACCTTGCATCTCGTGCCTTTTTTTGCAACAAGAACACTGGAGATAGGGATGAAGAAAGCTCTTCCTCAAAGAGGGAATCATCGGGCGTACCATGGCTAGGTGTCTGCATATTTGAACAAAATTAATATTATTTCAATTATGTAAATAACTAAAATACCTGAAGATAGAGCAATGCTGGCACTTTACATGTTCTTCGGCTGGCCTCTTTCCGCGATCATCCCGTCTCGGGGTTGTTCCTGCACTGCTCTGATCAGTCTGCCACATTGCAATAAAATTATAAATGTAAAAACTTGAAAACAATATCTAAATTGAAAACACAAAATGAAAACTGAAATAATTTCTAATAAGACATCGAAAGACAGAGTTAGAGTTTCAAATATGCCTTGCATTGAATTCAGTCCTGGAAACATGTCATTGCACATTAAGGCACCCAAACATTCAATCCACGAATGATATATTTAAGTAGGCTTCTCTGATTCTGGGAAAACACCATACCTATAATGCATTCACTTGCATGTATAAAGGAAAAGGAAAACATGTTTTCATACAACGGTGACAAAGGCATCTTGGGGAAAGGTATCTTCACTTTTTATTTATGTTGTTCACCCACACCACTCTCGTGTTTTCACTAATCCTGTTTTGTCATTTTTGGATTCAAATTAAGTTAAGGCCTTAAGTATTTTTTTACCTTTCGGTGTAGTTTTTATAAGTAGCATGTATGGATTTTCCATTAATTCTGCACTTTTTCTCTTCATGCGCATGTTTCCTTGGAAATCAAATGCATGATTTAGTCCCATACATTTAACAAGTTGTTGGATCAACTCCATAGGAAATATCATGTTTCCTATTCAATCAAAATTTATCTCGGTTAGGGTAGGTAGGAAGGTTTTCCCTTTGTATTAATAGGGCACTTCTAGCTTGCATTTTTATTATATCTTTCAAATTTAGTGTCGTTTCAATTAGGGCATGATTTTTTGCAACTTCCAAGGTGAGAATGAACAAAGACAAATTTTTGTGATGGATGACTGTATATGACTCCATGGCCAGAGGAAAAGGCACTAATCTACTTCTTCAAATATCTATAGTTCTCATTCACCTCATATGGAGATGGTCCTTGATTTTGAGCCAAATGTTGCAGCAAAAAGTTCCCCCCTCCATAATTTGATATTCAATGGAAATTTCTTAAATTGATGATGGGGCATGATTATGGAACATTGGCACATACATATGTAATGTAATTCCAAGATCATGATATATGTTTGCATATGTTTATGGCAATGTTCCACCAAGTCCCCTGGAGGTGGGAGCGAGGGGACGAGGGAGCGCGGGAGCGGCCTATGCAAAAGCTCCCTACCAATTTTCGGGAAACGTGGGGGGACGTCGGGGTCATAAAAATTATAAAATTTAATATTTAAAATGTAACTATATTTTTGCAAGGAATGTATATACAGTCATCATACACTTTCATCATGAAATATAAATCATAAATGATAAAATTACAAATCGATGAATGATGAATCATATAATTGAAACAAATTTAAAAGTTAAAAGTTAAAACATACATCATACAATCATGCATGTAATTTTGTAATTTTGTAACTATATAATCATTAATGTAACTACTAAAAATGTACAATGAAAATAAATTTTAAGATATCATATGACATATTATATCAAGATTCAAAATAGAGTTTAAACTGAAGTTTACAACTCAAGTCTGAAACATAAAACTTAAACGCAAATAAGTTATGTATGAAACATAAAACATAAAACATAACATATGAATATCAAATGATATCATCATACTGATAAATGAGCATAAATGCTCAAGTTAATGCCCCACTAGTCTCTGCATCCAACTTCTGCACGAATATATCAAGATCAACCATGTCACCATTTGAATCAGAATCACTTGGATTCTCAAATATGTTAAGTGGCACATCAACTTTTAACACGAAACCATAAACTAAAAGGGGCGGTGAGGGGACGTGTGGGGGCGTGAGGGAAACATCCCCTAGAAGTCCCCAAGACCCCGGAGCGCGAGGGGGCGAGGAATCTAGACCTCTGGGTGGGGGGGCGAGACCCCGTGTAACACTGGTTTATGGAGGTGGTGGAGCAAAAAAGAGCTCAAATAGAGCTGAAATTTTTCACATAAAAAGGACTGTGGGCTTGACTAATGGTTCCATTTAAAAAATGATATCTAGACAGAGAATAAGTGTAGCATGCAAACATGCATTGAAAATCCATTTGAGTTTGCATTGTATTACTTATGATGGATTCAAATTTGGGTTTCAAAATGCCAGGTTATGGCATGATTTTGTCGAGAAACCCTTAGTTGGATTATGATGTTGGTTTAATTTATATTTTAAGTTTGTTTTGCAATCTTTGGGTGATAGTAACTCATGAACTAGGTTACCAATGTGTAACAATCATATTTCAAGAATAAAGTTGTGATTTTTTTATATTATTATTATTATCTATTAACTACGAGTATTGACACCTAATGCCTGGAATTTTGACATCTTGATAGCATGGATAATTTCGAAAATGTTTCTAGTAATGTTAACATAATAACTATCATTACGTGTCTTCACTTTTTTCACCATAATAGACCTGTGATATGGACTCATCACACAACTTCATATGCTATGTCCCAACAAGTTCAAACTAGTTGAACCTACCTCATAGTGTGGTTATTAAGGACAAGTTGCTTGATATATAACTCGATAGCATAGACCACGTTGCAGTTCTAAAAAGAATCCTCAAGTGTCAAAAAAACTTCACAATATGTTCTACTATAAAGCCTTTTGGGATACCAGAAATAATATATGTATCATTGATGACTTTTAAAGTATGACAAGATCCAGAGGGAAAGGAAATCAATGGAAGAGTGATCCACCAATGAGAACCTAGAATTTAGCATCGGATGAGTTAGAGTCTAGGAAATTGAAAGCCTATAATTTTAATTAGTGATGAAGGACATCACATAGGTAATTATATTTTCATGTAGAATAATCTGTTAATTCAAATTTAAACTACATAATATGAAAGGCATACCATAAATTTTTCCACGTAAGTCCAAACAACCTATAAAAAAGGAAAACCTTCTTTTTCCATGGGAAATAATTTACCTTTCCTTTTTCAAGGCAATCTAAATCACAAAAAATATGAACTATACTGCACACATTCTTGGATAATGTGAAAGTGGAAAAGGAATACCCTACACAAGTGATGCACATGTACATTTGAACACTAATAGATTTTTGTAGTTGAAATGCAATGCTTGTTTTCATTTAAATGTAGGGTTTTTAAAGCAGGGAGAAATAATGGCTGCCAAATTAATAAGCGTTTCTTTGGGAAAAATTTAAATCTTGTATTGGGTGATGAAGATAATAGAGGGTATTGAATGTTGATTGACATCTAGAGAGAACCCTACAGCCTAACACAATCTAATGGAATTGACCAAAAAAACCCAAATAGAGTCAACCCTACTATAGGAGGAAGGGCCTGCAGTAAGAACTTACCATTTTGAAGGCGAGGCGAATCTTTGAGGGCAAATCTTGTTACGCAGAGGCGAGGGCGAATAGCATTCTAAAGAGCCCGAGGCGAATCAGGGCGAATGTTGTTGCAAGAGCTCGGCGAATGCTGCGGGCGAATCTTGTTCTGCGGAAGGCTCGGGCGAATGCGAAGGTGAATGCTGTTATGCAAGAGTGAGAGAGGAGAGAGGCGAATGCGAGGGCGAATCTTTGTTACTGACAGCGAGCGAATGCGCGCGTGATATCGAGACGTTAATGTAGCACACATGTACATTTGAACACTAATAGATTTTGTAGTTGAAATGCAATGCTTGTTTTCATTTAAATGTAGGGTTTTTAAAGCAGGGAGAAATAATGGCTGCCAAATTAATAAGCGTTTATTTGGGAAAAATTTAAATCTTGTATTGGGTGATGAAGATAATAGAGGGTATTTAATCTTGATTCTTGACATCTAGAGAGAACCCTACAGCCTAACACAATCCAATGGAATTGACCAAAAAACCCAAATAGAGTCAACCCTACTATAGGAGGAAGGGCCTGCAGTAAGAACTTACCATTTTGCAAGAGCTGAGGGTGAATGTTGTTCTGCAAGAGCTGAGGGCAAACGCTGAGGGCGAATGCTGAGGGCAAATGCTGTTCTGCAAGAGCTGAGCGCGAATGGGCAAATGTTGTTCTGCAAGAGCAGAGGGCGAATGCGCGCGTGATATCAAACGTTAATGTAGCTATTGCGACAAATACGAAACAATAAAATCATTTTTATGTAGCGCGCATATAAGTTTCGAATTTTTATGTAGCGCGCATATAAGTTTGGTATTTTTATGTAGCGCGAAAATAAATGTCGTTATACCGACGGCGGAAAAGGCGTCGCTATTACGACTGGTGCCTCCAAACGTCACAATGGCGACACCTAGACATTGTGTCGCAGTTGCGACGTTTAGAGTCGTCTCAATAGCGACGCTTTGGGCCATGGTGTCGCAATTGGGACGTCTTCCTCTAAACGTCGGTATTGCGACACTTTTTTAAGTGTCGGTATTGCGACACTTTTCTATAGACGTCGGTATAGCGACGGTTTCGGGCAGGATGGAAAAAATTTGGGAAAATTTCCGACATTTGGTCAAAAGCGTCGGAAACAAGTGTCGGAATTTCCGCCAAATGTAGTAGTGTTGCAATTGGAAATTAAATTTCCACAAAGATTTTAGTAGAAGGATTCTATATTTAATAGTGGCATATAATTATTAGATCAGGAGAATCCATTCAATACATAATTGTATTAAAATTTCTACATGGTATTGGAGCAAAGAAGATTGAAATTTTCAAGCAGTGGCTGAGTTTGTTGGTGGAAACAATTAGAATTTGCTACAAGAATTTCTTGGTGTGACAGTTGAGTAAACATCAAAATGGCTCTAACTATATTGAATGGAAGGACAAGATGGAGGTGGTGCTTGAAGATAATGGCTTGAAGGAATTCATCAACAATGATGTTCCTAAGCCCACTTCGATGAATGTTGCATTACTTGACGCATGGCAAAAGAAAGTAGCAATGTCGAGGAGGATTATTTTGGAAGGTGTATGAGACCACATTGTCTCAAGCCTTCATAGGAAAGCCACTCCATATGATATGTGGAAGGCTTTGATGGATCTTTTCCAAAGTAGCGGCGACCATGGGAAATTGGAGTTGAAGGATAAACTCAGAAAGATCAAGATGGAAAAGAACGATACTATTCTGGTATACTTAACAAAGTTTTTCCAATGCAGGGATGAGATTAGGAGTGTAGGAGTAAGTGTTTCTGACGATTATTTGGTGAGCGTGGCTCTCTTGGGACTTCCTAAGAGCTGTCACAGTTATGAAGACTCTGTCAACAGACAAGAAAAACTATCGGATTGGGAATGACTATGGTTGGATCTAGTGGAGGAGGAGTTCAGGAGGAACACTAGAGATGGCTTTTCATTGAAGCTTGATGATGAAGAGGATTGTGCTTTGGCTACCAAGGCGAATAAGGGGAAGGGGAAGAAATTCCATTCTAAATCTAAGGCCGGTGAAGATGGCAAGGAGCACAACATGTCCAAAGTGAAGTGTTTTCACTGTCACGAGTATGGACATATTACCACAAACTGTCCACATAAGAAAAAGAACAAGATGGTTGTTGGAGCTACAGCTGGTGAGGCTCTTGCCTCAAAATTTGAGCTTGACTTCTCATTGATCACATGCATGGTGTCTAGTGCATTAGGATCGAGGTGGTACTTGGATAGTGGTGCTTCCTTTCATATGACGAGAGATAAGAAACTATTCAGTAACTTGGAGGAGAAACATCTCCATATGCATATTGAGTTGGGCGACAATGGATGATACAATGCGACTGGCATTAGTACCATTACCTTTCAAAGGGCATCAGGTAAACTCTTTCATTTAAAATATGTTATGCATGTTCCAAGTTTGAAGAAAAATTTAGTCTCAGTCGCAATATTAGAGGATAGAGGCTATGATGTTGTCATTAGTGAAGGAAAAAATTTCCTGTGACACAAAGCAACATGGCAAGCCAAGAAGGTTGGGATTCGAGTGAAGAATCTCTACAAACTTGATGTACATGGGATTTCTACTAAACTTCCTACTGTTGGGAAGTGTGAGAAAGTCATGCAATTGATGCTTGAGAGGGAGCTGGATTTGCATGTAGGTAAGAGTGAACCTCGGGATGTGGAGCAGCCACAAGATGACGATCATGGAGTGGGAGCAACCACTAATGCAGAGAAATTTTGTGCCAGATGGGCAGAGGGACTGCATGCGGCTATACCACCAGGTGAGAGGTGGGGCGACATGCATGGGTAATCCTAAGAAGAAATGTCTGGGCATGATTCATGAAGATGGTGTGGATCTCATGAATCGAACCTGGCTATGAGGAGCCCATAGTACAGCAGTAGCAGGATCAGTTGGATTGATGCAGTCAGATGTCGTGAGGACATGAAATCAACGTGACAGTGTCGGATACTAGAGTGCAGATCAAAGTTGACAGCAAGTGCAGATTGCATGGATGCAGAGGTCAACAGCGCACTGGTTCTTGAAGACATGTGCAGTTGGTACCAGTAGAAGTCAGAAGACTTTGATGATAGATGCATTATACTGATTTACTTGTTTGGAGGCGATTCAGTTTTGGAAGTGTTGCATGCCAATGTTGCATGTGTGAGAAACACTAGAGAAGTGTTGCATGCAAAGGTTGCAGGGAGAATGCATGGAGTTGCATGTTGCATGCAAAGACATACCTTTCTTGTTGAGAGGGAGTGTTGAAGTTTGCAACAAGAAACGGTGAAATTGGCATCCAGAAACAACATCCTTGATCCTAATGAAAATTAAGCACCTACACTAGGTGGGGCCCACACAAGTTATTTTTAGGTGTATGTCTATTTTTAGAATGTTGAGCAAAGTCTATTTATAATGGGAGTCTATTTATAGATGATTTAGTAAGTTATATTTATGGATGGCCGTCTGTTTTTGGAATGCATGTGTGAAGTCAGTTCGTGGATTTCATGTCTAAAAATAGAATGCATGTCGATTATTATTATCTCTTAATAATAATTAGACAATAAATAATAATCTATTCTCTTGAAGCACTTGATTTCGGTTAACTGATGTGGAAAACCAATTAGCTGAAGGAATTTTGAGTTCTAAGGGTGGTTGGTGGGACATGCAAGTGGACTTGAGTTGTAACTGAGTGATTCAAAGTTGTAACAGAGTTGGATGTGTAGTTATGTGAGTCATAAAGTAGTTTAACTCAGTTAAGTGAGTTAAAATCAGTTGTGCTAGTTGTAACTAGTTGTAACTAGAGATACATTAGTGAGAGATTAGTGAATTAAATATTAAATTAATTCACATGTTGTGATCTCACATGCAACTGAAGATTTACTATTGTTAACTACATGCATGTCAGATCCAGTGGAGACCCAGTTGAGAGATAGGTGAAAGGGACAATTTGACTATCATTTGTGACATTAGTGGGTGCACACATGCAACCACACACACATTGGATGTAATCATGATATTTACGCAGTCAAGGAAGGCAAAACAATAATCATTCAGTGGTTCTTGACCATCAGGGATTGCACAGTGGAGGAATGTTGTCAAGAGGTAGTGAATTGGTGCATGTATTAGCCAATTTTTGTATGACAGTGTGAGACGATTGTATATTGTATTGAGAGCTCTTGGATTAGAGTTTTGTATGAGATTGTTTCATGATCCATGATATATACATAATATATGATAGTGGGGTTTTTAGCTTTATTCTTTCACGGTAAAAAAATCTGTGTTATGTGTGATTGATCTTTCTTCATGTGTTTGCAATTGGTGATTAAATTTCCGCAAAGATTTTAGTAGAAGGATTATGTATTTAACAGTGGCATATAATTGTTAGATCAGGAGAATCCAGGAAATACATAATTGTATTAAAATTTCTATAATTCATTTAATTCTTATGTAATAGAGTTGATATGTAACATTTTAAAATTATTAATAACTAAAAAAATTCAATGTGGATTATAAATAAAATATTTCAATGGTTACTATAAAGAAAAATATTTTAATAGCATATAAATGTATAGAGAAATATAGAGAGGGCTACTTCTTAGTATGAACAAGAAATTTGTTTAAAACTATATTAATAAAAATATATATTTTAATATTTTAATGTTATATATAAAGAGATACTCCTCATATATGAAGGAGATGCATATTTAAAAATATATTAATAACAAAAGAAAATAGTGTAGACAATGTATGTTATAAATAAAATATTTTAAGATCTGTATTAGATCAATTATTTCAAGGTCAAATATTTATAGGTTAAAAACTATATATATATATATATATATATATTAAACAACTCTACTCATCTATTAAGAATGCACAAGAAATATTAGAGAGGGATACATAGCCAATATCAATGTCCAACCACATAGGGAAGGACCATAACTGGAATGTTTTTTTCTTTTGACATTAACAGTTAATTAGATTAAAGAGCAGCAAACCAGCTGCGGCGGACTGGAGCATTACAGCACTGTCTGAATTTGAAATTCATGTTACACAGAGAGGGATCTCGGCCTTTGATACAACTAGAGGGATCGTCGTGGAGATCGAGCCTCAAGATGGCTAAAACCGCGACTGGAAATACTTTAAGATTGCAGAAGTAGTCTTGAAAGTCCATTGTAGCCTGTGATTCTTCCAGATTGCAGAAATAGGGTCTGATGTAGGAATCTTTGAGTCTTCCGTGAGAGCTATGCGCTGGGATATTAAATCGGCATTGACTAACCTTATAAAGTTCAGAGAGCCAGCCGAGAAATCTAGCGAGGTCCAACCCAAAGCCATAATACTGCACCTTTACTTTGACGAACATCCAATGCAAAATAGCATCGCCCTTAGGATCAGTCGACATAGCCTGCCCATTTCTTACTCGGCTTCTGAGACAGCAGAGGACACAGAAAGAAGGAAAGGGAAATGAGGTGGCTATCCAGAGAGAGACCGGGGTCAAAAGCCATTAACTGTAAGAACTGGAGCAATCCAACAGAACAGGAGTTAGAAATTTTTTGTAAAACAGGTCGATCATCAGGAGATTAAGGTATGGTGCAAATAGACTCAACAGAGTTGACTAATAGGGATCTTCGACTACGAATAGAGCCAAGATTGGCTTCCAGATCAACTTGAGTATTCAGATGCCTCAGAATATGGAAAAAGGAGATTTTTCGGAACTGGGCCAGAATAAGCCTGATTTTCTTGAGAATGGGGACTAAATGAACCTGCGATGGGTTCGATTTGGAATTCAAAGCTTGGATGATAAGCCTGGAGTCTCCAAAGACCGAAAGTGAAAGAAAGTTCCTATTGATAGCCAGATTTAGCCCCTGCCACAGAGCCAGAGCCTCTGCTCTGTTATTTGATTCGATGCCCAACCCCCATTGATATCGAAACTCAGTTGAGCCACCAGGGTTCAGTAGAACCCCACCCCCGCCCGCAGCCCCAGGGTTTCCTTTAGAGGCCCCGTCAAAGAAGAGATAGTGATCATCCAAGGCAGATCGCCACTTAATAAACTCCTGTTCTTCCAGGCGGATTTCCCAATTAGCATGGGAAATTGCAGAGGAAATTGTATTGTTTTTATAATTTGGAGCAAGATCTTTGAGCCAAAGCTCCTCCTCACTGTCCAAAGCCGCTTCATTCCTTATTGCAGGTTTAGCATCCGAAGACTCTCCCAATAGAGCTTTAATTTTAGTGATAACTTTGGCAGGGGTATAGTTTTCATCCCTGAACAATCTATTGTTCCTCTCCAACCACAGCTTCCAGCAGGTGAATTTAGGGATCCACATCCAGGCAGTCTTGAGAAGGTTTTTTTTAGTGAGACAGAACAGAGCTAATTAGGCCCAGTTGTGAAGCAGATTTGGAATATTTCCTGGAAGCTCAACTTTGTCAGCCTCTGACATCAGGACCCCCCTCCAAACATCTTGGGCAAAGGGGCACAGTAACAACAGGTGGTTAGTTGTTTCCTCCTCCGACACACACAGAGGGCATCTGGAGGGTCCTTCCATTCCACGTTTTCTCAGATTATCTCTAGTGATAATGCTATTATGAGCTAACGTCCAACAGAAGAAGTCAACTTTGGGGAGCGAAGGGAAGGCCCAAATAAATTTCCATTGAGTTGGATCAGGAGGGACATTAGGAACAACTGTCATACTTTTGTAACCTTCATAAACCAAGAAAGATCCTAAGAGGGAGCCCCACCCTCTTTTGTCCTTAGTTGTTGCCTTTGTAGGAGATTTTCCTTGGAGCTTATCTAAAAGTAACGAAGCTTCAACCTGCAACCAATGGGGGACCTCTCCCAGGTTCCAGTTGTCCCACAATATTTCAGTATCATCTGTCTAGGTGGAAATGTCCCACAGGGTTTCCAGATTGTTGGACTATAGCCAAATTTTAATATTTGCAAGACCTTCAACATGGTTCAAAGGCTGGTCACCTAAGATCGGATCTTCCCAGATTCTGATTTTTTTCCCATTACCTGGGATCCAGTATAGATTGTGACTGAAATGCTCCATAGCAGAAAGACAAAGTTTGAAAACCGGAGAACCTTTGGAGGTTTTTGGTGGCTGATCCAAACACCTCAAATGCTGTCCATGGAAATATTTCTTCCACAGGACTCTCTTACTCCAGCTAGATTTCCCAGCAACAATGTTCCACAGAATTTTGGAGCCCAGAGTGAGATTTTGGGCAGCCAAATCTCTCATTTGAAGACCTCCTTCCAAGATTGGCCTCTTAATAGTGTCCCATTTAACTAAATGGAGTCTTCTTTCATTATTTTTCCCCCCTTCCCACCGGAATCTTCTCAACAGACTATCCATTTTACTGAGGAAGGTTTTGGGAGCAAGCAGAATGGAGTGTTGATAAAGAGGCATACTTATGAGAATAGATTTCATAAGGATAACCTTCCCAGCGTTGTTCAGCCAAGAGTCTCCCCAAGCTTGAATTCTGAGCTTTAGCTTGTCTAGCAGGGGCATCCAGTGGGAAACTTTAGGTATGGATTTGAAGATTGGAATCCCAAGATATTTAAAAGACTCCCAGGTCTGAATTCCTTTCATTTCTAAGAGCCTTGTAATGTCAGTCAGTTCCTTGACCGAGCAGTTCCAGACGAAGATTGTGCTTTTTAAATAGTTAATCTTGCTACCCGAGACCTCCTTATATATGTCCAACTCCTTCTTAAAGGATCTTGCAAAGTTTATGCTCGCTCCTCCAAGCAGCAGAGTATCATTGGAAAATTGGGCATGATTTATGTCTTTAACATTGTGAACAATTCTAAGGCCTGGGAGAGTTTGGATTTGTTGACAGTAGTCTAGCTGGAAGCTGAGCACAGAGGCTTGAATAGCATAGAGGAGCGGGGACATCGGGAAACCTTGTCTTAAACCCCTTGAGGCATTGAAAAAATCTGTAGATCGGCCATTAACCAGCGGCGCGATCCAAGGGGAGGCAATGTAGGCTTTCACCCAATTTCTTCATAACAACAGACAGGAAATCATGTCTCACCCTGTCAAAGGCATTTGCCAAATCGAGATTTATCACCATTCCTTTCTCTTTCCGATGGCAACTTGAGTGAACTGCTTCTTGCACCAGCACAATATTGTCCAGAATCTTTCTCCCTTTGATGAAACCTCCTTGATTTTCCGGAATGATGTCCGGCAAAATATTCTTGAGATGGTTGGCTATTATTTTGGTAATCAGTTTATAACTAGTATTACACAGAGAGATGGGATGGAATCTACTAAAATCGGAAGCTCCTTTCTCTTTCAGAATCAGGGAAAGGAAGGCCGAGTTGATGCTGCGTCCAATCTTGGAACATGATTGAGACTTCCTGACCATTCTCAGAAGGTCTTTATTGATTGTTGACCAGCAAGACTGAAAAAACCTAGTAGTGAACCCATCAGGCCCAGGAGCTTTATCCGGCTCCATGCAATCCAAAGTTTTCTTGAGCTCATCCATGCTGATCAGAGCAGTCAGCCTAGCATTAACAGACTCATGAACACAGTGAGGAATTAGATCAAATGGGTAGGTGTGAGAATCTATAGGAGGATCTTCAGGCGCCGAATAAAGCTCTTTGAAAAAAGTGAAAGATGCTCTCTTGATGCCTTCAGAATCTTTAACCACAGCATCATGGGAGCGGATTTCTGAAACAGTTTTGAAATGCTTGCGAGCTTCGGCTTGCTTATGGAAAAAGCTAGTATTTTTATCGCCGGCCTATAACCATAAGTTTCTAGATTTTTGTCTCCAGTACTCCTCTTCTTCCCTACTAGCTCTATGGAGGGCTTTTTGCAATTCAACTTCTTTTTGAAGCAAACTTTGGGTAACAGCAGAATTCTCCATTGCTGATTGATGGACAGCAAGGCTTTCTAAGGACTCTATTCTCTTGGTAGTGGGTGTTTTCAGAGTTTTAGCCCACTCCTTGAGCCTTCTTTTAAGACCCCTCAATTTTTCTTCCCACACATAGAATGGGGATCCCAGGACCTACCGATTCCAGGCTTCTGAAACCACCTCATGGAAGCCATCTTGCTGAATCCACAGAGGACTGAATCTAAAAGGAATGGGACCTAGGTTTCCATCCAGGGAGAGCTCGAGGCTAATGGGTTTATGATCAGAAGTGCAGTTTGGAAGGATTTTAGAAGAGGCCATTAGACCACATGTAAGGAAAGAGGTTTGGACGAGGAATCTGTCTAAACGAGCAGCTATGTGGTTGGGCCCTAATATTTTGTTAGACCAAGTGTATTTCCCAGATGAAGGCTTGATATCCTCCAGATCCCATCCAAGCATAATGTCTTCAACCCATTCTCTAGCTGGGTCCCTGACTGGGGAGCACCCCTTTTTCTCTTCAATGACTAGAGTAACATTCAGATCACCTGCAATAATGATGTTTTCTGGATTGTGCAATAAAAGAAAGGACTGGAGCGAGTCCCAGCAATTTTTTTTCTCCGCTGGTAAGACCGGAGCATAAATATTGAACATACTTACTTGTTGACCAGAATCTTTGTGGAGGAGCTGAGTGAAAATCCAGTGAGGGCAACTTTCTTCGTGAATCAAGTCATATTTGGAGCTGTCCCAGAAGGAGGCAATCCCGCCAGAGGCGCCTCTAGCACTGACAGCTCTTCCGGGACCTTTACGCCAAAATGTTTTGCTAGTTTGGAGGAGAATAATATCCTCCAGCTTTGTCTCCTGGATGAGAAGGATTTCAGGCGAATGCATCCTCACAATTTCTTTCAGGGCTTCTTCTTTCAGCCTGCTGCCTAACCCTCTGCAGTTCCAGGAGACGTACTTCATTATTTACTGGCTTGGGAGGTTGTGACTCCTTTTGGAGCCCTGCTATGCTTGCGCCCGGATCTGGTGTTCATCATTCCTTTGAGAGTTTTCTGGGAGCCTTGGAGCACATCCAGATAAGTTTTCTCCTCTCTCTGTTTCTTCTTGGATTTTCGACCCCTGGCCGACTTGATAGGAGTGATTTGCGAACTGTCTGATTCGGAATCTCTCTCTTCTCATTCTCCCCCGGAGTCAGAGGAAAGACTGATGTGCTCCTCATTGCCTTCGTTTCCCCCTTGATCAACAACTGCTAGAGGGACAGTTGTTTCTTCTTCGGTTTCTTTCACTTTCTTCGACTAATCTTCAGTTTCTTCGTGGTTCTCTATGACATCCACCTTTTCACCTGAGGAGGGGTCGTCTTTTGAAATTGGCTTGGTCTTTGAATTGGTCTGGGGTTTTCCCATTGGTCCAGATTTTTTCTTCTCAATAGGCTTTGAGACTACCTTGCCCTTTTTTATCTCTTTCCATCCTTCTTCTTCCACCTTGTCCCCTAACGGGGCTTTAGGACAGTTTCGTTGGAAGTGACCATGGTCATGACAGATTCTGCACTTAAAAGGAAATTACTCGTAGTCCAGTTTCTGGAAGTGGTGCCAATCTCCAACTGAAAGTTTAACGGCTTCTGGCAGACCAGCTTCCAAGTCCACTTCCATGCAGATTCGTGCGCAGGTGTATTGGCCCCTGTTATCAGCTTTGTCAATGAATCGACCCAGCCCGTTTCCAATCTTTTGCAGGGAGTGGAAGCTCCCACAGTGAATTGGCAGGTTGGGGAGTCGGACCCAAATAGGAACCTCCTTTGGGACATCGACTGAAGGATCGAAGTCAGGGGTCCATTTATTCAGGCAAAGGCCTTGATTTCCCATGAAATACAGACCATTTCTGAACACCAGGTCTCGGTCTTCCTTGGTAGTGAATTCGAAAATGAAATAGCCTCTACCGACAGCATAACAGATCACGTTGTTTGTCAGCAGAGGCCTCCAGTTTCATTGAACCCAGTCATCAGTCGATTTGGTTGATGGCCATCGACCCATAAATTTCCCGACCAAACCTCTGTCAGCCAAGGCAAGAGCGATTTTGATCGGTTGTTCTTCAGGCAGAGCGATCTCTGGGATTTCTTCAAGTTTTTTGATGAACTTTGGGACGTCGGGATCTGGACGTTTTTTCCCTTTCAGCGATAGAAGATTTCGAAAGGCATCTACAGAAGAAGTTGGAGGGGTGGGAGAGGGCTCCCCACCCCCTGGTGCACCCATGGCGGCTGCACAGACCTCGCTTCGTCCACAAACCTTATCGGGCGCCTGCAGAGAAGAGTTGTTCGCGCGCAGTTCGAATTAGGAAATCGGAATGTTAGCTGCAATGTACGAGACAAATAATAGTAGGGTAGACAAGGGGAAACAAAAGAGATAATAACAAAAGAATCATCCAACTTGGGGATGGTCCTCAAAGGGACCTTTCTTTCCTTTGTTTTTCAAAACCTTGATCCAACCTACTGGAGGGGGGTTGACCAAAGTTACTTGTAGATTATCATTGAGGGATGAAGGAGAGTCCTTATTGGATTCAGAAGATGTAGATTTATGCGCTCGCTTCAAAGCACCCAAATAAACAGCTTTATTCATCAACTTCATATTTTCTAAGGGAATTAGATTCATTGTTGAATCCTCATGAATCTGATGAGGAGCATCAATCTGAGCCTAATCCCTCGAAATCATATCATCAACTATTTATATATTATATAAAGCAAGTGAAAATTAAAAAAATATAGTTATGGTTGAAATATTTCACGCAGTCTAACTATTTTAAGTTTTGGTCCTTTTCGAGGTATATTTCTTGTCAATTTTGTTTGAAATCTAGTAAAAAATTGTTGGAATTACATGTTTTAGCTATGTAATCCACACAATATGAGTGCCGAAAGATATTTCCCAAGCATTGAATCCATTTATGGATTCATAAATGTGATTTAAACACTGGAAAATTACAATTGTACAAATAATTGTATGGCCACAACATTTTATTGGTGTTGCACAATTCCTTCCATGCTTGGCATGAACTTAATATATGCATTAATCAAGAAAATTACAATTATACAAATAATTGTATGTCCACAACATTTTATTGGTGTTGCACAATTCCTTCCATACTTGGCATGAACTTAATATATGCATTGATCAAGCCCCAAGAGACACTAAATCTCTTGAGGTGTCAATCTTTAAGTTTTTCACTATAAAAGAGGTTTGAACCTCACAATATTGGATCCCTCTCGACTCTTAATACACGCGGTTTAAATGAATCTATATTGGTTTTTTACAACTAAAAAAATGGTTGAATAACCATATTCCTCCAAGTACTCTTACGTCTAGAATACATAAGTTAATGCTTATAGGGTTTCTTTCGAGCTTATGCATTGTGGAGTGGGGGATATTTACAAATTAAGAAGCAAATGATGCTAGAATATTGATACATATCATTCCAAGGTAGTGTTTTTATGAGAACAATTGGTAAAAAAGCAATAAAAAGGTTAAATTTTTAATATTATTGAGAAAATAAATCTTCAAGAATATATTTCTATAATAATGAGAGTAGAGCTTAAGTAAATAAAAACTAAAAAAAAATTACTCATATGAAGAATTCTATATATTACAAAATAAAAGTAGTGAATATCAAAAAAATAAAATACTGCAATATCATAATTTACTTATTTATTACATAGTTGTAATTTAAGAAAAATAAAAGAAACTACATATTATTTAAACTATAAAAACATATCTTAACAACTTATAATTTAATATAATTTATTTAAACTTGTAATATTAAATGCAAAATAAGATTATGTGCAAATCTTTTCTCAAATTTTACATTTGAAAAGAAAAAAAAATGTTTAATAAATCTAAAATTAAAATAGTTATAAAATTAGCATCTCTTTTTATACAATAATATTTATATATAAAAATCCATTTGAGAAAAAAAAATGCATATATGGCTTTCATTTATATATAAAATTAACCAATGATATACCTACAATATCACGAAGAAAAGTATCCTTTTTTGGCAACAATTTATATAACATTCAACCATCCATATCAGTGCATGCACATGATTATGACGTGTGCATAATTGAGTGCATTCAGTCTCATTCATGATGATGGTACACATATTTGTAACCTTCCGTGGTAAGTTACCATCCATATGTAAACACAAATTTCTTGCATGTAAGACACCTGGAACAGTAGTGGCATTGACAGGAGATATGGATTTCAAAGTTGTTTCTAGAAGATGAGCAATTCCACGAACTTTTTTTTTTATTGGATCCCTCGTTACTAATCTCTTTCATGTGGCTGGATTCCATAATTAGATGAAATACCAATATTCTCTAGATAAGGATAAGTTCATTTGGAGTTACATGAGTGACATTCTCCATGTACTTATGCTTCATGGGTTTCAATAATCAAGGTTTTTCAGATTTATGTCCACCTACAAATTCAAAACGGAATTTTGAATGGAAAATTGTGGAATTGGCAGCTCTTCAAAGTTGAGAAATCATGTTTAAGTTGAGTAGTATATTGAAATTTGTCTATTATGTCTAGTGATGTAAAGTGAATGAAGGGTAATAATATATGATGCATAAATTGGGAAAGAATGAGAAAGGTTTAAGAGAATATAATCAAATTTAATGGGGAGGAATGCATGATGAAAAAAATAAAAATAAAAATTGATTGATAATAGGTTAAGAAGGATTAAATTTTTTGAGATGGAAAATATCGTTTAAATGTAAAATTTGATGAAAGTTTGTATTTCAAAGAATTTGATTGCTCTTAATACTGGATATATTGATACTCTAGATGGATCTAGATCAATTGTGATTGTACCTAAGCACTTCAAAATTTTAAATGATCATCATTATTTATTTGTATATATTTTTGATAAATTTGATCTTTTAAATTTTCTAATTTTCATGGTACTATGAGAAAGGTCACTTTAAAAGTTACATGATCAATAAAGTAAATAATAATGAAGTAACAATGTTCAATAATGAAGGAAGTGAATAATAAGAAAGTAATAAGATACACATAATACATCATATAGAGGATCTTTTCCATCTATCTTCTATAAATTTTTCTATGATCACACTTAGTAGCTTTCCCATCTTTTCATATCAATGTCATATGAGAAAAGAAATTGAAATAAAATAGCATTCAAATCTTTATTTTATTATATTGCAATAAAGGTCATACTCTACATCTCTATCTTTCTAATATAGTAGTTTATTTCTCAAACATCAATCTTTTTGAATTCACGAAGTTTCATAAAGACGTCACCCATGAAACCATCAAAAGATTACTACCATACAATCTATTAAATAAAATAAAAAAACAACCAAATAAATAAAATACAAAATAATAAAGTGAGAATATAATTTATATATAAATAAATAAATCACTCATGAAAACATCAAAAAGTTGCTACTATAATGTAATACCCATATTATCAACCTATTAAATAATAATAATAATAAACAACAAAATAAACAAAATAATAAATAATAAAATGAGAATATAATTTATAAATAAAAAATAATAATAAATGATATAGCGAAGTTCAAAAATAGTAAGAATAAACTTATGGAGAAAGCCGAGTTATAAAAATAAAGAATAAAAAAAAATTTCAGTAAAAAAAAAGCATAATAGAAATTTGCATAACGACACATTTTACTCTTTTTTCAACAAATTGTTTTTTTAATGGATGAGAAGGATGATATGAGACATTATTTTTCTTAAAATAATTCTAGTATAAGAGGGTCCACTTTCAACAGGGTTGGAGAGTGGCTCGCTGTAGAAAGACATAGTATAGTTGAGTTTACGGTTGGGCAGAGATTCATCCCCAAACCATTTGATGTGATCAGCTAGATAATAATAGAGTAAAGATTCCAAAATTACAAGAAAACTAATTCTTTATTTTAAAAGTTTTATTTTATTTGTGTTGATGATTAAAGACCATAATTTTTTGTAAGTTCTTTTCATATTTAATTATGTTTTATGTTCAGGCCATTGCATATGGTATTTGAACATAATTGCAACTTTGGTTGGGCTTAAAGGCACATTGAGTGGCCCATTTTACAACCAGTATGAGAGTATGTGTTATGTCACGTTTTCAATAAAATAATAATAAAAATAAAATAAAATAATTAAAGTTCGCCTAAAACAAATTTAAAATAACCATGTAGATAAAAAATACTGCAACACAATTCAACACAAAGAAATCCAAAATTGTGCTACAAATTTTTTTAATATTTCTTTTAATTAAATGTTTGTAAAACGAATCTTCTATAAATATATTAAAATCTTTAAAGACATAAATATGAAATGAAATGATATTTTAATGTCCACGAGACTAAAAATAGTCTATGGGACTATGAGTTCCCTGTTTTTGGCCTTTTGCATTTTAGACCTTTTCTTATTCAAATTGATGATGCGCTGGCCCAACCTTCCAACAATCTCATCACTGAAAAGACAATGCCAAGAAACAAATGCTATGTACACACCCACTCTTCCCAAGCTTCTTTAGGCCTTTTCCAAGGTCCTATTTCACACCGAAGTTGATGCAAGTTGGTTCTTAATTGAGAAATAAGAATCTTTTCCATCCACCGAATGTTAGCTCCAATGTACTCTTTTTGTTGGAGATCACACCTAAGATTTAATTCTTCAATGTAATACTTATTCTTTCTACCCAACTCTTTTCCCCATACCTGTTTACAAAACTTCTCCATAACAAAATTCTTTAGCTCATTGCTATTTGTGGGACAATTATTGACGTAGATATTCCATTTTTGTATCCATGTGTAGTTTTGTCTTATTCATATTTTCTTTCTTTCACTCGTGCCTTCCTTGAAGATAACATTAGGTCATCTCCCTACTCCACATCAAAATTATAATATTTAAAAATATTCTAATACTTTCATTGTAACAAGGCGGAGCTAATTTGTAACTTGGAATAGGTTTTCACCATACCCAACTTCTAAATTACTTCATGTGATCATTCCATTGTTGTAACAACAAGAATTCCCTACATCCGATGAGTACGAGTGCATCTTGATATCTTTCCAAAACTAAATTTGGAGGTGGTCGAGCAAGTTCTACCCATTTCCAAATTCTTTCTTTCTTTATCCAATTTCCAAATAATCATACTGTCGTCATTTCCGTCTGTTTTCTGTATCGCATGTGGCTTCCTTTTCTGTTCTACAATAGATATAAACAGATCGACATACAACAGAGTTGAAGGGATTGAGGAAGGTGGGTTCCCTCATTAATTTCTTAATTCATTGTTGGTTTCATACTCCAAATATAATTTTTCAATTGTGATTTTCTATTGGAGTGTAAATTGAGACAGCGATTGTAAGGCAATGATACTTAGGCATATTTTCATCTAAAGAAACACTTACAAATTCAATTTGGGGCTCTAGACAAGGGTTTTAAGAATATTTTAATTGTTACTGTGAAGAATTGAACGTTGAAGGCTAATTTTAAATTGTAACCTTTTGGGTGGATTTGGACAATAATGTATATCACAAAACGAGAAATTCATCTATTGCACAGTTTGATAATCTTGGGATTTCCTTTTAAATTGTAAAACATTACATTGATTATGAGTTACAATCCAACAAGGTCGGCCTGGGAAAGAGATATTCATGTGTGGTAGAGTTTGATAATTTTGAGATTGTGATAATTGCTACAATCAATTTGATCACTCGGATTTTTTTTAAATAAAGGTTTTAAATTTTTTATTTATTGGTTTATTGTGTTAAGAGGCCTTCTCTAACTTAATATGATGTTGTAATTTTATGTTATACTATTTTATGTTATGTAAATATTTTGACCCAATCAAATTAAAGAGATTTGCATATGAGAGGTTTGATCCTTCACATTGCTTGATAGATCTGGAGTTAGAATTAATGTTACAAATATACATTAGGAAAATAGTATATCGCTAAGGGTACTGAAGAAATTTATTTTTTTAATCATAAATATCTTTTAAAATATAAACAATTAAAAAATGTGTAGTCTAACTAATAGACAAAATGATCAATTTCTCAGCATAGTTTTTGGTCAATTTTGTCTATTATCTAGTAAATATTTTTAAGAACCATAAATTTAAGTTATTTAATCTGCAAAGTTTGAGTATCTCACGAGTTTATTTGGGTGCTAAATCCATTCATTCATTCAAAAGTGAAATTTTCAACAACATTAAATCATAGTCTTGCTCAAAATTGTATATTCTAACTAAACAAACCATTACATTTATTAATTAAACTGCCCCATTAAAAATACCAAATTTTAAATAATTCAAATAACAAACATTGTGTGTTTGGTAAAAGTGCACTCACTCAATCCATTTATAAATGCATGGGTTTCTCACTACCTGGGATTCCTCATTGCCATGAGCATATTGTGAGAGTTTTCATCTCATAGACATGGACATGAATCCTATGATGTCAGTGTTGTTGAAATTTATACCATCATACATTTTTTTTTTCTTGGACTTTGTGCTCCCCAACATGGTAATTTCAAAGTATTTGTAGGTAAGTAATCTCATGAAATGTGCATGAGTACTTGGGAGTGCACATTAACATGGTGAATGTGAATAGTGCTAAAATTGACTCTTTAAATGGGAATCCGAGAATCCATTATGTTAAATGAGGCATAATGTTTTTTTTCCAGTTTTTTAACTTTTCTTGCTATTCACAAGAATTAAGGAATAGTCAACATAGTCAAGATAATTAGTATAATGGAAGTTCCCAATGGAGAATCATGTCACAATGAGAATTTAACTTGGGTGGGGAGTTTATCAACCCTCAAAATCACCCAGGACACACTTAACTGACAAGCCATGATGGTTTTGTTGCATAATCTAAGATGCATATCTATACATTTTGATTTCTTCATTTCTAAGTCAACCATTTTTTCGAAAATTCTTTCTCCAGTTCAAGTATATTGAAATATGTTACAAAGTTTTTGAAATTTGATTGCTTCAATGCTTACCCACTCCAATACCACTATATGCCACTATATGTAATAGCATATAAACACTTATGTTAAAATATTAAGGTGGATATTGTCTGAGTGCTCTCTAGTTTGAGTGATGACCTAATTCACTTAATTATGTATAATTTATGGCTAAAAAATGGTTTGTTTTTATTAAGCACATAATTCAAAAGAGTTTAAGACTTGATAAAGGCCACTCAAACACCAAAGTGAGTAAAATAGTAAGTTAAATGGGTGGTGGCATTCAATCCATTTTCTTGGAGGATTTCAAGTAGCACTGCAAATATCAATATACTCCAAATATTAATGAGGTTCATAAACATGGGACATTTAAAGGAAGAAAAAAAAATATGTAAAAATAAATTTAAAAATATTGGGAAAATATTAACAGAATATTATTGGCATGTATTAAAAAATACAAAATATATTCTTTTAAAAAATAATGAATAACAATTTTTCCACCCATCCACTTGAGTTATAACCACTTGACTTCTTCCACTAGGAGTTTTTAAGAATAAGTTGTTATTGCAATGAGAAAATTCATACTTGATGGTTGGCCATGTAGGCCAACCATCACGCTAGCCATTATATTGAGTTTTAACAATAATCAATGGATTTTTTCGTGGCCACATTTCTTGACTAATGCTAACAAGACTTATCAGGACACTAATATCACACAAAATGACCAAAGAGATGAAAAAAAAAAAAATTCACAAAAAAATATACAAATATGATACATAAGTGTTGTTTTTCAATCATTTTGTATTTAAACATGATGCAATATAAACAATAAAATGAAGCGTGAATTGAATATATCAATGCAAAAATGACACTTCAAGAAACACACATTAATAGCATTGACATAAATATAATATAACTCCAACACAAGATACAATGCATCTTATTACATTGAGTTCCACATTATGCAAACTTAGTGTTTTCACTAGAAAATTGTACTAAAAAGAAATGCTAAATGCATTGCTACAACCGTGTATTGTAGCTATGAAATGGTTAAACATAAATAGTGAATATATGTCTAAAGGGTTATCTTTATTTCTATTCTTTAAACAAACAATTCCAAAGGGTAAAGTGACTTCCTTTAATGGTATAATGTGACCTAATATCACATGGCTACAAATATGTATCCATTTCAAACTTTTTTATGGATATTAATCTTGTAGCATCACATTATTTTTAAGGACCATTTAAATTATAAGTAATGTATTTTCATCTTGAAAATGAAAGAAAATTTGGAAATAATTCAAGAAAACCTTCAAATGGCCTAGAATATGAAGAATGAAAAGCATATAAATATTAAATTTAAAGACAAGTGAGTGACATATAAATATTAAATTTAAATATCATTTGAAGTGGGTGGTCCGGTATATACGAGTCTCCAAATATATAAGCAATTTAGTTTGAAACAAAAAGATATTTAAAAACTAGTTCCAAAATTTTATGGATCCTATAAGAGCCTTTGCAAGATTGGAGAAAGTGGCTTATGAGATACATTTTCCTTTTTTCATGCATTCATAATGTTTTTCATGTTTTTTGCAATTATTATTATTATTATTATTATTATACAATATAATACAATACAAATAAAATTTATAGAATTAAATAAATAAGAAAATTGCTCCTTGAACCAAAAAAATTTATAAAACGATAACATCTTTGCTTCAAATTATAATTTATTATGGAGTACATGATCAAAAAAATAATATACCTCAATAATTTAAATCAAAAGATGAGAAATTCATGAAGAAACATACTTAATTGCAAACTTTGAGGATTTTTTTTTTTTTTTTTAACAAGAGAGTTTATGTTAAGATTCTAACCCGAATACCTTATAACATACTTAATTACAAACTTTGAGGATTTTTTTTTAACAAGAGAGTTTATGTTAAGGTTCTAACCCTAATACCTTATTATTGTATTAGCTATAGTTAGGTTGGACTAGAATGTAGGATACATCATGTCCTATTTATGTCTTATTTATAAGAAAGTAGATTCATTTTAATAAGCATCTAGTCTTATGAATTTGATATACTATAAAAAGAGGTTTTTCCTTTAAAGATGTCGATTATTTATTAGCCCTATATCATTCTCAAGGCATGGAATTACTCAGTATTTCGAAAATTTATTCTATTTAGGGTATTTTGTACACACCATAAACTATTTGTGATCCTTTGTAACCATCTATCACTATTGTGCATGTGTGAAAATATCTTCCAATTTACTCAACTTATATCATTCTTAACCTCGGGTTTTAATTAATCATGACCCTTTCCTCTTTATATCATGTTCCAAACCTATTATTCTCTTTATTCTCTTTGTCCTTACACCTATATTATGTAATGACCCAAACTTAAAACATAATTAAGGGAAAATTATATATAAAAAAATTATATCATGTTCCAAACCTATTATTCGCTTTATTCTCTTTGTCCTTACACCTATATTATGTAATGACCCAAACTTAAAACATAATTAAGGAAAAATTATATAAAAAAATTTAAATCACTAGCTAATAAATGTAAAGAAATTTTCATTAATAATTAAATAGTCCATAATAATAATAATCAACAAATAATAAATAAATAAATAAAATAATAAAGTGAATATCATAATAAATAGAATAAACTAATTTATTAATAAAAGTAAAAAAGAAAAAGAAAAAAGTGAGTAAATTTATGGAAAAAACCCAAATTTAAGGAAAAACTTAAGATAAAAATAAATATTGCATTATAAAACATGGATTATGTGCATGTATATTTTTCTTCTTCTTTTGGATGAAGAGGTTCTATTTAGTGGATGAGAAGGAGGATGTGAATCATCCTTTTATTGGGAGAATTTTTCTATAAGAGGGATTGTAATATGCTCAATTTTGTGAGCTTGAGAATTTTGCCCAAATTTTGTAATATTAATTAAAAGGGGAAAATATCGTTTTGGAGAAAGGTGACAAGTATTATTTTATTGGAGATTGATGACAAATTATTAATTTATTAAAATGAAGAAAAAATTCACTTAGTGGAAAATCCCCCCCACCAATAAAATAATGATTAAAAGGGGAGTCTAGAAGCATGGGGAGAAATTATAAAAGGAGGAGGGACTCATTTGTTGATCATCCTTTTGACTATTATACTTTACATTACATCCTCTCTTGGAGTTGTTTAGCATAAGAAGAGAAGTGTTGTTTATCACAGGAGTTCCAAATTCCACCCTCATTTCGAAGAACTTTGGGCATCTCCCTAGTGAGGAAAATTTGGGGAGCTCAATTCAGAGTTTCCATTGCGCATATTTGTAGGTTATTACAGGTAGCGTGTGTTTCTTCCAGGGCCCAGAATTGGTTCAAATTATTTGCAGGGATATCAATTATGGAGGAGAAAAACGTCGAAGGATTTGCAAGTGTTTTTCATTATTTTATCTGGATATTTTGTGGTGATTAGTAGGGATGAGTTTGAGGGAATTCTTGGGGCCGAAATTCTATATTTTTTGAAGTGTGCAGGGGTATTTAGGTAGGCTTGCACAGGGGATATAGGAATACAAGTTGAAGAGAGATAAGGGTTGGAGATTAGAGGTATACCTTAAGGGAGAATTTAGCTAGAGTTGGGAGAGGTTTCTAATGGTGTATTTGGGCTTAATTAAACGATATCAAGATCGTGGGGCATTTTCTATCCAAATTGGGAAATTTCACTTGTTTTGGGTCATCGTGGTTGGTGGATTCAACCCAAACCCTTTCTGATTTTCTGTGGGTTTATTGAGAGGAATCTCCGACTATATTTACAGAATTTTTTGGGCGATATTCAGATTTGAAACCCTCATTCTTATAGCAGGGAAAATTAGTAGTTAGCTGGGGAATTTGCATCACTTTGTGGGTTCTATTTTGGCTTGAAGATAGGCCAAAACTTTTCTGGGTATTTTTCAGGTTTGAGGAGAATAGATTGTGGCTGAAATTTCAGAGCATTCCAGGAATTATTTTGAGCATAAATTCCAATTCATTTTGGAAGCCTATAACAGATTTTCTGGGCAGTGTGCATTATCATTTTGGATCCATTTCAATAATTAAGTTAGCGAGATTTCACATGGTTTTTGCATATCATGCATAGAAATCTCAGGTTCCATTGTTCTCACTCATTATGTACTCATATTCCTATTGATTAATAAAATGGTTTAGTTATTCTACTTATTTTCTATGGTGTTTTGATTTGGGTACTTGGGCTTTAATTTTAATTGTTGATCCTAGTTCATGTTTTTGGTATTTACTATTTTTTCCAATTAGGAATATTACAGTGGTATTAGAGCATGATCTTGGCCAAATGTAGAGTAACCATCAAGATCATGGAACATTTGGGCATGTATGCACAGTGACAGGTGAAACCATAAACAAAACCATGGTTGAAGGAAGATTCAATATGCAGGAATTATGGGGTGGAATCCAATAAAATGATGAGAAGTTGGCCCAGTTGAGGAAGGTGATGGAACAAATCCATCCTAATCCTTATAATAGAGACATTAGAGGTGTGTAGGCCATGGGGGTGAATCCATATACACTGTGTGGGGAAGGTTGATAGAATTAGGGCACCAGTTCTTCTCAAAAGGAGTAGACAGGACAGGGACAGTTAGAGGATGAGACCAGGAGGCACTATTGCTACTGGAGAATTGGCTTTAGTTATCAGGAGCTTGAGGAGGAGGTTTAGCATGAGGTTGTGGGCACACAGGAGTGTGAGGAGTCTTTCGATGTGTCCAGTGTGACACAAGAGTCACCCTCGTTGGAGATCCCTTTGGTAGCTCCAATTGACACCCTAGTGGAGAGAGTAGAGCATACGCTCAGAGGGTCATATGTTTTTGAGGTGCCACCCATGGATGAGGTGTCATTTTTTGTTGAGGGATCCATTCATGAGGTGTCCAAGGCCTTATCCAAGTTTTATGGTGATAGTATCCCACAAAAAATTGGTTAGGTGTCTGGAGACATGTCCAACGATGAAGTGCTGACAGGCGCAAAGTTATCCATAATCGTGAAACATTTTCTAAATGATAGATACATATTGTTGATTATTGAGGATGTTATGCATAATGAGATATATGTGGAGGGGCGGTTAGTGGCTCATGTTGATCCTATGGTGGAGGAGGATGATGACCATATTTGGAGTTAGCCATCGATGAGGAGCAGTCAGGTGCATCCCCAGTGGGAAAAGTTGTCATACTTTTATACGACATTCCCCTTTAGGCATACATCGATGGGGCTTGCATCATTTTTGGGCCGCCTATGGATGTTGGTGAGAGAGAGGGAATGTTACCTAGGAATATTACATGGATTTTCTATACTAACGGGAATATGGGGTGACACGAATTGCGCAGGGTGCAACTTTTGTAGGATGGAAGACTCGTTCCATGTATGGTTGTTCGTGCATTAGATCCCTATCTCAGGGTTGGATGATGATAGATATTGAGTTGGTATCTAGTGGAGCTGGCTAGGAGGTTAGATGCATCCCTGGCCAAATTTCTATTGAAAATGGCACCAAGAAATATTCTAATTTAATTTTCCCTTGAATTAAATTAGAAGAAAATTGTAATTCCACATCACATGAAAAATTTTACGAGTTAGCTAAGTTAGTTTGACTTAGTTGGTTCAGTTAATTCGATTTTAGGGTCTAACTGGAGTAATGTAGAGTGGTTCCTACTTTTTAGGAGCCCTAGTTGAGTTTATTTTAAGTTGTAATTAATTAATTCAATTTATCTGAGTTAAAGTTAGTTTAACTAGTTCCAATTGTTGGAGGAACTATTGGGAGGTATAGTAATGATTTTTCTACTCACTGATCGACCAGATAACTGATAAATCAACCATAAATAACTCATGCATGTGTGAACTGATAGTTTCCTAATTGAGATTGGAGTAATCATCCAAATTGTATAGGTGGTGCATGCAGTCAGATGAAGGCCCTAGATAGATTGTGCAGTATTGGATGTCAATTTACCTAATTAATAAGGGATAATTACCCAAGGAAACAATGCAAGGAAATAGGGATCTGGGAAGGCATAAAATTGGCTAAGTATTGGCCGAGGCTTGTCTAGGCAGCAGTGAGATAGATAGAGATAGTGTAGAGGTTTTGCAAACTTGAGAAAAAAATTGTAATATTCTCATATTTTCTAACTAATGTAATATACAGATAGTGGGCATTTTATTTGTGGCTTTCCCCAAGAAATCATTATGTAATGTGTTGATTGAATTCTTTATCTTGTATGATTTGTTATTTCGTGATCATTTAAATTAGTTTTTGCAATTGGTAGAGTATATTCAAGTCTATTGTTTTAGAAAATTGCGATTAGAATTTTGAATCTACAAGGAATTCATACATGGTATTAGAGATGAAATCACTATAAAAGAGAATAATACAAGTTTTTTTTTTGTAGGTGAATCGAATTTTCATATCTATTCTCCCATACTAGCAGCAGGATCAGGTTGTTGTTCTATGTATTAATACTTGAGTATTCCCTTGAGGTAAGCTCAAATTACATACCTTGGAAGGATAGGATGGAAGTAGTGTTGGAAGATAATGGGCTAAAGGAATTCATATACACTGATATTCCTAAGCCGCCACCAATTGATGCTCAAGGTCTAGCAACCTGGAAGAAGAATGTAGCAAAGGTGAGAAGGATCCTATTGAAAGGAGTTATAGATCATATTGTCTCGAACCTCCATGGAAAGGAAACTCCATATGCAATGTGGAAGGCCTTGACAGACTTATTTCAGAACAACAATGACCACAGGAAGTTGGAACTGAAGGAAAATCTCAGGAAAATCAATATGGAGAATGGCGACACAATACCAAAGTACTTGACCAAGTTCACCCAATGTCGGGATGAGCTTGGAAGTGTCGGTGTTACAGTTTCTAAAGATGATATGGTCATCCTAGAACTTCTAGGCCTTCCGAAGAGCTGGAAAAACTACCAGTATTTGGTAAATGGGAGGGAGAAGCTACCAGTGTGGGAGCGTTTATTGTCCAACTTGGTGCAAGAAGATATTCGGCAGAACACCAGATATGGATCCTCATTAAAGCATGATGACGAGGAGAACCGTGCCTTGGATGGAAAGGAAAATAAAGGGAAAGGGAATTCATCCCATTCCAAATTGTATTATGGCTAGGAAGGCAAGAAGAAGTACTTGTTGAAGATTAATTTTTTTCACTATCACGAGCTAGGACATTAAGCCACAATGTTTCCGCACAAGAAGGCCGAAAAAAATCCCTCAGGAGGAGCGGCAACTGAAGCCCTTGCTTCAAAATTCAAGTTGGATTTCACCCTCATCTCATGCATGGTTTCATTGGTGATGGGTAGTGTGTGGTACCTAGAGAATGAAGCCTCATTTCATATGACCGGAAACAAATATTTCTTCAACGGCGTGGAGAAGATGAGCATCCACATGCACATCGAGATGGGAGATGATGGAAAGTATAGCGCGATTGACACTAATGTTGTTTGTTTTCAGAGGGAGTCTAGTTCTCCTCTCACATTGAAATATTTCATGTGTGTTTTTGGGTTGAAGAAGAATTTAGTTTCAGTTGCTATGTTGGAAGATTGTTGCTAAAATGTGAATTTTAGCAAAGGAAAGGTGTTTCTTCGTCACATAGCCACGGGATAGGTGAAGAATATCGAGGTTTGGGTGAAGAACCTCTATAAATTGGATGTATAATATTGTGTTGCTTTGAGCACGAAATTAGAGAAGGTGCAAAGCTGAGACATTAGTGATTTATGGCATAGAATATTGGGCCATCTACACCACGAAGCTTTGAATATCATGTAGCATATTTATACAAGACTTCCCAATGGTGCACATGAGTAGTATGATACATGAAAAGGGTGTACATTTCGGAAGTACACCAAAGAAACCTTTCATGATAAGGACAGTCAAGCGAAAGTGATCCTTGAAAGAGCTCACTATGATGTGTGTGGACCGTTCTCGATAGACTCCATGACCAATCAAAGGTATTATTGTATTTTTGTAGATGATTTCTCACAAAAGTGTTGGATATTCTTCATGCAAAAGAAATACCAGACATTCTCAAAATTTTGTGAGTTCAAAGTACGTGTTGAGAAAGATACAAGAAATAAAGTGAAGGCTTTTAGGAGTGAAAAAATTGGATAATATATGTCAAATGAATTCAAGAAATTTTTTTCATCAGAATGCATTCAACGGCAGCTAATAACACCCCATAACCCACAAAAAAATGAGGTTGCAGAAAGAAAGAAAAAAAACATTGTGGGAGTTGCACGGGCGATGTTACATTATCAGGGCCTACCATTGCACTTGTGGGCGGAACCATGTAACAAAATGGTATATGTGCATAACAAGAGTCCTCATCAAGTTCTCGGGATGAGTACACCAGAGGAAGATTTTTAAGGTAAGAAACCAGATGTGGTACACTTAAGAATATTTGGTTCATCAGTTTACTGTCATGTTTCCAAGGATGCATGGAAAAATCTAGAACCAATAGCTGAGTTGGGATTATTTGTGGGGTACACTTATACACCTCACAATTATCAGGTGTTACTTCCATCTCATAGGATGAGAGTGGTCCATAGAGATATGAAATTATATGACAAGAAGGTCATGTGAATTTCCCTTGAGAGGGAGCTTCAGTTGCATGCAAATGAGGATATTTTAGCTCCAAAATAAGAACCTCAGAATGATGTGGAGCAACCACATGCAAAGGATAAGAGATTCGAAGTACCCTCTCATGCAGAGACATCCAGAGATGGAAGGAAGCATACCAGAGCGGCTAATAGGTTGATGCATGATGCTAGAGAGAATGTGGGAGCACCCACATCACAATGCAGGCAAAGGAGGTCACCAGATCAGTACACTGGCTACATGGATCTTATGAGCAAGAGTGTAGAGATAGAGCCATCCTCATTCGAGGAAGCAGTGTAGCAACTAGTATGGGTTGATGCCATGGTAGAGGAGTATGACTCCATTATTATGAATAGTGCATGGGAAGTTGTCCCAAGGCAAGAGGGCAATTTAGTTGTAGGATCCAGGTGGATCTATAAGGTGAAGCAAGCAGCAGATGGGAGTGTCGAGAAACACAAGGCCATATTTTTGGCCAAAAGGTTCTATTAGGTGGAGAGAATATATTACGAGGATACCTTTGCTCTAGTAGCAAGGTACTCTTCAATAAGATCTATTCTAGCACTTTCAATGCAGATGAGATGGAAAATACGTCAGATGGATGTGAAGACAACTTTCCTCAACAAAGTGATTGAGGAAGAGGTGTACATGGAGCATTCCAAAGGATTTGAGACCTTCATTAGAGAGTCGCATGCGTGAAAACTCAAGTGAGATTTGTATGGATTGAAACAAGCACCTCGTGCTGAGTACACTAGGATCGAAAACTATTTCACTGGGTTGGGCTTCAACAAAAGTGAAGCAGATGCAATCCTTTACCATATTGAAGGTAAATTATTGATTATAGTATTATATATAGATTATTTAATTCTAACAAGTGATGATGAGAAGCTGATAAATTCTTGAAATGAATATTTGGAAAGAGAATTCGATATGAAAGACATGGGGCTCTTATATTATTTCCTTGGTTTGGAAATTTAGCAAAGAGATGGGGAACTATTTTTATCTGATGAAAAGTATGCTAACGAGATACTCAAGAAGTTTCACATGGAGATAAAAAAACCCATGGAGACTCCTCTAGAAGGGATTTGGAGGAAGGAAGAAGGTAGAAGCTACCATCTATAGGAAGCTTGTGGGTTCACTTATGTACTTGGTGGACACACGACCGAACATGTGTTATGCAGTTAACCAACATATTCAAGTAATGGTTAAGCCAACCAAACTCTATTGGAAGGCAACCAAACATGTGTTGAGATGCATCATAAGCACCACTCATTTTGGTAATTGGTACAAGTAGACAAAGGGAGTGAAGTTGCAATGCTTCATAGATGCATATTTGGCAGGGAGTCCATCCGAAAGGAAGAGCACATCAGGAGGAATATTTAGTATTGGGTCAGCAGTAGTTTCTTGGTAGAACAGCAAGCAGAGATCAGTCGCACTCAATTCAGCAAAAGCATATTACATGGTTGCTAGTCAATAAGCTTGTGAATCTATCTAGATGAGGAAGATCCTTGTTGGGTTGTTCAGTAAATAGATGCATCCTACAGTGATTTATTGTGACAACTAGAGTTGCATCAAAATTCGATAAATCCATTTTTTCATGATAGGTCCAACCATATCGACATTCGGTACCAACATCTCAGAGATTGTGTGCAGAGGAGGATAATGATGCTAGAGTACATTCCTACAGAGGAACATGATGCAAACATCTTGACGAAGGCACTATCAAGGGGAAAATTCATGTTCCATAGATACAGGATCGAGGTATCTCATAATCCCTTTCTTGCTGAGAGGGGGTGTTGAAAATGGCTCCAAGAAAGATTTCCACATCACATGACAACTTGTACGAATTAACTAGGGAAAATTAAATTAGAAGAAAATTGTAATTCCACATTCACATAACAACTTGTACCGTGTTAACTAGGGAAAATTAAATTAGAAAAAAATTGTAATTCCACATCACATGACAAGTTGTATGAGTTGACTAAGTTAGTTTAATTTATTTGTATTAGTTAATTCGAGTTGAGGGTCTAACTTGAGTCATATAGAGTGGTTCCTACATTTTAGGAGCCCTGGTTGAGTTTATTTTAAGTTGCAATTAAATAATTTATTTTATCTAGGTAAAGTAAGTTTAACTAGTTCAAACTATTGGAGGAACTAGTGGGAGGTATAGTATTTATTTTTCTACTTAATGTTCAACAAAATAAATGATAAATCAACCATAAATAACTCATGCATGTGTGAACTGAGAGTTACCCAGGTGAGATTGGAGTTCAAAGGTAGTGTACTATCAGTTGTATAATCATCCAAATTGTACAAATGGTGCATGCAGTCAGAGGAAGGCCCTAAATGGATTGCGAAGTATTGGATGGGGATTTACCTAATTAATAGGGGATAATTACCCAAGGAAATAGGGATCTAGGCAGGAAAAAAATGGCTAATTATTTGCCTTGGCTTGTCTAGGAAGCAGTGAGACAGATAGAGATAGTGCAGAGGTTTCTCAGGCTTGAGAAAAGCAATATAATATTCTCATATTTACGACTAATGAAATATAAATATAGCAGGGTTTTTAGTTGTGTCTTTCCCCAGGAAATTATTGTTTAATGTGTTGATTGAATTCTTTCTCTTGTATTCTTCGTCATTTCGTGATCATTTAAATTTGTTTCCACAATTGGTAGAGTAGAATCAAGTCTATTGTTTTAGAATTACAATTTGCAGTTTGAATGTATAAAGAATTTCTGCAAGTTCAATAGAGGTTGTGGATTACTAGAGGGGCTCAAGGGCCAGTCAATTTTTGGGATCCAAGTGGGATTTTCCATCACATCGTGGAGTCGGTAGGTGATGGTAGTAGCTACATGATGAACTTGGTGGTTGGGTGCAGAAACCTTTTAATATCCCCTTCAGAGTTCCTAACAACACTAGTGAGAGGATAGATTCACAAGGGAGCAGGCATATTTCATGAGCTTTCATGGCATGTTGAGCATACATGAGATTGTAAGATGATTAGACTATTCTAGCAGGAGTTGGTAGGAGGAGATGGAATCAACAGGCCACTAGACAATGCTCTCCCATTGATATATTGGATACAAGAGCTATTGAGGATAGGCCCAGTAGTGTCAATCATGTTAGCATGTGAGGAGTTAGGTCGCTCAGGTCTATCTGCCTAGATGAGGAGATATAGCTCACATCATGGAGGGATTACTAGTAGAGTGGTGGATTCATTGGCACATGCGAGATGACATATGATATAGGTTGGTATGACAGTAGGCATTTGTACCCAAGGGTGCACAAATATATGCTGCAAATTACAATGTTATGTAGAGGGATGTGACCTGATGCATACAGACCCAATTTTATACCGTAGCATCCAGTGTTGTATAGGGGTATGCAGTGATGAGAAGGGGTCTGCAGAGGAGCATGGAGATGTACTATTACTTGTTGTAGCATGTTGATTTTCATTGTGGAGTAGGAGGATTGACTCACATCGCATTGAGTACACGCAGGGCATGTCAGGTATGGTGACACAAGAAAGATACGAGAAATTACATGATGGTACAACAATAACACATGGTATCCAGTGGTGTACAAGGATAGGTCGCACGGTACAGTGGCATGCCAAGGAATACAAGGATACTCAGTGGTATGCAAGGACCTATGGTGAGGCACAAAATGGTCTTGGAGTTTTTCCTCCAAGGAGACATATCAATGTGGCCACCAAGCCCACCTCTGGGCGTAGTTCACCCAGGATTGATGAGGACATAGATGAGTGACATATGATGGTATCCATGGGGACCCACATGCATATCCCTCTTCTACATCACTTGCAGGCATAGACAATTTGGTTGTTGTCCTTTGACACTCTGGGCATGAGCAGTAGGGTCTGGGGATCTCACCTAAGATATTTGGATGAAACTCAACAAACCAGGGGAGAGACTTCTTAGAGATGGAAATGAGTTAGGGCATGAGCTTATAGGTAAAATTTTGGGAAGTGTGTGGTTTGTTGCAAAGGTAGCGTATGTTCCACCCTTGACTTCACACTTAAGGTGATGCATGACACATTTTGGGTGAGGCACTCTTAGGTGTCACAAGAGAATATACAATATGCAGTTTACCTTTCTTACGAGTCAATTTTTAGTCTCTTGGAAGTATCAGGGTGTGCTTCTAGGATATAGGATAGCAGATCCCATGGTGTGGTATGGCAGGCGTAGGGAAAATTTGTCTACACTAGATTGATTCATGACCTATGGAATCTATATATCAATTGCATGCAAGGAGTAGAGATGTGAGGTAGATGGATTCCAGTAGTCATCAAGACTACGACGTAGTAGATCTGGTTATGGGATCCAGAGATTTAGCTGGATGACAGGACACTCCATTTCGTGAGGTGCGGGACCATAGCAGAGGGAGATCTAGCTAAATTTGTGGTTGACACATGGGGGATTTTTGAGGACTCCATTGTATGGCGAGGTAGGTTTTTCCAATTGAAACTTAGGATCAAGATTAACCATGGATGGGTAGATATTGATATCATATAGATACCTGGGTAGGATGAGCTTGACCTTCATCAATATTTCACCATCAATTTTCAAGGGAGGAGGATACAATGTTTGCACAATGGGAAGTTTGTTAGATTCATATTGGCACAACGACAACATGGTGGCACCCTTATGAGATTAGCATGGGACCCAGGCATCACAAAACTTGAAAACTCAACGAACTTTAGGGATGAGCTCACTTCTACAAGGGGAGATCACTCAGATATTCCATTGGGATTCAATGACTCACTAATGGCATGGGGGAATTCATCAACATGGTAGATTGGTTAGTAGGAGGATATCGTGAGGAGCTCATGTGAGAGAGACTTCGTCCCCACAGGGATTTGGTTGTATCTTCAGGATTTTACTTTTAGTGTGCATGAGGTGGACTACTTAGAAGGGAAACTTCATGGGGAGTTGGATATAGTCCTATATTATCTTGATGCTCTACTTATCAATAATATGTGGAGGGCTTCTGGAGCTTATACCTAGTTGGAAAAAGGGTGAAGCAAGGGGTGCTTCACGTTGATCATGGTGGCTTGGGATCCTGGTATCGAGGGATTCTTTAATGATAGGATAGTGCATGGGACAAGGATAAATACATTTGGGATCATGGTATTATTTGCAGCAACCATTTGTGCGAGCATATAGTGGAGGCACTTGTTTAGGCATTGCTTCAGGATAAGCAATTTTTGGCAGGGAGGACTATAATATCCCCAATTTTGTGAGCTTGGGAATTTTTCCCAATTTTTCTAATATTAATTAAAAGGGGAAAATATTATTTTGGATAAGGTGAAAAGTATTATTTTATTGGATATTGGAGACAAATTACTAATTTATTAAAATGAAGGAAAAAATCACTTAGTGGAAAATGACCCCTACCAATAAAATAATAATTAAAAGGGGAGTCTAGAAGCATGGGGAGAAATTATAAAAGGAAGAGGGACTCATTTATTGATCATCATTTTTACTATTACACTTCACATTACATCTTTTGTTGGAGTTATTTAACACAGGAAGTGAAATGTTGTTTAGCATACGAGTTCCAAGAAAAATTCCACCATCATTTCGAAGAACTTCGAGTGTCTCCCTAGTTAGGAAAATTTGGGGTGCTCAATTCAAAGTTTCAATTGGGAATATTTGCAGGTTATTATAACTAGTGTGTGTTTCTTCTAGGGAAAAAAATTGTTTCGAATTACTTGCAGGGAGATCATTTACAAAGGAGTAGAACATCAAAGTATTTGCAGGTGTTTTCCATTAGTTTATCTAGATATTTTGTGGTGATTAGTAGGGTTGACTTTGAGGGAATTCTTGGGGCTGAAATTATACATTTCTGGAAATGCACAAGGGTCTCCAGGCAGGCTTTCATAGGGGTTGGAGGAATAGAGGTTGAGGATAGATAGTGGTCGTAGATTGGAGGTATACCCCAAGGTATAATTTAGATAGAGTTGGGAGAGATTTACAGTGGTGTATTTGGGATTAATTTAGTAGTATCAATAATGTGGGGAGTTTTATAGCCAAATTGGGAAATTTACACTTGTTGGGGGTCATTGGGGGTCAATGGATTCAACCCAAACCATTTATGGGTTTTGTAGGTTTATTGAGAGGAATATTCAACTAATTTCACATATTTTTTCGAGCGATATTCAGGCTTGAAATCCTCATTCTTATAGCAGGATAATTTCTAGTTAGCTAGGGAATTTGTATCACTTTGTGGGTTATATTTTGGCTTGGATATAAGAAAAACCTTTTCTGGGTATTTTCGGGTTCAAAGAGAGGAGCTCTTTGTTGCAATTTCATATCATTTCGGACATTATTTTGAGTAGAAATTCCTGTTCCATTTGGAATCCTATAACAGATTTTTTGGGCAGTGTGCATTATTAGTTTGGAGCCATTTTAGTATTTGGGTCAATGATATTTCACCTGGAGTTTGCATATATTTCATAGCAATCCCAAGATCCATTGATCTTACTCATTATGTACTCAGATTCTTATTGATTAATAAAATGGCTTAGTTATCCAGCTTATTTTCTATGGTGTTATGATTTGGGTGCTTGGACTTTAATTTTAATTGTTATTCCTAGTTCATGTTTTTGGTATTCACTATTATTTTCCAATTAAGAATATTAAAATGATCGATTTGGTAGGTGTAGTTGATAAAAGGATTAGGGATGTCCAACTACATAAATACATAGCGTAGCTAAGCCTATGGTTGGGTGGAGAGTCCTTTCCAAAACATTGGTTGTAGTCTTCTACATCATAGATGCGCACATCGAATTTGATCTCTACAAGTTGTAAGTGAATTGAATTTTTCATCTCACAAGTATGTTCTCATCACTGACTAAAACAATGGCTTATGTAATTATTAATGAAATATCAGCTAAGGATTTAAATTTTTATATATAATGTGTTCTTAATTACGTTTGAATTTTGCATCATTACATCTTAGAATTCAAGCCACAAATTTTAATTATAATCAAATAATTTTATTCTTTAGCTTCTAGTCCTTAGTCATCAGCTACCAAATACAAATATCAATATCTAACTTGTGCTCCCCAACTTATAGTGTGAACTACCAACTCTACAATTGTTTCTTTTTACAAACTTCCATGTTGATTGGTATACTCTTCCTAAAACCTCAACCTTTTTATGTAGTTGGAAAAACCAATTATAAAATTTTATCATTACTTTATGTGACCAAAGATCAAATTGAAATTTTGCATAATAGTCATATTCTAGAAGATGATTATGTATAGGCATGATATTATAGTCATGAAGTATAGTGTTCTTCTTAAGGATGTCAAGACTATATCTTTCAAATTCCTAGTGTTTGATAATAATGTATATCCACATAGATAAAACACCTTTAACAACCACTCACACAATCATGTTAGAGATCGATACACTAGTATATTATGTGGTTAAAAACCTTAAAGAGAGAAACAATCCATGACCCTAGCCAAGGTGGCCACTTGAGGAAATATATTAATGCAAATTATTTTGTTTTTCACATATGACTTGTTTACAATTGATCATCAACAAAATAAACTCCATGATATTTAAATAGAAATAATGGAGAAATCAAATGTTAAGCCATGGAAAAATATATCTATTTTTATTGAGAAAAACATGAACAATCAAAGCACTTTATATATAGAACATACCATGACAATTTGATTACATAAGTATAAATGTATGCTATGGAAAAATACCAAAGAAAAACACTTTACCTAAATACACATTATATTAACTTCATACTAACTAACCCTTGAGTGTCTAAATACCCTTCCACCTAAAAAACTAGTCCAATGGGATTTTAACAAATTTTGTGACACTTGGTAGTTTGCAAACCAATTTTCTCACATCTCACCCATCAACATCAACTATGTATTTAACCTTCCCCACAAAAAAAAGTGACTTTTCCTATTCAAATCCTAAATTCAAGTGCTTCCATGCTCTTTATGACATTGTCCTAGATGATAATGGTATCAAATCTCTTGGAAAATTTTGTCCTTACATTTAGGTATACTTCCATGCTCCAAGCCAAAAAAAATTGGGTCACAACTACTACACTATACTTATTATGCCCTTTCCAAGATAAAATATCTCCTAGGATATGCACTCAAGATAGTCAGTCATGGTTTTCATGAGATGCATTTCAATAATTGGGAGAGTTATAAACTTTTTCAACTAGCATGCTTTGTCCATGATTCTAAGCATCTTTGGCACCTATTCTAAATTACCAACATGCCTATGATCATTGATGTTTGAATTTTGTACCTAAATCACAATTCTAGTGGTTTCTATGTTCCCACATAATAGACCATGATATTTCACTCCAATGCCATAGAATTATTCATTAATTTAGAGATAAAATACATTTGTGTGAGTTGTTGAATGCTTTTAATGCACCTATCCTCCACATACCTCTAATGTTATAGTCAATTTTATTGCATAATTACATGATAATGCTGATTATATCCTAAAACAACATAATGGAAACATCATATATTTTAGTTCCATAAAGCTTTATTGGAAGTTGCAATCATTTTTTATAATTTATGGTGCCCTTTTCAATCGTGAAAAATAATAATAGAAGAGTAACATGGAAAGGTAGTGAGAATGAAAGTGTATTTATATTATGATAGATTTTCCTTAAGTATGGATTCTCGCCCTCATCCTCATCGTCTCACCTTCATACTCACTTGAAAAATGTTCCAAGATCAATTTATAATACTTTGGAATACTAGGTTGGATTGCTTCCAATATGGGAATAAGAGTGTTGAGTGTAGAAACTATGACCATGATATCTCCATATTGATGGTCACATAGGACCCAACTACTTGGGTGTTTGAATGGTAAAAAATGGTTTGATAATGTTGGCCTTAATGCCTCCTTCCCTTGTTAGTGTGGCATAAATTTATTGTCCCACTTAAGCATAACATTATGCCACCCAAATATAGCTTTGTATAAACATCCACTAAGGGGATAGAATTTTTTGTAGGTTCTTCCACCTTGAAAATTTCAATTTATGATCAAACATCATAAACTTGGGCTTGGGTCACTACACACAATGTGGCACCCTAATCCATCTCAATGGAAGAACCAAAATAAATGGTTCATTGACCATCCCCGACCTCAATGAAATTTACCATAATAAACATTGTATTCATAGATATAACAATAAAACCCCTTTTCTCCCTCCTCTAACCAACGCACTATGACATCATCTAAATTCTCTACACCTCTTGTAGTGGTACCATCCCAATACCTCATTTAGATGAATACCTCGAGATATAAAATCGATATTGAATGATGCATACCTTGGCATAAAAAAATTACGCATCAACGAATAGTTTCCAGGCATTATAACTTTTATTAAGATCAATTCATTTCTAAACAATAATGACTCATTCCCTTAATTTTCTTCAACTTTCACCACCCAATCCATATTTTCTCTTGTTCTCAGTTATACCTTTTCTAGAATTTATGTTGGGTGTGGAGCCTGATTATCTTGTTTATTTTGTATCACAACGTTGGACCCCTGTACCTTAATGGGGGCGGCAACGCTGCCTGGGGGGTCTAGGGGGTGGCGGCTACGACTTTATGGAGCCCCTCCCCTGGTGGGGGGTTTTGGGGGTAGTGCCCCCGAAGCTAAAAACAGATGTAAAATTGCCTTGTAAAAATATAGTAATTTCTAGTCAATCTGGGTCGTTCATTAGGTGTATGATCTGACAGTAGAAGTTATGTTTAGTTTAGGGTTTTTTTCCCTAGAAGGCAATCCCTCACTTGTATGAGGGTATTGTGTTGCGGTTGTGTATTGTATGTGTATTCTCAGAGTGAGAAACAGAGAGGGAGACTGTGAGAGAGAACATAGGATATTACAGCGGATCTGTTGTAGGTTGTATCTCTTCATTTTGTTGGATAATAGAAAGGAAGGACTGGCTGTTCGGGGTGGACGTAGCCCAAACTGGGTGAACCACGTATATCTGTGTCGCTCTGGTTTTATGTGTTTTGTGTGCTTTTGTTTTCTGCATATTTTATGTGTTTCATTGCTCTGTAATATTTAATTTTCTAACAACTAGTATCAAAGCCGAAGGTCTATTTGGATGATAAACTCGCAGGAAAGAAGGGTTCATGGTTCGAGTGGGAGCAATGGCGAAAGATGGTAAATTTAGGGTCGAGAAATTTAATGGCCAAAACTTCCCGCTGTGGAAGATGCAGATAGAAGATTATCTGTATCAAAAATATCTGTACCTACCATTGAGAAGAAAAATAAAGAAGCCGACGACTTTGACAGACGCAGAATGGGATATTCTTGATAGAAAGGCACTCGAAATAGTATGGTTGTGCCTCTCGGCATCGGTAGCCTTCAATATTTCGAAGGAAACAATAACGGAGGGTTTGATTAAGGTGTTGGAAAAACTATATGAAAAACCCTCGGCCTCAAACAAGGTATTTCTTATGAAACGTTTATCTGATATGAAGATGTCCGAAGGTGAATCTGTTGTAGACCATTTAAATGATTTTAATACAGATACCAGTCAGTTAAGTTCTATAGGGGTAAACTTTGATGATGAAGTTAGAGCTTTGTTATTTTTTTGCTCATTTCCAGAAATCTGGAATGGTTTAGTTATGGCCATTAGTAACTCTGTCTCTGGATCTAGTACTTTAAAGTTTGATGATGTTTTTGGTGCTATCCTTAGCGAGGAAATGCGACGGAAAAGCTCAAGTGAGACATCGGGTAATGCTTTGAGTGCAGAGTCTAGGGGAAGAAAAATGGAAAGAGGAAAGAGCTCGGGATATCGCAGTAAATCAAGGAAAGGCAGATCCAAGTCTAGATCGGGGATAGTGTGCTGGAATTGCGGAAAGAAAGGACACCTAAAGAAAGATTGTAGATCTCGGAAGGGAAAAGAAGGAGACACACAGCAAGAAAACAATCATGAAGCAAATGTGACAAGTGATGTGTTACAAGATGCTTTGATTCTTTCTTTTGAAAATGTTACTGATTCTTGGGTTGTAGATTCAGGGGCTTCATTCCATGCCACACCTGATAAGAAATATTTTCATGACTATGTTCAAGGAGATTTTGGACAAGTTCGTTTGGGTGATGATAAACCCCGTAAAATTGTTGGAATGGGTAAAGTTCTTGTAAAACAACAGAATGGAAACCAATGGCTACTAAAGGAGGTAAGGCATGTTCCAGATCTGAAGAAAAATCTGATTTCAACAGGGCAGTTAGGCAGTGAAGGTTGTGTGACAACTTTCACAGATAAAACTTGGAAGGTCACCAAAGGATCCCTGGTAATAGCAAAAGGCGAAAAGGTTGGTACATTGTATTTATGCAATGGTATTTCTAACTCTGTTAATGCTTTAACTTCCAAAGGAGCAGATGCAACATTATGGCATCATAGGCTCGGACACATGAGTGAGAAGGGGATGAAGATTCTTCACTCAAGAAATTTGTTGTCGAGTTTGAAGAATGTTGATTTGGATTTCTGTGAGAATTGTATTTATGGAAAATAGAAGAGAGTCAGATTTCTCAGAGTTGGGAAAGAAAAGAAGAGCGAAAAATTAGAGCTTGTGCATACAGATGTATGGGGACCTGCTCAGGTATCATCTCTTGGTGGCTCTCATTATTATGTTACTTTTATTGATGATGCAACTAGAAAAACTTGGATTTATTGTATTTAGAATAAATCTGATGTATTTGATACTTTCAAGAAATGGAAAGATTTGGTTGAGATTGAGACAGGAAATAATTTGAAGTGTCTCAAATCAGAAAATGGAGGTGAATATTGCAGCAAAGAGTTTGATAGGTACTGTTCAGAACATGGAATTCATAGAAAGAAGACAGTTCCAAGAACACCACAAGAAAATGGTGTGTCAGAAAGGATGAACAGAACAATCATGGAGTGTGCAAGGTGCATGAGATTGCATGCAGGATTTCCTTTACAATTTTGGGCAGATGATGTAGATACTGTTGTTTATCTAATAAACAAAGTTCCTTCAAGTTCCTTGGATGGTGGTATTCCAGAGGAAGCATGGATAGGTAAAAAGGTAAACTACTCTTTTTTAAAGCCTTTTGGCTGTGAGGCCTTTGTCCATATTAATAAGGAAAATAGAACAAAGCTTGAGGAAAAATCAAAGAAATGTACCTTTATTGGATATGGTGTTAATGATTTTTTTTATCGCTTATATGATTATGAAAATCACAAAATCATTAGGAGCAGAGATGTAATATTCAATGAAAAGGTATTGTATAAGAATCAGTTGCAGGAAAAGAAACGGGAAAAAGAAAACAAAGAATACACAGTTCTTGATGAGATCACAAAAAAGGTAAAGGTGCCTGAAAATAATAATAATAAAGAGCCACAACAACATCACCCACCACAACAGAAACATGCACCTCAAACACCTGAAAATGGTGTTAGAAGATCTACCAGGATAAGTAGACCCCCTGAATGATACTCTCCTTCATTATATTATTTATTATTGACTGATTATGGTGAACCTTAATGTTATGAAGAAGCAATGCAGGTTGAAAGAAGGAAGAAGTGGGAGCTAGCCATGGAAGAAGAGATGGACTCCTTAATGCACAACCAGACTTGGGACTTAGTCAAGTTGCCTGCAGGTAAAACTACATTGCAGAATAAATGGGTTTATAGGCTAAAGGAAGAAGATGGAGGAAAACAGAGGTACAAAGCTATACTTGTGGTGAAGGGGTTTGCACAAAAGAAAGGTATTGATTTTGATGAAATATTTTCTCTTGTTGTTAAGATGACTTCAATCATAACTATTTTAAGTCTTGTAGCAGCGGACGGTTTACATCTTGAACAGTTAGATGTAAAGACAACATTTCTCCATGGAGATTTGGAGGAAGAGATCTATATGCAGCAACCAGAAGGATATGAGGTTAAAGAGAAAGAAAAATTAGTGTGCAGGTTAAAGAAGAGCTTGTATGGCTTAAAACAAGCTCCAAGGCAGTGGTATCTAAAATTTGACAAGTTTATGTCTAAACAAGGTTATACCAGATGTCACTCTGATCATTGTGTTTATATAAAAAGGAAAAATGATGGCAGCTATATTATATTGCTATTTTATGTAGATGATATGCTTGTTGCAGGGTCTAACATGCAGGAAATAAATGTGCTCAAAAGAAAATTGGCAAATTCATTTGCAATGAAGGATTTAGGAGCTGCAAAACAAATCCTTGGTATGAGAATAACTGGAGACAGGAAAAATCGCAAATTAACATTGTCTCAGAATGAGTACATACAAAAGGTGTTGAAAAGATTTAATATGCAGAATGCAAAACCAGTTAGTACACCTTTTTCTAGCCATTTCAAACTTAGTAAGGAGATGTGCCCCAAGGCCCAAGAAGAAATGGACTATATTTCTAAAGTTCCATATGCATTAGCAGTTGGAAGCTTAATGTATGCAATGGTTTGCGCAAGGCCTGATATTGCACATGCAGTGGGAGTTGTAAGAAGGTACATGAACAATCCAGGAAAATAACATTGGATGGCAGTAAAATGGATTCTTAGATATTTGAGAGGTACCAGAAATCAAGCATTATGCTTTGGTGGTTCAAACATTGCTCTATAGGGATATGTTGATGCAGATATGGCAGGTGACAGAGATAATAGGAGGAGCACTACAGGATATGTATTTACTGTAGGTGGAATAGCTATTAGTTGGGTTTCAAAAATCCAAAGTGTTGTTGCACTTTCAACAACAGAAGTAGAATATGTTGCTGCTACCAAGGCTAGTAACGAAATGATTTGGTTACAAAGTTTTATGGATGAATTGGGTAAGAAGCATGATATGGGCACGTTATATAGTGATAGCCAAAGTGCCATTCATCTTGCAAAGAAATCAGCATTTCATTCTAGGACTAAACACATACATCTCAAGTACCATTTCATACGGTCAGTATTGGAAGATGGACAGCTGAAGCTGGAAAAGATACACACTAGCCAGAATCCTGCAAATATGCTTACAAAAGTTGTAACCAGGGAGAAACTAAGAATATGCTCAGTTTCGATTGGTCTTCAAGGATGACAATGAAGATGAGAAACATCTAGGTCCAAAGAGGGGTCATTTTTCAGCAAATGAAGCAGCGGTGGAGTTGCTACAATCAGTCTCCAAGTGGGAGATTGTTGGGTGTGGAGCCTGATTATCTTGTTTATTTTGTATCATAGCATTGGACCCCTGTACCTTAATGGGGGCGACAACGCCACCCATAATTAAAACGCTGCCTTGGGGGTCCAGTGGGGGCGGATGTGACTTTATGGAGCCCCCCCCTGGCGAGGGGTTTCGAGGGCAGCGCCCCCGAAGCTAAAAACAGATGTAAAATTTCCTTGTAAAAATATAGTAATTTCTATTCAATCTGGGTCGTTCATTAGGCGGATGATCTGAAGATAGAAGTTATGTTTAGTTTAGGGTTTTTTTCCCTAGAAGGCAACCCCTCGCTTGTATGAGGGTATTGTATTGCGGCTATGTATTGTATGTGTATTCTCGGAGCGAGAAACAGAGAGGGAGACTGTGAAAGAGAACAGAGGATATTACAACGGGTTTAACTCACTCAATCATGTTTTTCTAACAAACAGTTGGAATCCATCATCACACTAGAGACTTTTCATGCCAAGACAACTTCAAATTTCCAATAAATTCATCTCCCAATGTTCCAAACTGTGACAATGCTACTTCATGAGACAAAAAAAACTAAAATTAGCTAATCACAAATTCCTTATGTTATTTGTGTTTCTCATTTTCATCAATAAATGTGTTGTTAACATGTTAATAAAGAAATATAAAGTCATTGTCACTATTAACAACACTAAGGTAGTGTAACAACCCTTTTTTCTATCCCTCTTTTACGTCTTTTTATGTGTTACAGACCATTTTGTCATCATTCCTTCACAAAGCCCTAAGCATGACTTCTCCAAAAAGTCTAAGTTTCTAGGAAAAATTCCTTGGCCACTTTTGTTTAGTGCATGTTGCATTCTTTTCCATGAAATTTGGTCAACACATGTTGCTCCCTTCTCCAGGTGCGCTGATACTAGAAATTAAGGAAAATAAAAATAATTTTGAACCTTCCTCTTCTAGAATATTCCAAGGTAGCTTTAATTATTTACCATAGATAGAGAGCTTGAATTCCTATATGATCTTATCTTGGTGACTTTATCTCTTATCCTTTGAGCTCATCCTCCCATCATATGTGGATCTCAAGCCCATAATGGTAAATCGTAAACTACCACACTCATCCTATAAATTTATTTCCTTCCATAGCATCAGGGTTGGATTTTGGAGATTGATAGTTCCCTCATGTTGTTTCCTTGAACCTAAAAGAGTCACCATAGTAATGAATTAGGGTTGATGTTGAGGTGTTCTTTATGAAAAGGAAGGACAAGTAAACTTGGGGAGACATCTAGAAATTCAACGTCTATGGTTGTAAACTCTCTCCTATATTTGTCAATACAATAAATATATTATTTTCCTATATATGTTGTGTTATGTTTACACTCATGTATTTTATTGCTATGTTGATTCATTGAATAGATATATTAGGCTACATGGATGTTGTGGATACTTTGTTTTTTTAAGTCATGTGTGCAGGTTCTAATTATATCACTTGGTGATACAATTGGAATTTACAAGCGAGGAGGAAAGAAAGGCTTTCTATAGATACCAGGTAGGCTTCTTTCCCATACTCTAATTTCTCTAAGAAAAAAATTATTCTTTTTTTCTTATGTTGTTCTAGATCAGACCACTAGATTTAGGGAATTCACTTTTGTCTGTAATCGTGAAAATTCCGCATAACAAATTGGCGACCATATTGTGGAACGATTCTTCTCTTAGTCATTTATTTGACCTTAGCACCTCTTTCACCTCTTAAAGATACCTTAATTGACTCATTCAAACAATGATTAACCTTAGGAAAACATCCTGTTGAGATTTTTTTGTGCTTTTGTGTCATTTTTTTATTGAAACTTCCTCAGTGCACCTTTTGTTCTAGAGACAGAGTGCTTCAGTGCACTTTCTCCTTCTCTATACATGTGCTGCAAAGCACTGGTGCATGTTTTGCACCTGCGTTGATTCATGTAAGATCGAAAAATTTGAATTTCCTTTCCTTTCTCTTTTATTTGCTTTGGTCGAGAATTTTTTCCTTGTGTGTCTAAGTGTGCCCCTCTCTCTAAAAATCCTTCAATGTGTTTGCTTTTGTTTTTATTAGCCTTTGATACGAACTTCTTTATATTTTTCTTCATTCTTGTCAATTAGGTATTTTGAAAACTTGTTGATTGATCATTAATTGGCTTGAAGAAATTTATATTACAATGATATTATGAGTGGTTTCTCTTATCAGTGATTTAGATGCATCTTATTTTTCTTAGTTTTCATTTCATTTGAATAATAAAAGGAAAGAAAAGAAAAAAAATTCTCATTATTTGCATTTAGGGTTTTGTGTGAAATTTGGAAATTGGAATAGTTGCAGTTGATTTTTTTTTATTAGAAAGTGTTGTTTGTTGCATCATTTGTTTTCTTCATTACTAATTGAGTCTATTCATTCTCATAGACATATTTTCATTGAAAAGAAAATATTTCATATTATCATGTTCGATTGAATTTTAGGGTATTCAAGTAAAACTCGTGGTGAGCCTTGAAAAATAAAAATTAATTCAAGATAAGATTTAAAATTTATTGTATCAATATTAAGGTGCATTTGGAACATTAACACAAACATATATAGGTCTAGGCTAGAGACATGTCTGGCGTCTTTAAACGTAAGAGTTGTCATTTTTTTCAGTGTTACATTACGAGGGTGATATCCCATTCCACGTACGTAAATGTATAGGACCACTCTCATGGTACCTTCGGGTATATTGTATGGCACTCCATGCATGAAAATTATATGGGAACACTCCCATTGTATTTTTACACATTAGACAACACTATTATGGACGGCGTTTCCACATACCTTAGAGTATATTTTGGAATTCCACACTAGGTTTCTATCCTGCCTTAGGTAATCGAGTCGAACGCCTTGTACATTATGATACACTGAACATAGAATTCAGGCAGATTGTCCGCGCATATGTAAAACATTGGTTCACCAAGGTGGTATATTGTAGAGCACAGTTGCTTGGTAAACCCTTTTCCTAGTTACCCCTTTTTTATTTCTTTTTGTTGTTAATTTTTAAAATTTATTAAACCATCATGGAACAACAACCCCAATAACCCCATCTTTCGCGTAGGATGAAAATAGTGCCTCCTCTTCTACTTGAGGAAACTCTTGGACATCAAAAGAACACAAACTATTGAATCTGGTACTTTGATAGCTACCCCTTATGGACCTCCATCCAAAATTGACCCACCAAAATCATATCTTCGTATGAGTACTGAACCTGAGATCACTTCTACACTAGCTGGTGAGTCTGACACAGTCGAAATAGAAGCACCTAAAAATTTAAAACTTGAGGTCATTAAACCTAAGTTTCCTTATTCATAAACATTGCAACCTGAGGTTATACAACCTAAGGAACCTCAGTTAATTACATCTATTACTTCAGGCTCTTCCTCTTCTCTTCCTATGTCTTTGACCCAACCATAATCTGCATATCTTGGGCCTGACGATGAACAACTTCCACCTGGTCTTTTGAGTATTAAGGAAATTCCTCAAGAAGAGCCTTGAACTTCTTCTCTGATTCATTTAAGAAGACGTCATCTCTATCAGTCCCCTCCTCCTCATACTCTGTTACGATCTCCTTTTTCTACTTCTCCACTTTTCAACTTAGCCTTTAGTTTCTCTTGGAAATCCTGTTTTTGAAATCTAACCATGATTGATTCTACTACGGTGTCTCAATCTGCATCTACCACTATGAGCGATACAACCAATGTTAAAACTAATTCTATGTTTGCAACATCACCATAAACACATTTGTATGGTGGCCTGTCCATTCCACCTAGTTACGAGTTATTATCTGGTACCTTTCTGGGTGCATCCACTAGTCCATGGACTTCTCCCATGTAATATTATTCTGGAATTCCATCTGGTACTTCCTTGATGAGCACCACATAATATTCTCCCCTTACTGCATCACAACCTTTATTAGAGAAAAAATTTGGTCCATATGTCAGTGGCTATGGACATCTACAACAACCCACTCCACCTTACACTGGATAGCCTCCTCCAGGAGGTAATTTTCCTCCATGTTCCCTTTATATTTTAGTACAAGGGAACCTATTTCCAAAATGCTCCAATCCCCTGACCAAATACCACAATTCGATGCTCTAACTTACTCGAGTCCCCAATTTCTAGGAATGGATTCCAACCCTTGGCATCCTACGTTTCTTGTACAACCTAGCTCGATTATGAATCAAATTCAAATTTCTCAACCGGTTGCACATACGTCCTAGGTTCCTACTTTCCAACCTATTTCTCAACCTACTCAATATTTTTCTCATGTAAGTTAACCTTTGCAAGTTGCACCTCTAACTTAACCTCATTAGGGGAATTTTGAGGTATAAAATGGGCCTCCTATGGAAATTATAAAATAATAGTGGAAATAATAAAATAATATTTGATTACATCATCAAATTTTAGAGAGAAAAAAAGAAAAAAAATATTTTTTCAACTTGTATTTTCAAGTTATCTCCCAAAGTTTTTACTCAAATTTTGAGTGGGAGTGTTTGTTGGATGCAAAATTTAAGTCCTCATCCAAGGAGTACCCACGTTGCATACTTTCTATGGACGCTGCTACACGAAAAACATGATTACAATCATGTTTTTCATGTATTTTTTATTTTCCGTGTAGTAAGGTCCATCAAAAGTATGCAACATGCATACTCCTTGGATGAGGAATTAAAATTTTCATCCAACAAGTACTCCCGCTCGAAATTTGAGTAAAAATGTTGGGAGATAAGTTGAAAATATGGGTTGAAAAAGTAGTTTTATTATTTTATTATTTTTTAATCTTTTTACCCTTTTACTTAAAAAATGGTGAATCATCCCCCATGGTTGACATCATCGTCTTGAATCCTATTGGTTCTTATAAAATTTATTTTAGTTGTACAATTTTTTTAGGAGGCCCATTTTAGACCTCAAAATTCCCCTAATGATTCCATCAGTACCTAGGACCTCCCAAATCTCACTTCCCCAACCTCTTCAAGGTTCCTTACACCCTCCACTGCTTGGTCATACATTTCCTCAAATGCAAGTGAACAACATCTATATGGCATGGTACATGAAGAAGCTATCCAAACTTACGTAGGGATGATGAAAAATCCTTCGAGGCAACCATATCAAGGTATTCCTGAAATGCAAGTGAATCAACCTCTATATGGCATGGTACATGAAGAAGCTATCCAAAATTACATAGGGATGACGCAAAATCCTTCGAGGCAACCATATCAAGGTAATCCTCAAATGCCTGACCAAGGTCAACAAATTAAAATCTAGCCATTTCAATCCTTTCAAGGATATCTTGGAACTAGGAAACAAGCTTATGTTTATCCCAACTAGCAAAATCCTCCTTATCCAAGAGCACAAATACTTATTGCTCAAGCGATTCCATCTTACCCAAGATACACTCCGACGGACTTTAATAGGAAATTTCCATTTGTAGAAACCCTTAAATTACCAGATATTACCCGGCTTACAAATGATCCCATTTGTCACTCTCCTTGGTGGCCGATCATGTTAGGGTCCTATTATAATAGGATTCATAATTTTTTAATGGACTTTGATTAGTCTTGTAATATGTAGCTTTCTGCAAATTGTTTTCCCATATCAAAAAAATAAAATAAAAAATGTAAAAAGGGTAAAAGTCCTAAAAGAAAAATCACAGGACTTAAAAGAAAAAAATATCATAAAAGAATAAGAAAATGGACCCCAAACAAAAAAGAGATAAAAATAAAACATGAAAGTGATGCAAATCCAAATGCCACTAATGTTACCTATACTGCAAAATAAATGATTATGTGCAACTTGTACAAAATTCCATAATCCATGAAGGTTAAATAGCTTAATCTTAATTTTTCATGCTTTAAATTTCATGATGATAGATAAAGAATAAAGATCTAGCCAAACAGTTTAAACTTGGCAAATCAGTAGTTAGGTAGAGAATAAATAAGGAGCTCAACAACTTAATCTGAGCCCTTGGAAGAAATAAGGATAGAATTAGTTAGTTTGTTGTTTTAAAAGAAAAATGAACAAGGGTTTGCAAGCTCAAATGCACCCAGGTAAATGAAGCAAAAATGTTAGGGTAGCATATGGGTAGGCAAAAGCAGTTTTTACCATCATGGATAAGCATAAATTGGTCAATTCAGTCACTAACTTCCTTCAACAAGTCATTCCCTTGTAAAAATACTTCATCCCCACTATTTTCATTCTTTCCCTTCATTTTTCCTTTTCCCATCATCATTCAGTTTCACTTACAAAAATCCCCTTTTTCTAGGTGTAAAATTCATTATACTTAGGGAAAGTAAAAAAACATTTAACTACTTCTCATTTTACCCCAAAAATACCCAAAAACCAAAAAAACATTTTATCCTAAGTTCAAATGTAAAAATATTATATTGGGACTCTCAACAATGAAACTTATCCCTTTATTATGTTTTACATTAGACTTAGTTTATTTTTATCCCTCATCACACTTCATTATTAACATATTAACTTTATATATTAAATCCTATATTTCACCTTTACCCCATATCATATTAAATTCATTTTATTATTAACTCCCACCCATATTTTTACTTTTAACCTATGGTTTATTTTCCCATGTGATATATATTCCCGCTCCCATAGGTTAAAACTATTCATATTATATATTAACCTCACCTATGTTAACATTGCATGCACCCATATTTCATTTATTATATAAAACACTACATCCGCCTATCAAAATTCATTCCTAACTATGTATTAAAACCTTATATTTTAATACATTTTACATTCCCGTCGCATACATATCCCGGGCCCCACGCCTTTGACCCTGCAACTTCATCGCACAATCTGGATCGTTCGCTCCCCATCCGCCAGATCCAAAGGCGGAGATTCACCATCGCATATTTCACTGTTTGATTGATAAAAAAACTCAAACCTTGCGATAAAATCAGTTTTAAGGCTTTCTCTCACCTCCATGCATCCCAATTATGTTGGATCGCATCAATCCAATCAATCCCACTTACCACCTTTTGACGTTGCGAAAACTACTTGGCAGTTATTCCCTCCCCCACGCCCAAACCGCTCATATTTTGAATTGACCTGCGGTAAATGCACTCATTTTTCAATAAAATTATTTATAAAATAAACTAAATGCATTCATTTGAACCTTTTGTTGTCGTTTTCTACTCATGAAACCTTTCAATATCGAGAAAATAATGCTACCGCCTCTGTTTTAGCTTATAAAACAAACAAAATTAATCAAAATTGATTGCTACAATACTACAGAAGCCACCAAAGTGCATATAAATTCCAAAAGAAGCTTTTGAAAGCTTTCCAACCCCAAAGAAACCCTTCTTCACTGCATAATTCCGAATTTTACAGGTATTCTTCAGAGAAAGAAAACGCATCCATCATTCTAAAAACAGTTTTATAGTTCATTGAAGCCTTTAGAAGCCTGTATGCCTAAAGAATACCCATTTTCTTCATAAATTCTTCAAATATACAAACCCTGAGCATTTTCCACAGTTTCTGAAAGCCGTGACCTATTTTAGAGAAAATTTGGAGTGATTTTAGCCATCTGCAAACCTTAAAAATCCCTCTGAGATCTCAAAAATATTTTCTACAGTATTCAAGAGCCCCTCTGCATAAAATTTGATGTTCTTAGATTTCTTTATCACATGAAAATCCACTGTAAACCCTTAATATCATTTTTTGAGGCTATAATGTTAGGAAATTACTCTTTTTGATACAAAAAATATAGTTTGAGTCAGATTGATCATAATATCCCTTTGCAGGCCAAAGATAGATACCCTGTTATATCTAAAATCCTTCTATAAATTGTTTAAACTTACAAAAAGTTTTTCACAGGCCTAAATCAGTGTTATAAAGGTCAAGAGTGTTTAAATTGATAAATCAAACCAATCAATGGCATCCAAAATCACTATTGTGATCAACCCTCTACAACCCCCTGTTGTAGATGTAGAACATACTCCCTTGGCAGATGTAGACTTCAAAATTACAGATCTTGTAACAGAGTTTAACCTTCTTGAGCTCCACTGTTGGAGCCAAGAAAAATATTTAGATCAAGCAGATGAGGTGTTTATTTGGGAATCAAATTTTCCTAAATATGTTGTCCCTCACACTCACCAATGCCCAGAAGCTATCAAATTATGCCAATATTTTTATTCTTGAGATCAAAGAGCCATTGTGAATTCTGAAAAAGAAGTATTATTTACCATTATAGTAGAATATATTAACTATATGCTTCAATTACAGCCAGAGCCTAATGAATTTCCTTTATCAATTGAAGCCCTCGCTAAGTTCTATTTGGATTTGGATTTTCCCAAGAGATTTCAAAATTTTAAAATTTTCATGCCATCCTATGTGGAAATTCCCAAGCTCAACCCTCCATACTTCTCTTCTAAATTCTCAGAAAGAACCAGACACATTATCTCCATTCTATCTTTTATCCTTGGATATTTATAGATGAACATGCTGATGCATCAATACTTGGTTTCTTGTCCATTTTTTCACCTGACTAGCCCCCTGCAGTTATCTTTAACTTTTCCTAATATATTGCTAATAGCATCCATGAACAACTAGTCAAACTGCCTATTGAAGGAGTATTTAGATATTCTTCATTCCTTTTCCACATGTTCCTTTATTTCCAATCTGAAAAGTTTCCTATAACTCTTCAGAAGCTTGATGTGGAAGGAAACCCACAATATGTTGTATTCTGTACTTCCTTGATTAGGAAGGAGTCAGATGAGTTTACTTATGCAGAGTTTACATATTCTTTTATCCATCCCTTGGTTAATTTGCTAAATAATAGTGTTTAGCCCAGGATTAGCAATGAAATCAAGAATGTTTTACAATTGTCTGAGTAAAGCGGGACATTTGATTGGTATTTATACCAAAAGCACACTGAAATCAGAGTTTATGGGTCAAACTGTATTCCTTACAAGTTGCCAAAATACCTCCCTATGAGGTTGTTTGATTTAGAGCATATAAGGAAAATCTTAAATTCAGATGCTATAAATTTCTTGGCTGGAAAGAAAAAGACCCAATTCAAACTGAAGAACTAGGTTGGTCCATTTATATGTAGTAACAGAGAAGAAGTTTCAGAGGCAGAAAATCAATTACAGGAGTTCAAGTTCAACACTAGTTTTCTTTGGAATTATGATCCCTTTGGTATAGTCAGCAAAATGAGAGTTAAATGTAAATTAACTTCATATATTCATGAAAAGAAGCCTGATATTGAAAATTTCTCAAACCAGTCTGAATGGTTAGAGAATACATTGGTAGAAGATGATAAGCAAAGTGATACTAGTCACATTTTGTAGACTCCAACTCAGGAAGACAGAAGTATGAAAAGAAACAGGGGAGAAGGGTCTTACACAGTAGAAACTACTACAGAGACAAAGTTCAAACTCAGGTACAACAAAAAGCAAAAGATTAATCCTGCAAACAAATAAAAAGAGACAGTAGAGATCATAGATACAGAAATTGCAAAAAAATAAATTTTGCCTCCCACAGTGGTTGAAAATGAACATCATCCAACCACTTCTAATACACAATTGATTCAAAAACAGCATAGCATAGAAATGTCATCATCAAAGCAAACAGAAGAAAAGGATATGGACATCAAGGAAAGGTACAAGGAGATTAAAGCTAAAAATAAAAAAATAAAAAATGAAATATATTCTCAGTACTTAAAGCATACCCCAGCATACAAAACAGGCTGCTTTCAGCCTTTGATTACAAAAACAAAAATATGTTGATGACAATGCTTCAGCCCACAGTACCAACTCCTAAAAACTCATCTGATTATAAAAAGGTTGATTTGGAAGTCTCGGTCTAGGATATTCATCCTCTGGACCAAATTGAATTCCATAAACAAGCAGGATAGATGCTTTATTCCACAATGAATACTAAAGCAATGAGTGCACAAAAGCTTCAAACTACTTTGATAAATGTAAGAGATCAACTCAAACTAGAGAAAGCATCATCATATGCAAAGGATATCAGAATAAAATCCTTGGAGGAATTAGTGATTTAGGTAGGTTATGATCCTCAAAACATAAAAATTACAGAGGAATTGATTAAAAAGAAGAATGTTGATATTGTTGCACTTAAGAAATAGTTGAAATTGCTTCCTACTGAGCATCCTCAAGCTAAGGAGATTTTTCAAGAGTCTAATAAAAAATATGAGATGATGAGTCTCATTTTGTAGCTAATAGCCCAGATTAAAGACATGGGGATTGATATGGAAAAATTGGTACAAGAAAAAGAAGCCACCAAAGCACAGGAAATTCCTTCCACTGTGATTCCTGTGGTTACAATAGTAGTGACATCTACTCTAGCCGAAACACTGGCTCCAAATGTTCCAATGGCTACAGTAGTCCCAGTAACTTCATCAACAACTTCTGCCACTGAGTCTTCAGCAACAACAACACATCAACCAAATGAGGCAAGTAAATTGGTAAAGGCAATGCAAGACATGCCCATCCAAACCAATGAGATAAACAGGTTAAAGGAATAGATTAAGAATCTTGAAGATGCCAAAAATCTTGCACAAATTAATGCCAAGAATGACGAACAAAAGGCCAATAAGTTGAATGAACAGCTCAAGAAATTAGAAAAAGAATTAACCTTGACAAAACCTATGGCGCATGTTAAGAACCAGTTATGGTCCAATATCATTGAAGCAATCAATAATACTTGGCCATCTATACATGTAATATATGAGCAAAAAGACTCATTGAAAGCAGCAAAAGAAGCAATACAGAAAACAAAAGAGGAGCTAGGTAAAAAACCTGAAGAGGCATTAGAAATTATCAAATTCCTCAATTCCAAAAATAAACAAGAACTGGATGAAATTGGAATTATAGATCAAACAGAGACCATCCTTGAAGTAAGGAAGGTAATATCCAAAAATAATTTGATGAACCAATTAGAGGAAAAGTGCCAAAACATGGAAATGGAAATCACAAGATTTATGATCAAATTTGATATTTTAAGACAGAAAGGCCTTCCAAATCCTCTGGTAATCAATGAAAAATTGATGAAACAGGAGAATTATGACAAAAAGAAGAGAGAATTTGCTAAAGAGCGGGTAAATAAATCATATTGGTAGGGAATCCCAACAGGTAAAGTATTGTATAAGAATTTTGAAAATCCGTTTTACTTGCAGCATGAAGTAAAACACCTTTTTGTGAACAAACAAACATTTTCAAAATTTACTGAAGCTGATGAAAACTTCAGAAGGCTTATGAATATTAAATTGCCAGGAATTGAGTTCTGGGAGAAGTTGATTGATCTATTGTAAAGATCATATTACCGCAGGACAGAGCAAGAAAGGTAAAAAACAGATTATGTTGTTTTTACATCAGCAATAACAGTTTTCTGCGGTCAAAGAGTATCAGGATGAAAGTGTATCAGTCTAAAGAGTATCAAATGAAATATTGAAGATAAAAACAGATTAAAGATGAATCTTCCAGCATAGAGGACACCTCAGTTGTCCATCTTCCTCCTTCATCAAACAGAAAAGAGAGAAAGAAGTGATAAAATCAAAACAACAAGCTATTTTATTTCAATAAATAGGACAGCTAGCAATTAGTTAGGTAGTTGTCACTATCTTCTTGCATGAAGATATTTATTTTCCAAGAAAAATTCCTAAGTTAATTCTAGGATATTTTGTATTAGTTTTTGTATAAATACTTCATCATTTGAAGTATTGAGTGTGGATTAATTGTTGAAAATTTCTGTAGTTACACTATTCTAAACCTAACGGTTTTTGTATCAAGTTCAAGTCAACACACTGGATCACAGGAAATAAAGAATCATATTCCAGGATTCATGTGTTGGGCCACTGCAGTGAAGTATTTCACTTGTCATTTTTTCAATTTTCTTATGTTTTCCATCTATTCATGAATGTGTTCTAAATTTTAATGATAAATCGGGAATTGTTATTTCAGAATTTGTTAAAAGCACTTTGTTTTGACTGATTATCATTTAAATGTTTTCTACTAATATCCAAACTAGGGAACCCTTAATTTCTCCCTAATTTCAATTGACCTCTGCCTTTTCCTTCCTAATCTAGATTTAAGAACCCTTAATTTCTCTTTTATCTCGATGAAAACCATTTCACCATCAGCCTTGAAGATCTGAAGTGACTCAACTATCTTGCCTTGTAAACATTTACCTTTAGACCTTGATCTTGATCTGGTTGCTTGACACATTGACTCCATATGCCCAATGGGATACAGATCTATAGCTCTCCATCTGAGTAAGTGATTTTCCCAACCAAACCAAATCAAAACCCAAAAAAACATTTGCCACATATAACTAGCCTAAAATCAAATATAATCAACAAAGTTAAATCTTATAGATAGAGCCCTCTCTATGCATTAGGAAGGCTAAATCCTAAGGCTTAAAAGTAGGTTTTTGGTTACCTCTAATATTCTTCAAACTAAAAATCTCACCAACTTTAAGAATTATTAGAGTGATAACATATTGGCGACTCCGATGGGGAACTAACCAATCCTCAATTTTTAAATTGATCTTAAAGGAAATATTTTCATTTATCTTTTCACCTTAAGATTGTTTTCATAAGTTGTGAGTATATTTTCATAAAAAATTGTAATTCTGGCTTCCAGAAGAGTCTACTATACCAGGTCCAATCCACATACACAACCTGTTCTCATAGTATATAATCCTAACAGAATTGGAAAGAAAAACAAAAGAGTAGAAGATTTAGGTAATAAAGTTTCATTAGTCAAAGAAAATTCCATTCCTAAACAACTATCAAGTTTACGAGACATTGAATTTGATTTAAATTTTGAACAATCTTTGTTTAGAACTAAATTATAAAGTGACTTGCATAATACTGTAATAGATCCTGATTTTATTTCATTCATTGAAACTAATAAGGAAATTGTTTCAGTTGATTCTGAGGAAAAGATTTTTGAATTTTATGATAATCTTGATGCCATAAATGCTACTTTGATTAAAGAAATAGATGAAGCTTATTTACAAAATTCAGTTGAATTGAGTGCTGGCCTATACCCCTAAGCCTTCTACTGGCCACTTAGATACCAGCCTTTTAGAATTTGTAGGTTCATCCCTATTCACTACCACTTCATTCATTATTTCCACCACAGATTCATTTTTTCCTAAGCAACCATTTCAACCTAGAATTTTATTTCCATCATATACCACCTTAAGTTCATCCCCTAGTATTTCTGCTGCATTTTCCAATACATCATTCTCATTCCCAAGTACATCTTCTAGCATCACAACTTCATCTTTCAGTTTTTCAACCACATTTTCTAGTACATATTCTTATATCCCAATCTCATCTACAAGTGCTTTAACTACATCAGCAAGTACTTCTATTTCTTCACCAAGTACTTCAAACTTACCTCCTAGCCAAGCTAGAATCTAAGACATGGCTGCCAGATATGCTCCTTTGGTCCTACCAGCACAGTTACATGACATGCCCCAGGATTATCAAAGAAAAATCCCTCAATTTGATGGAACCACTCACTACACTACACAACAACATGTCAATAAGATGTCAAATTATTTTGAATTACAAGAAATTGATGATATTGATGTCCAAATGAGACTTTTTGCTCAAACTTTAACTGGTGAGGTAAAAAAGTGGTTTAAAGGCTTAAATGCTGGTAGTGTTGTTGATTTAGCAGTTTTTCATAGATTATTTCTTAATAGATGGGAGAAAAAAGAAAAATCCACTACAAATCTTCTCTAAATTTGAAAGCATAAAAAGAGCACCAAGTGAAACATTCCAAGATTATTTTACTAGATATAACAGTATTTATAATGCAATTCCTTCTAATATTAAACCTCCTCCAAGATATGTCCTTATCAAATTCCCTGATGGATTTGATATATATATAGCCTATCAATTGAGAGAGAGAAATCCAGAAACCCTAGAGAAGATGAAAAGTAATGTTGTTAGTGTAGAGGCAAACTTGTTGGCTAGAAAAGCTAGATTAAGAAATGAAAGGAGAGTGACAATAAAAGAAGAAACATCTACTTCAGATTTGAAAATAGATCAATTAAAAAAAACATTAGAAATAATGATGGATAGGTTAGATAATATCGAAAGGAAGCCATAGTGGGATAACCAACAACAAGGACCTCAGATTAGAAATCCCAATTTCAGGAAAAACACCAACACTGGAAAATCTAGAGAATCAACACCTAACCAAACAATAAGACCGCCTTTCCAAGAGAAATATGCTGAAATTTCTCATCAAAATGAAGACACAAATACTCTAATGGGCATTAATGATGATAACACCATTTTTCTTACACAAGAAGAACAGGAGTTATATGAATTACAACAACTACAATTAGATTATGGTGAGTATTTTTATTACAAGCAAGGTTCTGAGTTTGCAATCAATGAAGTTCATAAGAAATATAACCTTAGGAGCAAGAAAAATGTAGAGCCTTCTATTAAGAAATCTACCCAAACACAAACAAAGAAGACAATAGAGGCTCCTACATCTAAACTTTTTCAAATTCTCCCTAGGGAAACCAAGTAAAACTCTAGTTCAACTCAGAAAGTTTCAAGTCCTAAAATTTCACCTAGTCCTAAAATTGTTGACATCACAGATGATGTTGTCCAAACACCAACAGATCCTCAAAAATCTATTTCTGCCAAGACAATAATTTCTGCTAAAACAACAATTTCAGATTCAAAAACATCCATTGCTGATCCAAAATCAGCTGATCCTAAAACAATTACTACTAAAATAGGTGCTGAAACCACAAAATCTGCAAAGACTTCTACTGCTTCTCAAACTATCCCTGAAAAGAAAATCAAAAGAAGCAAGACAGTGGAAATACAAACAGAGAATGAGAAACCAACTGTAGAAAAAGAAGACAAACACACCCAAACTACAATTACAAAAGAAGAAATAATTCAACTAGGAAAATCACAAGCACCATTTAATATCCAAGCTTAAATTGCCAAATTGAAGATACCAATTGCTTTGATAGAGTTGGTAAAATGTGAACTATACAAAACACATATCACTGAGGCACTAAATATGAATGATGGAGAAGATTCAGTAAATTTGAGTGATGATCAACCAGAATTAATCTTTGGTCCTATTGTTAATGGGAAACACCAAGATGGAGCAGTTCCACCTTTTTACATTAGCTTAATTTTTCATGATCATATTTTACGTAATGCAATGCTAGATTCAGGGGCCTCACACAATTTGATGCCAAAAGCAATAATGGAAACCTTGAATCTAGACATCACTAGGCCTTATAAAGATCTCTTCGCATTTGATTCCAGTAAAGTGAAATGTTTAGGCTTAATAAAATATTTATGTGTTACTTTAGTTCAATATCCTGGAAAAAGCATAGTCATGGACATTGTAGTAGCTAACATCCCTCCCAAATATGGAATTCTCTTATCTCGCTCATGGGGAGCTAAACTGCAGGGATCTCTACAACTTGATATGTTTTATGCAACAATATCAGTTTTTGGATAACCCAAGAAACTTTACAAAGATACATTAATGAAGTACATGGTTAGTAGTGTAGAAAGACCTAGAAACTATCATATTTACTCTACATCTTCTGACATGGACTCATTCATTTTATGTAATTTTGAAACTGGCATTGAAAATAATACTAAACTAAAACAGGAAAAGGAAGCACCAGATAGTGACAACATTTTTCATGAATCATTGTGGCACCTAGATTTTGATGGATCAGTTAATAAATTAGGAGCAGGAGCAGGAGTTTGGATACACAATATGGAAAAAAAAATCATGCAAAAGGTCATGCTTTTAGATTAAATTTCAAATGTACAAACAACATGGCTGAATATGAAGCTCTTATTTTAGGATTGCATTTTGCTAGAAATTTAGGAGCCAAAAGAGTATCAATCATGGGGGACTCTGAGTTAATTGTGAAACAGATAACTGGAGAATATTTTGTATATAATCCAATATTAAGCTGATATAGAGATATTGTTTTAGACCTGATTAAGGAACTGCTCGAATGTGACTTTCCTGCAATCCCTAGAAAACAAAACATACAGGCCCACAACTTAGCAACTTTTTCTAGTACCTATAATCTGCCATTTTAACCAAATCATAGGTATACAGCTGAAGTTAAACACATGCCTACAATACCAAATATTCTTAAATATTGGAAAATATTTTCACAGGATGAACATATTTATCATTTCATGAACAATGAAGGAGAATTTCAGGGTTGTAATATAGAAACATATTGTACAGTAGATCAAAACATAGATAGTGAGATTGATGTAAACAATGTAGAAGTAAATATCTTAGATTTTTCTCAACCCAATAAATTTAGTCAAGTAGATATAGATAATTTAGAGAAAGTAGAGATTGAAGAGTTAGCAAATGATGATTCTGATATTTTAAACCTCAAGGACAACTTTTTACCTAAGGGATTAGCCCCTTTAGAAGATCTTTTTAACTCTAATGATGTTGCAAGGAAACCTAAGATGGAACCATTAAGATTTGATATTGAAGAGTGTAATATAGGAAAAAAGTTAAAACCTAAGATGATTAAACTTTCAAAAGCCTTACCTCATGAAGAAAAATTAAAATACATAGTTCTATTTAAGGAATTTCATGATGTATTTGCATGGAGTTATGAGGACTTAAAATCCTATGATACTAGCATAATACAACATAAACTACCCATAAAACAAGATCAAAAACCTTTCAAACAGAAGCTTAGAATGATCAACCCTATTTTGATGCCTTTAATTGAGAAAGAGGCCAAGAGAATGTATGAAGTCCAAATAATTGAACCAATCAGATATTCTGATTGGGTTTCAAATCTAGTTCCCACTAGGAAAAAGACAGGAGAAATCAAATTGTGTGTTGATTTCAGAAATTTAAATAAAGTGTCCTTAAAAGACAACTACCCCCTTCCAAAGATGGATCAAATTTTATAGAGGGTGGTTGGTTCTTCCAGAATTTCATTACTTGATGGATTCTCTGGAAATAACCAGATTCTAGTCCAACCAGAAGACCAACCTAAAATTTCTTTTACCACTCCATGGGGCACTTTCATGTATGTGAAAATGCATTTTGGATTAATGAATGTAGGAGCCACTTTTCAAATAGCTATGGATATAGCCTTCGCAAAGGAAATTCATGAATTTCTTGTGATTTATGTAGATGACATTATTGTGTTTTCAAAGACAGATAATTAACATTTAGATCATCTCAAACAAGTATTTATCAAATGCAGGAAATTTGGCATTTCTCTAAATCCTAATAAGACTTTATTTGGACTGGAAGAAGGTAAATTATTAGGAAATATCATATCTAAAGAGGGAATTAGGATAGACCCAGCTAGAATAGAGGCCATTCTAAACATTATTCCTCCTAGGAATATTAAAGAATTGCAAGCTTTCTTAGGTAAAATTAACTTCCTTAGAGGATTCATCTCAAATATAGCTAAAATAATTAGAGAACTTAAAAATATGTTGAAAAAATACTCAGTACTTAAATGGACTATGGAGGCCAAGCAATCATTTGAATCAATTAAACAAGCCTTGACAAAAACACCAGTCCTTATAAGTCCTTACTTTAAAAAAGATTTCATTATTTTTTCCTTTGCTTCAGAACACACTGTTGTTGCAGTTTTACTACAGAAAAATGATCAGGGCTATGAGCAGCCCATTTCTTTTTTTAGTAAGTCACTCAGAGATGCCACTTTAAAGTATAACATAATGGAAAAGAAAGCACTAGCTTTAGTGAAGGCCATCAAAGACTTTAGAGTGTACTTTCTCTATTCGCATATCATTTCTTATGTTCCAAATGTAGTTGTAAAGGACATTCTAACACACAATGGACCTGATGGTAAAAGAGGCAAGTGTATTGCCACCATTTTGGAATATGAAATAGAAATCAAACCCACTAAACTCATAAAAGGTCAAGGTTTAGCCAAACTCATGGTTGAATCAAATTGTCATGCTTCAGATATTAATTTTATTACCCAAATAGATGATCAGGAAGAGATGGTGACTCCAGAGATCAGTGAAGCCTTTTCAGACTCACCATGGTATGTAGATATTATATTTGTATTACTAAATTTAAGAGCTCCTCCTGGATTATCAAGAACTAAAGCTAGTTTTCTAAAGTTAAAGGCAATAAGATTTTGTATCATAGACAATGCATTGTTTTGGAAAGATCATGGTGGAATTTTATTGAATTGTTTGCTTAAAGAAGAAGCTGATAAAGTTTTGGAAGAGTTTCATGCACGTGATTGTGGGGGACATCTCTACTGGAAGACCACTGCATATAAAATCTTGAGAGCTGGTTTTTACTGGCCTACCTTGTTTGCAAATGTAAAAAAGTATGTGACCTCCTATCACAAGTATCAAATCTTTGAAGGAAAGAAAAAGCTGCTACCTTTTCCCTTAAAACCCATCTCAACATAAATTCCATTTCAGCAATGGGGTCTTGACTTCATTCATAAAATTCACCTTCTATCCTCATCCCAACACAAGTGGATTTTGACAGCCATAGACTATTTCACTAAGTGGATAGAAGCCATAGCTTCCAGGCAAGCCACTGACACTGTCATAATCTCATTTTTAGAAAAAAACATACTCTCAATATTTGGATGCCCCCAAAAGATCATTACCGATAATGCAGTTGCATTCAAGTCCAAAAATATGATTGACTTCTGTCATAAATACCACATTACCCTTGGCCATTCTACTGCATATTACCCTGAAGGCAATGGCCTTGTTGAATCCTCCAATAAAATCCTTGTGAACATCATCAAGAAAATACTAGAAGACAACAAGAAAACCTGGAACAAAAGGTTAGTGAATGCCTTATGGGAAGATAGACTTACCACAAAGAAATCTATTGGTACATCCCCTTACCAGCTTGTTTATGGGATGGATGTTATCTTTTTATCTTCTTTAGGAGTACCCGTAATGAATATAATTCAAGAATTGCAAGTTGAAACCAATGATATTCAAAGGATTAACCAAACCATACACTTGCAGCAAACCAGGGAAGAGGTTTATCTTAAGTCTCAAGTTGTCCATGAAAAGATAAAAAAGATATTTGACAAGAATACTAAGGAAGATGATTTCTATATAGGTGACAAAGTTCTAAAGTTGGATTCAAGAAGAGAAGAGAAAGGTAAAAATGGGAAATTTGATTTCTTATGGAAAGTCCCTTATGTTATTTATGGTTACAGAGGAAACAATGATTTATTTTTGAAGGAGTTAGATGGATCAAATCTACAAGGTGGACCTGTCAATGGCAGAATGCTGAAGCATTACTACTCCTCATAATCAAATATAGTTAACTTTTTTATTTTACTCATTTTACATAACATTACAGATTTTAGATTGGATTGGATGTTTTTCCTAACAAAGTTGAAGCCTGGAGAGAACACCCTAAGCTTTGAAGGATAAAATATCATAAGTATGAATAATTGCAGAGCTCATAAAGCATTTCCAAGGCCAGCACAGTCAAAATTCAAAGGCTACTAGTCTCAAAATTCTTGACATTTCACCAAGAAATGTCATCCCCATGTAGAGCCACTATTAGGGTCCTATAATAATAGGATTCATAATTTTTTAATTAACTTTGATTAATCTTGTAATATGTACATACTTTGCTTTCTACAAATTGTTTTCCCATATCAGAAAAATAAAATAAAAAATGTAAAGAGGGTAAAAGTATTAAAAGAAAAATCAAAGGACTTAAAAGAAAAAATATCATAAAAGAATAAGAAAATGGACCCCAAACAAAAAAGAGATAAAAATAAAACACGAAAGTGATGCAAATCCAAGTGCCACTATTGTTACCTTTAATAAAAAATAAATGATTATGTGCAGCTTGTACAAAATTCCATAATCCATGAAGGTTAAATAACTTAATCATAACTTTTCATGTTTTAAATTTCATGCTGATAGATAGAGAATAAAGATCTAGCCAAACAGTTTAATCTTGGCAGATCAGTAGTTAGGTAAAGAATAAATAAGGAGCTCAATAGCTTAATCTGGGCCCTTGGAAGAAATAATGATAGAATTAGTTATTTTGTTGTTTTAAAAGAAAAATGAACAAGGGATTGCAAGCTCAAATGCACCCAGGTAAATGAAGAAAAAATGTTAGGGTAGCATATGGGTAGGCAGAAGCAGTTTTTACAATCATGGATAAGCATAAATTGGTCAATTCAGTCACTAACTTCCTTCAAGAAGTCATTCCCCTGTAAAAATACTTCATCCCCACTATTTTCATTCTTTCCCTTCATTTTTCCTTTTCCCATCATCATTCAGTTTCACTTACAAAAATCCCCTTTTTCTAGGTGTAAAACTCATTATACTTGGGGAAAGTAAAAAAGCCTTTAACTAATTCTCCTTTTACCCCAAAAATACCCAAAAACCAAAAAAACATTTTATCCTAACTTTTTCTATAAAAATATTATATTGGGACTCTCAACAATGAAACTTATCCCTTTATTATGTTTTACATTAGACTTAGTTTATTTTTATCCCTCATCACACTTCATTATTAACATATTAACTTTATATATTAAATCCTATATTTCACCTTTACCCCATATTATATTAAATTCCTTTTATTATTAACTCCCACCCATATTTTTAATTTTAACCTATGGTTTATTTTCCCATGTGATATATATTCCCGCTCACATAGGTTAAAACTATTCATATTATATATTAACCTCGCCTATGTTAAAATTACATGCGCCCATATTTCATTTGTTATATAAAACACTACATCCGCCTACCAAGTCATTCTTAACTATGTCTTAAAACCTTATATTTTAATACATTTTACATTCCCATCGCATACATATCCCGAGCCCCACACCTTTGAACCCACAACTTCATTGCACAATCTCGATTTTTCACTCCCCATCATCCAGATCCAACGACGGAGATTCACCATCGCATATTTCACTGCGCAATTGATAAAAAAAACTCAGACCTTGTGATAAAATCATTTTTAAGGCTTTCTCTCACCTCCACGTGTCCCAATTCTATTGGATCGCATCAATCCAATCAATCCCGCTTACCACCTTTCGATGTTGCGAAAACCGCTTGGCGGTTATTCCCTCCCCCATGCCCAAACCGCTCATATTTTGAATTGACCCGCAGTAAATGCACTCACTGTTCACTAAAATTATTTATAAAATCAACTAAATTCATTCATTTGAACCTTTTGTTGCCTTTTTCTACTCATAAAACCTTTCCAGACCAAGAAAAGAACGCTACTGCCTTTGTTTTAGCTTAAAAAACAAACAGAATTCATCAAAATCAATTGCTACAATACTGCAGAAGCCACCAGAGTGCATATAAAGACCAGAAGAAGCTTTTGAAAGCTTTCCAACCCTAAAGAAACCCTTCTTCACTGCATAATTCCAAATTTTACAAGTATTCTTCAGAGAAATAAAACTCATCCATCATTCTAAAAGGAGTTTTACAGTGCATTGAAGCCTTTAGAAGCCTGTATGCCTAAGGAATACCCCTTTTCTTCATAAATTCTTTAGATATACAAACCCTGAGCATTTTCCACAATTCATGAAAGTCGTGACCTATTTTAGAGAAAATTTGGAGTGAGTTTAGCCATCTGCAGACCTTAAAAATCCCTCTAAGATCTCAAAAATCTTTTCTACAATATTTATGAGCCCCTCTGCATAAAATTTGATGTTCTTAGATTTATTTATCACATAAAAATCCACTGTAAACCCTTAATATCATTTGTTGAGGCTATAAGGTCAGGAAATTACTCTTTTTGATACAAAAAATACAGTTTGAGTCAGATTGATCATAATATCCCTTTGTAGGCCAAAGATAGATACCCTGTTATATCTAAAATCCTTCTCTAAACTATTTAAACTTATAGAAAGTGTTTCACAGGCCTAAATCAGTGTTTTAAATGTCAAGAGTGTATAAATTGATAACACAAACCAATCAATGGAATCCAAAAGCACTATTGTGATCAAACCTCTACAACCCCATGTTGTAGATGTAGAACATAATCCCTTGGCATATGCAGACTTCAAAATTACAGATATTGTAACAGAGTTTAACCTTCTTGAGCTCCACTGCTAGAGCCAAGAGAAATCTTTAGATCAAGCAGATGAGGTGTTTATTTGGGAATAAAATTTGCCTAAATATGTTTTCCCTCACACTCACCAATGCCCAAAATCTATTAGATTATGTCAATATTGTTATTCTCCAGATCAAAGAGCCATTGTGAATTCTGAAAAAGAAGTATTGTTTACCATTATAGCAGAATCTGTTAACCAGATGCTTCAATTACAGCCTAAGACTAATGAAGTTCCTTTATCAATTGAAGCCCTCACTAATTTCTATTTGGAGCTGGATTTTCCCAGGAGATTTCAAAATTTTCAAACTTTCATGCCATCCTATGTGGAAATTCCCAAGCTAAACCCTCCATACTCCTCTTCTGAATTCTCAGAAAGAACCAGACACATTATCTCCATGCTATATTTTATCTTTGGATATTTCACAGATGAACATGTTGATGCATCAATACTTGGTTTCTTGTCCATTTTTGTACCTGACTAGCCCCCTGCAGTTATCTTTAACTTTGCCCAATATATTGTTGATAGCATCCATGAACAACTAGTCAAACTACCTACTGAAGGTGTATTTAGATATTCTTAATTCATTTTCCACATGTTCCTTTATTTCCAGTCTGAAAAGTTTCCTATAACTCTTCATAAACTTGATGCAGAAGGAAATCCATAATCTGTTGTATTCTGGACTTCCTTGATCAGGAAGGAGTCAGATGAGTTTACTTATGCAGAGTTTACATATTCTTTTATCCATCCCTTGGTTAATTTGCTAAATAACAGTGTTCAACCCAGGATTATCAATGAAATCAAGAAGGCTTTAAAATTCTCTGAGCAAAGCAGGACAAGTGATTGGTATTTATACCAAAATCACACTGAAATCAGATTTCATGGGTCAAACCTTATTCCTTACAAGTTGGCAAAATACCTCCCTATGAGGTTGTTTGCTTTAGAGTATATAAGGAAAATCTTAAATTTAGATGTTGTAAATTTCTTGGCTGCAAATAAAAAGAACCAATTCAAACTAAAGAACCAAGTTGGTCCATTTATATGTAATAACAGAGAAGCAGGTTCAGAGGCAGAAAAGAAATTAGAGGAGTTCAAGTTCAACACTAGTTTTCTTTGGAATTGTGATCCCTTTGGTATAATTAGCAAAATGAGAGTTAAATGTAAATTAAATTCATATATTCATGAAAATAACCCTGATATTGAAAAAATCTCAAACCAGTCTGAATGGTTAGAGAATACACTAGTAGAAGTTGATAAGCAAAGTGATACTAGTCACATTTTGCAGACTCCAGCTCAGGAAGAGAGAAGTATGAAAAGAAACAGGGAAGAAGGGTCTTACACAGCATAAAATACTACAAAGACAAAGTTCAAACTCAGGTACAACAAAAAGCCAAAGATTAATCCTGCAAACAAATAAAAAGAGACAGTAGAAATCATAAAAACAAATATTGCAGAAAAAGATAGTGTGCCTCCCACAGTGGTTGAAAATGAACAATAGCCAACCACTTCTAATACACAGTTGATTAAAAAACAACATAGTATACAAGTGTCATCATCAAAGAAAACATAAGAAAAGGATATGGGCATCAAGGAAAGGTACAAGGAGATTAAAGCTAAAAATGAATAAATAAAAAATGAAATATATTCTTAGTACTTAAAGCAGACCCCCAACATACAAAATAGACTGCTTTCAGCCTTTGATTACAAAAACAAAAATATGTTGATGAAAGTGCTTTAGCCCACAGTACCAACTCCTAAAAAATCATCTGATTATAAAAAGGTTTATTTTGAAGTCCCAGTCCAGGATATTCATCCTCTGGACCAAATTGAATTCCATAAACAAGTAGGAGAGATGCTTTATTCCACAATGACTACTAAGGCAATGAGTGCACAAAAGCTTCAAAATACTTTAATAAATGTAAGAGATCAGCTCAAACTAGAGAAAGCGTCATCATATGCAAAGGATATCAGAATAAAATCCTTGGAGGAATTGGTGATTGAGGTAGGTTATGATCCTCAAAACTTAAAAGTTGGAGAGGAATTGATTAAAAAGAAGAATGGTGATATTGTTGCACTTAAGAAACAGTTGAAACTGCCTCCTACTGATCATGCTCAAGCTAAGGAGATTTTGAAGGAGTCTAATAAAAAAGATGAGATTATGAGTCTCATTTTGCAGCTGACAACCCAGATTAAATAAATGGAGATTGAGATAGAAAAATTGGAAAAAGAATACACAAAAGCACAGGAAGTTCTTGCCACTGTGATTCCTGTGGTTACAAAGGTAGTGCCATCTACTCTAGAAAAAACATTGGCTCCAAATGTTCCAATGGCTATAGCAGTCCCAGTAACTTCATCAACAACTTCTGCCACTAAGACTTTAGCAACAACAACACAACAATCAAATGAGGCAAGTAAATTGGTAAAGGCAATGCAATACATGTCCAACCAAACCAATGAGATAAATAGGTTAAAGGAACAGATTAAGAATCTTGAAGATGCCAAAAAACTTGTACAAATTAATGCCAAGAATGAAGAACAAAAGGCCAATAGGTTGAATGAACATCTCAAGAAATTAGAAAAAGAATTAAACTTGAAAGAACCTATGGCCCATGTTAAGAACCAATTATGGTCTGATATCATTGAAGCATTCAATAATACTTGGCCATCTATACAAGTAATATATGAGTAGAAAGATTTATTGAAAGCAGCAAAAGAAGCAATACAAAAAACAAAAGAGGAGCTAGGTAAAAAACCTGAAGAGGCATTAGAAATTATCAAATTCTTCAATTCCAAAAATAAACAAGAACTGGATAAAATTGGAATTACAGATAGAACAGAGACCATCCTTGAATTAAGAAAGGTAATATCCGAAAGGAATTTGATGAACCAATTAGAGGAAAAGTGCCAAAACATGGAAATGGCAATCACAAGATTTATGATCAAATTTGATATTTTAAGACAAAAAGGCCTTCCAAATCCTCTGGTAATCAATGAAAATTTGATGAAACAGGAGGATTATGACAAAAAGATGAGAGAATTTAATAAAGAGCAGGTAAATAAATCAGATTGGCAAGTAATCCCAACAGGTAAAGTATTGTATAAGAATTTTGAAAATCTATTTTACTTGCAGCATGAAGTAAAACACCTTTTTGTGAACAAACCAACATTTTCAAAATACACTGAAGCTGATGAAAACTTCAAAAGGCTTATGAAGATTAAATTGCCAGAAGCTGAGTTCTAGGAGAAGTTGATTGGTCTACTGTAAATATCAAATTATAGCAGGACAGAGAAGGAAAGGTAAAAAACTGAGTTTGTTGTTTTTACATCAGTAGTAACAGTTTTCTGCAGTTAAAGAGTATCAGGATGAAGTGTATCAGTCTAAAGAGTATCAGATGAAAGATTGAAGATAAAAACATATTAAAGATGAATATTCCAGCGTAAAGGACACCTCAGTTGTCCAACTGCCTCCTTCATCAAACAGCAAAGAGAGAAAGAAGTGATAAAATCAAAACAACAAGCTATTTTATTTCAATAAATAGGACAACTAGCAATTAGTTAGGCAGTTGTCACTATCTTCTTGCATGAAGATATTTATTTTCCAAGAAAAATTCCTAAGTTTATTCTAGGATATTTCGTACTAGTTTTTGTATAAATACTTCATCATTTGAAGTATTGAGTGTGGATTAATTGCTGAATATTTTTGTAGTTATACTATTCTGAACCCAAGGGTTTTTGTATCAAGTTCAAGTCAGCATACTGGATCACAAGAAATAAAGCATCATATTATAGGATTCATGAGTTGGACCACTACAGTGAAGTATTTCACTTGTCATTTTGTCAATTTTCTTATGTTTTCTATCTATTCATGAATGTGTTCTAAATATTAACGATAAATCAGGAATTATTATTTCAGAATTTGTTAAAAGCACTCTGTTTTGACCGATTATCATTTAAATGTTTTCTACTGATATCTAGACTAGGGAACCCTTAATTTCTCCCTGATTTCGATTGACCTCTGCCTTTTCCTTCCTAATTCTGGATTTAAAAACCCTTAATTTCTCTTTTGTCCCGATGAAAACCATTTCACCATCAGCCTTGAAGATCTGAAGTGACTCAGCTATCTTGCCCTATAGACATTTACCTTTATACCTTGATCCTAATCTGATTGCTTGACACATTGACTTCATATGCCCAATGGGATATAGATCTATAGCTATCCATCTGAGCAAGTGATTTTCCCCACCAAACCAAATCAAAACCCCAAAACCAATTTGCCACATATAACTAGCCTAAAATCAAATATAATCAACAAAGTTAAATCTTATAGAGAGAGCCCTCTCTGAGCATTAGGAAGGCTAGATCCTAAGGCTTAAAATTAGGTTTGTGGTTACCTCTGATATTCTTCAAACTAAAAATATCACAAATTTAAGAATTATTAGAATGATAAAAGATCATTCCTACGAAATTGTCGAGCAATATCTCAAAATTCAATGGAAATTCTAAAGAATACCCGTCTACGCATGTTATGACATATCATTTATGGTGTTCATAGAACTCTTTAAATGATGATTCTTCTTATTTACTTATTTTCTAGCAGACACTTACTGGTACGACAATAAAGTGGTATATTGAATTTCCATAAGCTTCGATTAACAATTTTGGTACCTTAACAACCATGTTCTTAACTCATTTTTAGTTGCCCATTCATTATGATACTAGAACCAAACTTTTGACCAATTTCAAATAATTTGGCTCCACTCACATTCCTGATCATATTCATGAGTGGCAACATCACTATCGTTTGGTCAAAAACTTTGTTCCTGATTATTTTTTGGCTTGGTTTAGGTTGACCCAAGTTCGATCTATACTTCACACCAACAAAACCCTTGATCACTGGCCCTTTCAGAAACAACCTGCAAGCAGGTTGTTGTCTTGCCCGAAGCGACTATGGGTGGATGTAGAACCAATTTTTTACAACGTTGAGGTACTGGGAGATGTGGTATTATTATGTTATCTTATACTTTCAACTTATAGATCACTTCACCACATTCAATTAATCACTTAAACATGCCATTAAAACCATAAAGCATCACTGTGCTGAAGTAAAATCCAACTGGAATAACCACTACTCTACAACAGATAATAAGAAAATATTTATAGAAGAGAGGAATAACCTATTTTTGAGTGTTTTTTTTTTATATACACATCAATCACACAAGAACACTAAATTATCATTCACAAGAACTTCTACTTAATATAATGGATGTTTTACAATAACCCGTTATTGGCTTGCGCACTAATTTGCAGGATGTCTAGGCACTAAGTTGCAAACTCTTCTCTGGGCCTCTGCGCACTCAACCGCAAATCCTCTCCTTTGAAATAAATTACATATCACAAAATTATTATCGCTTCCATCTGTTTATGACTCTCTTCTCATTATTTTACCCTATATATACTATTACATCATAGGATTACATCGTAAAAAATACCATGGTCCAAATACCATGGAATCCCTAAAACAAGCAACTATGGTCCTAAAACCATTGATCCCTTATAAAATTGCACGCTTTTACAAAAAGGAGGGGCTTCGACCCACCCCAAAGCCCTTACAACAACATGCGTTATATTTACTTCCTCAAAATACACCTTGTTGTGCACTCTGCCCCACAAAGTGTGGTGTCTTTGCCAAAATCTAGGCCAAGTTAGGTTGCGCCCAACAGTACCCCAACACTCACATGTGACTCGTCCCAAGTCACTCAGCCGATTTTCCTTTGATATTTGTTGCAATGTTGTTGTATATTTTATTGAACTACTTCAGAATGTATGTGACCTGCTTCTCTTCATTGCACACTTCCTCCAACAATGCTTTTGTCATCGGTCCCATAGCCTTTTGCATCACTACCTCCTCTCTTTGTCTAAGCTCTTGAAGCTTCTCATCCACTGCTTGGGACAGTTGGAGAGCCTCATCCTACCATGGTTGAGTTCTCTCTATCAAATTCCTCTCTTCCTTCCTTAGCTCCTTTATCTTCTTTTGGAGGGAATTTCCCTCATTGATCTTTGTGAGCTTCTATGAAATTGGTAAGGTTCTCAAAGTTTCTCGAATCTCCTCCAACTGTTGTTGCTTCTATTGAATATCCTCTCGTAGCTTCTGCACATTTGTATCTTCCTTCAACGAAGTACAAATCTATAAGCTCTCATCCAAAAATTTCCCACAATCTTCCACTATTGCAGAGATACCGACCACTAAAGCCTTTAGGTCGACCACCCTCTTGTCTCGCACTTTCTATGGTGTCGTTGGTTGTAGCTTCATTTGTAGCTCGTTGATATTTATCCCATATTGAAATTGTACGTCCATGATCTTACCCTTGTATCCTTTTATTGCAAGGTCAAGCTTCATGATCTTGTCCTCCACAGGTTCCTCTTCTCGGACATCAATCTCTAAAACCTCGCGACATGTTACTTCAACCACTTCCTCCAGCTTCTGGTGTTGTTGTACTACCTGATCCCTCTCCTGGATCGCCTAGTCGAGCTTCTGCTTCAAAAAATCTCTCTCTCTCTCTCTATAATTTAATGTTCAACATTTAAGTGAGTTGTTCTTGTTGCTTCATCTCATCTATGATCTCTTGATGCAACTTGTATAATCTCTAAAGTGACACTGTTGTGATGTTAATGTTCACATACTTCCATTATTTCGCCTACTGTTGTACCTCGGCGGAGTCAAATTGCAGGGCTCCGACAGGTATTTGTGTTATCTGTGCTACAAGTGTAGGCTCTATTGGGCTTTATTCTCCAAGCTTCTCCATTTCTTGTGTTGGTTATCTAGTTGTTTGTACCAATATCTTCAGTTCTACAATGCGCTCCTTGACACCCGTTAGAATTGCGTCGTAGCGATCCTCTAACTTGTTCCATCATTCTGTTGTTGCTTCCTAAATTATGTCCCCAATCTAATCCAAGTCCCCATTAGTGAGGACCAATGGCGTTATGTCCTTTGTCTTGTTTTCCTTATATTACTTTTTGGTTCTTTTGGTAGCTTTGGTGTGTTCTTTCCTCTTCTCTTTGATAAATGGGTTTGTATCTGTATTTTTGGACTCTTTGTTCTGCTCATCACCTCCAAGAGGATCCTAGTGACCCTCGTCATGTTATTTCTCTTGTTCTACCTCTTTCTCATCCTTTTCCTTCCCACTCGCTTCCCCGTGTTGCGTTGTGTCCTTCTTTATCGAAGTATCATTCGTCATTGTCTCCAGCGTAGTGATCCACTACTCAGGCCATTGTTTTATCTGTGCTAGGATATCATCTTATACCACTAAATATGGTAGGGGATTCCATGTCTTCATTGTGTCCTCGTGATTTTGTAATAAAATTTTATGGAAGTCATCCTTAAACTTCACGACAGAGATATACTGCTTGTATAAGCTCAGTGAAAGGTGAGGGTGTCTATTCACTAACATGTGTAAGTCCATATGATATATAACGAAAAACATTATGTTATCATGTGTGTGCATTGGTTTAGTGGTATACCATAGTAAGGCATACCGCACGGCTTCGCAAACATCCGAGTCTACTGGAGGGAACTGCGAATATTCTGACTCTTTCCATGCAAGCATCGCAATAATCAAAATTAACCATGCATAGTGAAATGGAGTACCTTTCTCCTGAGCCTTCCAGCAGTCGTCCAAAAACTATTTTCATAGTTATGCAGCCTAGTTGTATTGAACCCCATTAGCACACTGCGCAACTAGTGAAACTAATGGTGCAGGGACTTCATTAGCCCAACACTTCCTCATGATTTTTCCAACCAATATATGTGTTGCGAAGCGAAATTCCTAGTCATTGATTGAGCTGATATTGTAACCCCGCTTCCCTTTTGTCATTCCAAACGTGTTCTTCATGTTTTCTTCTATAGCTCTATCCTGATATTTTCCAACAAACTCCTATGTGGGGTTCGAACCTTAATAAGGCAATCTTGTGATTCTCCATATCAACATTGGGTCGATATGGATCCTCTTCCCCATCCATAGTTATCCATCATGCACCAACATGAGCAACTGTCTCACATAATTTGTGCTTCCTGGACTTCTATCGAAGTGTGCACTGTGGAACATTAAACATGTTCAAAAAACCCGACTGCGCCAACCCAGTCATCCACTGTTGTGGTTCTAGCCTCGTCACACAACTCTCAAGGTAGTGCACCTTTTTTTAAGTATATGTCTGGTGTGAACCGCAGATATTTCTTTCTGTCATTGAAATCATTTTCCAACAAATTTGGCTGCGGAATATTCCCAAGGTATTATCTAATAAATCACATTAATTTCGACAGTAGAGGTGTGAAGGTTCCATACTTTTCGTTCTTCGTGTTTTTCATAGTTTTTCATCTGGTTTCCTTGGTGGGATATATGGTGGGAGAGGCGATAGAAATTTTGTGCCATCCATTTCTATTTTCTCTTGCTCTACTTATTCCTCATTATCTCTCACCTATTCAAGTTCTTGTTAATGCTCAACAAGTTTATTTTCATGTTTCTTCTTCGTTCTCTTCTCTTTGTTCATTTTTTTTCGTGGGTATCTTCATTGTGTGTGTTGTTAGGTCCCCGTAATTTGTTAGATTGGTGAGAACAAATGAACAGGGGTAACATCAGACTAGTATTTGGAGTCCTAGGACCTAGCCTTCCTGGACTCAGAGAGGGCTCTCTCTATTTTGTGCAAAGGATGTGAACTTGTTTTCTTCTAGTGTTTGATTTTAGGCTAGTTGTTAAGTGTAGGGTTTTTTTGTTGGTTTTGGTTGGGTAGATGATCAAGTAGAATATATGGAGTGAGTAAATCTTCAATTCATTGGGCTATGGATTCTATAAAATTCATGGAAATTTCAACAATGAATCAGGGTGCATCACAGGGAAAATCTAGCATGGTCAATGGATTTTCAAGGTTTGTGTGAAATGAGATGAACATCAAGTTTGTGAACAAAGTAGGGAAAAGGGAAGTTAAGAATCCTTTGTCAAATACTTTAACAAGAAGGGACTTCAACACTATTTAGCATAAGAAGGGACTTCAACACTATTTACTTATGCTTCTAGAAGTAATTATAAGATAGGGAAAACCAGTAACTCTTTGATTCAATGCAAGAAAATAAGCATTTCAGACAAACAATCTAGTGAACTATAGAAGGCGAGAAACTCATTTAACTTCTAGTGATTTCACCTTGAAGGTTAGAAAAACATTTAAGATAAACATATAACTTTAATAAAGGAAGAGGGAACTCCTAAACATCATTGATCATAGCCATAAAGATCTTCAAAACAACTTTTCAACATGGACAAAGGGTACGATCGAAACATAGCCTCTTTGGCAAACCTAATTAGTTGTACTTCAAAGAAATATCTCAAGAACAGTGTTTTAGTGACATCAAACAAGCATGGCTAACCATAAAACATCTATGATATCTACTGTATTGAACCATTCATAAGATAAACAAGCTTGGGTGGGTCTAGTGTATTATCTCTAAATGGGAACAAGCAGCAATACTAAACAATATTGCATAGAAATAACGTAGTTCAGCCAAGTAAGAGCAGGAGACCAATATGGAGGCTCAAAAATAACATTTACATCAACAAATAAGATTTACATTGTGGCCCATAAGATGTAAAACAGAAATAAAAGACTGATACATGAAGAAATCCCTCAAAATGAGGTGTTGCAACCATAGAATATGTCTGAACAAGCTTGACAGCATTATTTTTATTGGTTGAAACAACAGTAGATTACACTTCAGATCTAGAGCAGATATATGTAAAAAAGGTTAGATCTATATCAGATCTGTACACTAGAAAGGCTCCTCTATAAATGCCCCTTAGGGTTTTCAGCAAAAAGTGAAGAACCTGGAGTAAATCTGAGATCTTATGCAGCAGATCTGCAGAATGATTTAGAAATTCTGAAGCAAATACAAGAGTATTCAAATCAGATGTGAATATGACATGGATTAGATATGAAATCCATGGACCACCACAGTGAAGGGCAGATTGTCAACACTAGAGATCTCTCCTCCAAAATATTGCCAATACACCCTGCAATTGTACACTTGCAAATAACACAGTACTGGAATGAAAACTGCATTGTAGGCTCTAGAACATATGTGGCCTCAAGCCAAGATCTGAAATCAGTGCTCCAATCATCCAATACTCTCTTGCCAAGGGGATAGAAGACTTTCCCACAAAAAAGAGCCACTAGAATGGCCTAGATCTGAGTAGATCTAGCCTCCACTTGTTACAGCTTACAAAGAAAACCAAACTCTCAACAAGATCGACGTTGTAGTTGGAAGGAGAGCTTGGCAAAATTCCTGATGGTGGACAATAAATGCAAGACTCCTCTAAGATCTACTCAAGGAAAGAGGTGGGATTCCCAATCAGGAACACCTAGTGCTAAACAACACTATTCACTACTAAACAGCCAAGAGAATGAGAAATGTCTAAACATAAAAAATCTTCAGAAAATAATATGGTCTTCAACAACCTTCTCATGTTGTCCTCCTCTTCCTTTTATAAGATTGAGATCTTGCAAAACCCTAAACCATCTCAATGATTTAGCTTCTTTCACATGTGCTACCTCCAACTAAGACTGCGTTGTGTATCAATGAGGATCACTTCTTCTAGATAGTGCTATTGATTTGTTCATGGTTGACTCAGTCAAATGGTTCAATCCCTTTCACACATAAGGGTGTTTTATTTACATAGCCCAGATTTAGCTTTTTTCACATGTGGCATTGATTTATTCACTGTTTTAGGAGTTTTTATTGTCCTCCTTTACACATTTATTCATGCAACAAGAAAATGAAACAAAATTGTATATTCCCATTAGCTTGGGCTAATTGGGAATATTACATTCCTCCCCTCCAAAATGTTGCTTGTCCTCAATCAACTAATAAGGTGAGTGCTGCAACACTTCTCCTCCTCCATTGGTGACACCATCATGAATTAAGCTTCCTCCATAAGCTAAGTTTTCACCAATCCAACCCTCCATGAATTGTTCCTCCAAAATCATCATGAGATGTACATAGTCCATCCCACAAGGAGTCAAGAACTCAAATGATACAAACATGGTTGAACCAATACTCTCCCTGAAACATGTAGCATAAGGTAAATAGAGAGTCTCCATCCCATGTGGTACATACATGCTTCCCATCCTCCCTCCATACAATCCCATAAAAATTCCAAGTATGTCATCAATGTATGGAAGAAAAACTACATATACACAAATAGAAATTTGAGCATGAGGAGGTGGGTCATAGTCCCACATATGATACCAACGCAGTGCATCTCCTACCTGCATCAGATCAAGGTGTGGTGAGTGGTTTCCCTACCACTTACTTGATGCCCATGTTATCTCACTTTGGCTGAAAGTGTGAGATATGTTTGGTGCTTTAGGAAATCATCCATCATGAAAGAAAATCTCCCTTTGCACATTAAGGGAGTGGCCAAATTCAGAAATTTTAGTGGCCCTGTTCGTGTCCCGTGTTTTGATAGTTTGGCAAATCAAAAGACGAGGCAACATCAGAACCAATCTTTAGAGTTACAGGATCTAGTCCTCCTGCTCTCAGAGAGGGATCTCTCAAATTATTTGTTTTTTGCAAAGGTTTATCTTGTGTGCTTTGAGTATTGGTTTTAGACTAGTTATTAAGCACAAGTGTTTGTTTGTTTGGTTCGTTGAATTGATACATCAGAACATAAAAGGTCTAGGAAAGATAGATAGAAAGGGGAAATGTCAGTTTCATTGGGTAATGGAGTCAAAAAGAGGTCATGACAAACTTATCAATGGATATGGGATATCAAAGGGAAAATCTAACTTGGCCGCAGGATCCTTTGGTTTTGGAATGAGATGGACATCAATGATTTGGAAAGAGAAGTTTAATTCTCAACAGAGGGAATTTGAAAGCACAACTTGAACAATAAAGAGCTATTTGATAGACAGGGCTAACCATGAATTATACAAATCACACTTCAAGCAAATAATGACTTCAAAACAACTTTTAAAATGAAATCTAAGATTTGGGGAACACCCTATTTCCTCAAAGACTTTATTTCAAATGACTTAGAAAACATAAAAGATTCACTGATAATTACGGTCATAGAAGAGGGAACACATAAATACATCTATGATCACAACTATAAAGACCTTTAAGCCAACTGTTCAAGCAAGGACAACGGGCATGATCAGAACAGACCTCCTTGGCTCACTGTAAACAAAGATACTTCAAAGGGAGACTTCAATAACAACCTTTAAGTGGCAGCAGACAAGCAGGGAGAACCATAAATCATGCTGAAACCAACTATTCGAACTATTAAGGAAATAAACAAGCATGAGAACTAAAGAGAGAGATTAAAGACTCTAAAATACCTCAGCAGAAGAAAACATAAAACGGTGAAGTATAAACAGGTCTAAGGTGCTTCCAAGAGTCATTTCTTAGCCTAAAACTTACATCCTACTGTAGTAAGAATTTATGGAACAAAATGAAAACAGGGGAAAACATTAAATAGTTTAGAATACTTCACTAACAGCCAAGCTCATGGATCCAATGATAGAGCCTTCTCAAGAACAAGCATGCAACAACATCATCAAGGCTTCCAAGACTTCAATTTCATCTTCAACTTCAACAAAATATGTATTATTTCAGAGAGTTTCAGTATTACAACTAGTAATCAAACAACCAACCAACGTTTACAATGGAGTCCTCAACAAGTTTTTATAGAGGGATGAGGAGGTCGAAAGAGATAAAAGATCTTATGAGTTCAATTAATACAATTAATGCTTCTCGACCTTTGAGGGGCTCAAGGGAGAAGTTTACAAATATTATCCTCTATTAATTGGTTTGCATTAAGTATTTAAGCTTGCTGGAAGCTTATGTTGACTTTAAGGCTCTATGTCATTTCTGTAATAACTCAGCTGATATTTTTGTAGTTAATCCTTTGGGCTGAATTAACTGTTCAGTTGTATTGGGAAAATATCTTCTATTCTGATCATTACTCGGCCTCTGTCGAATGCTGTGAGGCCACAGGTGACAATCTGGTAGCTGAGAGGAATCAATTTGCCTCTGATGTGGCAGTGGAGGCATCCTTTGTTTGATAAATACTCTTGATTTGCCTTTAACTATGTTTAATTCAATGGATTAGGCTTTTGATAATTGACCTTAGCCGTAATTCATTAAACTGTATAATCAATGTTTAATCCTTCATTCTTGTTGTTTTTGGGTCTTTGACATTGATACTCTTTGATTTGATTTAATCTTAATGTGTCTTGTTGATGTGTAGGTGTGTATAAGGTCCATATGGCGTCAATGCCCATGAGGCATCGATGGAACGTGAAAATGAACTCGGTATATGGCTTTCCTTTTGACGAACAAAAGTCTGGAGGATCGTCATCCTCGACTTTCATTTTCTTTTAAAACATTGGAAAACCCTTTTAAATCCTGCATATTTGGTAAAAACTTCTTTGGAGGTTTCGGGTAGGAGCATGGCAGTTGGATGGCAGCATCCAACGGTGGAGATTTGCGCGTAGTGGTCAAAAGGAGAGCGGTGGGAGATTTTAAGTCAGAACCGTTGATCTCTGATTGACCAAGAAGACCAACGGTCAAGATTAGCAGCGAATTAATAATGCAAAGGGGTCACATTATTGTGAAAATAGAAGAAAATCCGAAGAAATAACGTTAAAAACCCTTTGGCGGAGGAAAATGCAAAGGAAAGGAGAGTGGGGTTGATGGATGATCGTGAGTCTTCGGATGAGATCGGCCCATGAGATCAACGGCGGAGATTGCACGTCAAAAACCTTTGGTAGAAGTGGAGGACGATAGTATAAAGCGAGAATGATCTAGGACCGTTGATCTGCAGAGATCAACGGTCGAGGAGGAACGCGATATAATGTAGTGCAAAAGGGGATAAGTGGTTTAGGCTTAGCCCAAAGGGGCTTAAGCTTTAATACAAAAAAGTGTATTTTTATGATGTTTTCAGGGTTTTCTGATGGATTTGGGGGTTTCGACAAGGTTCAAAAGTGAGTTTTAAACCTTGTAAAAGGATTTTTATGAAGGGAAGAAGGGAAACATGAAAAATAGAGGACTTTTGTGGGGGAAAAAGGGGATAAAATGAAGGTTAGTTTTTGAGTGGAGGAGGAGGGAAAAATGGGATTTTACAGTAGTCCTTTCCCTATGAAAATAGCAGATTTTCAGAATTAAAAGGGAAACAACAGTGACGATTAACCAAAGGATAGAATATCTTTAGAAGACTTTAAGCACCAACAATTTTGGCAATAAAATTGTTTCGTGAAGGCTGTCCAAAATAATTTAGCCACCACCTGATATGACAAAATCTTATAGGTGGCTAACAGTGGCTCCACTTGGGGATGGTGCCTTCTTGAAGGCATCAAGAATTTCAGACTTGCATTCTCTGGAGGCTGATTAGTGCCTTGTCCATTGGGCTTCCTTTTCTTCATTTGGATGGTCTTCTTTTGCTCTGAAAAAATATTAGCAGCCATGAAAAATAATGGATTTTCATCAACACAAGCTTTCTAGCTACCCAATCCTATTGATCTAACATTTTTTCTTCTTTAGAGTGCACTTGGATTGGCAAACTCTCTTACAACATTTATTCTTTTTGAAAGCCAAAAACTAATATATTTCTACTTCTTATGTCTCCATGAACTCATATTAAACAGTTTAGTTCATATGTTTCTCTACCTAATCTATTAATCTGTTAGGATTAAATAGTCTAACAGATTTTTTATTCACTAATTTCTAAAACAGAAATTTAAAGCATACAAGTCAGGATTGGATAGTCTAACTTGTTGCTGATCTATGGCATAAAACAACAAGTTGCACATAGATATTATTTTTCATAAAATTAAATCAAAATGGAAGGCTTAAGGTTTGAAAGTTCAAGCACTTCCTTCATCTTTTTTCAGCTCTATTTTTATCTCTGTTTGAGTTGTTCTTTACTTTTTCTTTGGTTCAGATTTTGAGCTGATTAGAACCAGTTTTACCTCTATTTTGACTCAGAATTTGAAATATATTGGAGTGATTATTGTTTGGAAATTTAGGTTCAGATTTTGAGCATGTTTGAACCTTTAAATTCTAACCTAATCTACCTTACTGATAAGCCAAGATTAAGCATTTTGGCAAATCGAATTCACTAACCTATCAGCAGTCAATTTAAAACTAATTAGCCATGATTAAGTTGTATAGCTAACTAGAAGTGTGTTTTTAGTAGTGGCATTTGAGCTTGCACACTTTCATATTTTTCTTCTCTTTTTGGTATGGGGTTGTATCTTTATTGTTTTTACAAACTGCCATCTTTTCTCTCTTTTACTATTTTTGTATTTTTATTTTTCTAACTTTGAATGCAACGTTCGGACTATGACATTTATAATGAAAATAAATGCTTTGAAACTCATGATTCCTGGAAGAAGTAATGCTTTAGCATCTTTCAATTGACAGGACCTCCATACAGATCTTCTCCATTCAATTCTTTCAAGAAAAATGCATTGTGACCCCTCTCAGCATGAACAATATAGGGGCCTTTCCACAAGTTCTCAAACTTGCCATGTTTTCCCTTCTCTTCTCTTCTTGAATCCCACTTAAGAACAACATTTCCAACCTGGAAATTGTTTTCCTTATTCCTCTTATCAAATAGTTTCTTTACACTTTCTTGGACTAACTGTGTCCTTTCATAGACTTCTTCTCTGGTCTGTTGTAAATGGATGGTTTGGTTGATTCTCCTCTGCATATCATTCTCTTTTTCCTGCACTTCTTGAAGGAGCTTCATGTAGAAATTTTTTGAATAATGAATATTTATCCACCGAGATTAACCTTATCATACACAAATTCGATTTGTTGCACAACACATAATCTCTTCTACAAATTAATCATCACATGCGGAAAATAAAACAAGCGGCAGAACATCAATTCACACACATAGAACGCAGCATGTATGGGGAAAGCTTATAACTGAAAACCCCCAGCTATATGTATCATATAATGGATGAGAAACATGTAACTTTACACAATACAATACTCCTCACAAGTACTCAGTACTATCTCCAAAAGTTACACACAAAACTAGCTCAGTTTGAACCGATCACGGGTTCAAAACTCCTCCACAAGCTGCCTGCCTCTACTGCGCAATCCAAAAGGAGGGAATAGGCTGAACCAATTCGAATTCCTCTTTATTGAACAGTGCAATCATCATTGGCATACTCATCCCACTGATTGTGCAAATCTCATGCACAACTAATGTACAACTTTCGGCTCTTTCACCTATCTCTTGCACTAGTATGCACTGAACTGTACATGCACTGAGTTAACTGATGTGTTCTTTTAGTTGAATAATGAGTTAATAATTAGTGAATTAAATAATATTTAATTCACACCATTCATCTCTAGTGTATTAGTCAGTTTAACTAAATACAACTAGTTCAACTAAGTTAAACCGAACACAACTCCACCAACTGTCTCATCAACTCCACCAAACTCTGCCACATGAGTTATAACTAAAGTCAACCATGCAATAGCTCAACTAACCCTTAGGAAATTCGAATTTCCTTCTGCCAGCTGCATGTGCCACATTTGTAGCTCGAACTGAAGTGCTCCAAGAGGAAAAGATAATGTTTATAGTCCAAATATTATTAAGGGTTAATAATATTTGACTGACCTATTTTTAGACAGGCAGTCTAAAAATAGACTTCGACCTGTATGTCTAAAAATAGTTGTCCATCTATTTTTACCAACTCGACCAATCATCCAAGGATAGCATACTGCAACTCCTAGACCATGCTCCATATGTCTAAAAATAGACATAATCTAAAAATAGACTTTTCGACAAAAATCACATGTGTGGTCCCCACCTAGTTTAGGTGATCACTTTCCAACTAGGATCAGGAAAGATGTTTCAGGAGGCCTACTTCACTGTTTCTTGTTGCCATTTTCAACACTTCATGACTGGAACTCCTAATGAGGTGGGGAAGACTGCGTCCATGCCATAGACCAGTTGATAGGGGGGCATATTTATTGACTTCTTTGTAGTTAACCTATTAGCCCATAAGGCATAAACCAGCTTACTGTGCCATGATTTCTGATTATGTTCCAACAACTTTTTGATGATATTGATGAGGCTCTTGTTGGAAGATTCAGCTAATCCATTTCCTTGGGGATAGTAGGAAGTAGAATGGCCCAAGGTTATGTGGTATTTGTAACAAAAATCAACCATCTTTTTAGATTTAAAAGCATCAGCATTATCTGTTATGATTTTTCTGGGACAACCAAATCTGGATAGGATATTTGTTTCGAGGAACTTGATAATGACGACGTCATTAGCATTTCTGGAGGGTATAGATTCTATCCACTTGGTAAAGAAGTCAGTGGCCGTGAGGTTCCACTTATGTTGGGCCGAGGAAGATGGGTGAATTTCCCCAATGAATTCTAAACCCCATTGTTGAAAATGTGCCTCAACTCTGATAAGATGTAATGGTAAGGGAAGGAGTTTTCTTTTGCCATCAAAAAATTGACACTTATGGAAAGACATCACCAAATTTTGAGTATCTGGGAGAAGAGTAGGCCAGTAGTGACCAGATCTAAGAATTTTGTTTGTTGTGGCCTTCCAGTAGAGGTGTCCTCCACATTCTCCGTCATGCAACTCATGCATGATTTTTCCGGCATCATCTTCAAGTAAACATTTAAGAAAAATTCCAATAGAATTTTTCAAATATAATACCCCATCTAAGATGAAATAACTCAAAGATTTTTGTTTCAAAAATATAGCTTTATTTTTAGACAAAGAAGGAGTGGCATTCAAATATAAGAGCACATAAATAATGTCAACATACCAAGGAGAATTCAGAAATGTCTCTTCAATGAAAGGAGCAGTAGATTCTTCTATTTCTTCTAATACATCTACCATATTTATTTCTAGTGCTTGGAAGTTAGACTCAGCCATAAGTTTTGCTAATCCTTGCCCTTTAACTAATTTGGTGGGCCTGATTTCTAAGTCATATTCAAGAATAGTTGCAATCCATTTTCCCCCTTTACCATCAGGGTCTTGACTTAGAATGTCCTTGAAAATAGTATGTGGAACAAAAGAAATTATGTGAGAGTGTAAAATGTAGACTCTAAAGTCCTTTAAAGCTTTCACTAATGCTAAGGCTTGCTTCTCCATTATGTTATATTTGAGAGAAGTATCTCGTAAGGCCCTACTAAAGAAGGATATTGGTTTTTCTTGCCCCAAGTCATTCTTTTGAAGTAACACTGCAGCTATGGTATGCTCAGATGCAAAAGAAAAGATATAAAAGTCTTTGGTAAAGTCTGGACTAATCAGGACCGGTGTTTGAGTAAGAGCCTGTTTGACCAGTTTGAAGGATTGTTTAGCTGGTAAAGTCCATTTTACACCTACATCTTTCTTGAGCATGTTTGTAATGTTTTTTAATAGCTCAACCAAATTGGGGATAAACCTCCTCAGAAAATTAATCTTTCCAATGAAAGATTGTAATTCTTTGAGGCTTCTTGGATGGTTGATTTGTAATATGCCATCTATCCTTATGGGGTCTATTTTTATTCCCTCTTCTGAAATTATATGGCCAAGAAGTTTACCTGCTTGGAGACCAAAGAGTGTCTTCTTGGGATTCAATGACAAGCCAAATTTCCTACACTTCTCAAAAACTTTTCTTAAGTGAATCAAATTTTCTTCATCAGTTTTTGAGAAAACGGTGATGTCATCAAGGTAAATGATTATGAAATAGCCAATATCTTCAAATAAGGCTATGTCCGTGGCCCTTTGGAAGGTGGCCCCTACATTCATTAATCCAAAAGGCATTTTGACATACATGAAGGTGCCCCAAGGTGTAGTAAAAGCAGTTTTGATTTGATCACTTGGGAGGACTAACACCTGGTTGTAACGCGAGAACCCATCTAAGAGAGATATCCTTTTTGACCCAACTACCCTTTGAAGTATATCATCCATTTTGGGTAAGGGGTAGTTGTCTTTTAAAGAGGCTCTATTTAAATTTCTGAAGTCAATACAGAGCCTGATTTCCCCTGTCTTCTTTCTAACAGAAACCAAGTTTGATACCCATTCTGAATATCGAATTGGTACTATGATGCCAGCATCATGCATCTTTTCAATTTCTGCTTTAACTAAAGGGAGTAAAAGAGGATTTATTCTCCTTAGCTTTTGTTTGAAAGGCTTTTGATTTTCTTTGAGAGGGATTTTGTGCTGAATGATGCTGGTATCATACGATTTCAGGTCTTTGTACCCCCAAGAAAAAACATCTTTAAACTCTTTGAACAGCTCTATGTATTGCAATTTTATGTGATCTAGGAGAGTTATAGATATTTTAATCATCTTGGGCTCTGCTAGGTTGCCTATGTTATGTTCTTCTACATCTGTTTCCACAGGCTCCATTCTCGGTTCTTTGGCTACATCGTTAAAATCGAAAAGTTGTTCTAAAGGCGTGAGACCTCTTGGAATTGTATCGTTCTTGCATTGTAAAACTTCCAAGTCTTCTTGGTCTACATTATCAATTAATTCTGCTTCAAAAATATTTTCATAATGATTAATATCGACAGAATATGTCATTTCAACTTCTGGGATTTGTTCAATATACAAACAGTTTTCTTTATGGATGGTTTCTGATATTGGTATGTCGAAATCGTTTTCTGATTTTAAGAAATCATCTATGTGCTTGTCAGAATAAAACACTTGCCAGTGGTCTTCGTTATTAGGCATAGCAAGCCTGTGTTTTACCTTAACGCTAATTTGTTCATTATCTCAGGTATTTTTCAGTTGTTGGCATTGAAAGCGAGTTCATTTGCTAGATGATTTAGTGCTTTAGGAATGAAAATAAGTTCATACTTTTCAAAGGTTTTTAGTAAATCAAGGGTAGCATTCCGATATTCCCTAAGCCTTGGATTTCTAGCTGAGTATTCTCCTTTGATTTGTCTTATGATAAGTTCAGAATCTCCTAAGATTGATATCTTTTGGGCTTCTAACTATTTAAGCAATTGTAAGCCTAGAAGAAGTGCTTCATACTCAACAATATTGTTAGTGAATGGGAAATCTAATTTATATGAAAAAATCTGATTCATATTTTGAATCCAGACACTTGCCCCTGCACTTGTTTTATTACAGGATCCATCAAAGTTTATTGTCCAAAGTATATTTATCTCATTTTCATTTTCTTGTTGTTGTTGATTGCCAACATTTTGTATCTGATTTGAGGAAAGTTCTGATTGTTCCAGTAACCTGGTTGGGTCTATGTTTTCTTTTTCTTGTGGAGTAATTTCATCTTCGTTGTACATGATAAAGGAATCTAAACTTGATTGAATAGAATAGATTGGAGAGTTTTTTGGTTTGTCTATGTTGCTCACCATGTAATTCATGTGAGATTCCCTGTATAGTCTTCTGTTTTGGTTAAAAATAGGGATGGTGGCATAAGACATGTCCATTTGAAGGCTTCCTTGAAGTTTGGCTCCCCGTGATCTTGATAAGAGCATGCCATACTTAGGGGGAATGTCAGCTACAACTATGTCCATTACTAGACTCTTAGTAGGGATTTGAGCTAAGTTAACACATAAATATTTGATTAAACCCAAACATTTGACTCTGCTTGAGACAAAGGAATACAAATCTTTATATGGTTTAGTAATTTCTAAGCCTAAGCTTTTCATTACTACCTTGGGCATTAGATTGTGTGAAGCTCCAGAATCTAACATGGCATTGTGTAAAATTTTCTCATGTATGTTCAAACTAACATAGAAGGGAGGGACAACCCCTTCTTGGTATTTTCCTTCAACTTTTGGACCAAAAAAAAACTCAAGTTTGTCATCTGTCAAGTTTAAGGTGTCAGTATCACTTCCTAGGTTCAAAGCTTTTAAAACATGATTTTTGTACACTTCTTGGGTTACTAGTTCAGCTAGGGGGATGGTAATTTTTATCTTGGAAATCTCTCCCTCAAGGTTGAAAGGAAAAATTGACTTGTTCATATTTACATCTGTTTTTTCAATTGAATTATTTTCAGTCATTTTGATTTGCTGAACTTTGTTTGGACTGGTAATTGGGATATTTTTGTTAGGACCACTAGCTGAAGTGCTAGGGGTACTTTGTTCAACATTTGGTTGGTTGTTTCTCTCTTTGTTTAAATCTGGTTTTTTAGCCAAAGTGATAGGTTTGTCTATTGTCTTATTAGGTTGACTTTCTGTGGTTTTCTTGACAGTAGTGCTAGTGTTCTTATCCTTTTAATTATCTATGTTCCCTTTGCTCCTAAGATCATATTGTTTGTGTACCTCCATGATTTCATTTTCAAACCCTAATCTATACTCATCAGAATCTTCATAGGTGTTTCTATTTTGATCAGAGAAGAAACCTTGTTCTTCCTCAGTGAGGAAAACATCATCCCCACTGTATGATCCAATCAAGTTTACATGAGCTTCTCCCAACCTTTCCATTTCCCTATATTCCTCATATTGATCTACATAGTTCTGTTGGAAGGGAGGTCTAACCTGTTGGTCACTTTCCTTTTTCTTATCTTGATTTTTTTCTCTTCTATAATTCTGATTTCTATTTCTGTTTTGGTTATTTTGAGGTTCTCTTGGTAGCACTCTATCATTCAAGTTGATCTTTTCAAGCATCCTCTCCATCACCTTCACTAGGTTGTCTATTTTTGTGTCAGAAGTTGAGGTTGAGGGTAGTAGGTCATCTTTATAAGTTACCCTCTTCTCTAATCTCAACCTATTTCTTTTCTCAATTATGTTTGCTTCTACGCTCACAGCTCCTTTCTACATGTCTTCTAAGGTCAAGTAATCTCTCTCCCTCAATTGATAAGCCATTTCAACATCAAAGCCTTCGGGATACCTTACTAAGGCCATGCCTTGGGGAGGTTTCATGTGAGGTGGAAGACAATTGTAAACACTATTGAATCTAGTGGAGTAGTCATGAACACTTTCCCCTTGATTTCTCTTGAGGCTGCTATATTTTGCTAGTATTTGGAGAGGATTCTTTTTGAGTTCCCATTTGTTGATGAATGTTTGATGCAAGGCAGGGAGATCATTTATGCTGTTAGGAGGTAGGTTTTTAAACCATTTCTTTACATCTCCTCCTAAACTTTGGGCGATGATCCTCATCTTCACAGTTTCTTCTTCTATCTCCATGTAATCAAATGCATCTTCCATCCTATCTACATGATGTTGAGATGTTGTAGACTCTTTTCCAGTGAAATGAGGGATTTTGGATTGGTAATCATTTGGTAAGGGAAGCAGAGGTTGTGGTAACACTAATGGGGCATACCATGTTGCCAGGGCTGGAAATAAGGGTGGATTTACAAGAGGCGGATTTACAGGAGTGAAAGTCGGCTGAATTGGAGTGTTTTGCACAATGGTAGTATGAATTGGAGTGGAAGAAACACTTGGGCCAGCAAACTGATTTTGAGCAGACTTGTTATGGAAAAGGCTAAATTCATGAAGAAGCTGGGAATCAGGAGGAGTGGAAGGTGAGGCTTCTCTACTGAAGCTTTGTTGCAAATCCGCAATTTCAAGATCAGTTTGATTTAAATCACCTTAAGATCTAGTTCTAAAGATGTTCTTTGTATGATGTAAATCAAAGTGTAAATCCTCTAAGACAACAAGGTTTTCAGGGAAAGAATTTGTTCTTAAGAGGCTCCTATTAGCAGCTGATTTTCCAAATTTAGAAGTCTACCACAGAATTCTCTCTGGATTGTCAACGATTAAAGGAGGATTTGGGTTTGGATGGGATCTAGTGTTGATCCTATTTGAAGCCAGACTGTTTTTCAAAAATGAGAGAGGTTGAGGTTTTAGGGACTGCTTTTTGGGCGTTTTACCTCTTGTGATGTCTTATCTAGTATGGGACTAGGCTTCTAAACTTCTTCAAGGCTGGTTAACACAGTCCTAGAGAGATCTGGGAACCTAAATGAGTAATAGGCCTACTGGGGCTAGTGGAGTCTCCAGGTGGAAACTATTTAGCTTTTATGAAGGTAAAATATTGGATGGTTCCACCACCATGTTTATTGTGAAGCCAAACTGAAATTTGTTTTGGGTTTTTCTGAGTTATTTCGGTCTTATAGGTTATGAGAGTGTCCTAAATCTGATTCAACACTTAGCCAAGGTATTTAAACATAAAAATTTCACTCTTATGGCTTAGTAATTGGTTTCTTCAAGGTTTGATAAGGTCTTACGGGAATCCTAAGGGTTACTTAGTTTGTCACTGATTCAATTAAGTCCTATCATGATTACCATTTTTGTTAAGCAGTTCTTGAAGAAGGCTACTTATGTTATACTAGACAGGGAGTGTTTTGTTTTAAATATTTTACTCAGGGTCCCACCGTGATCGCCATTATGTTGGTGTGAGCGGTGGGATAAGTCCACAAGGTTTTCTTTATCAAGTTAAGGACCTAAAGAGTTTTAAGAAGTGTTTTCAAGCCACTGTATTCTCAGTAGGTCCCACCGTGATCGCCATTATGTTGGTGTTCTGTGTTTTGATAGTTTGGAAAATCAAAAGACAAGGCAACATCAAAACCAATCTTTAGAATTACAGGATCTAGTCCTCCTACTCTCAGAGAGGGATCTCTCAAATTATTTGTTTTTTGCAAAGGTTTATCTTGTGTGCTTTGAGTATTGGTTTTAGACTAGTTATTAAGTGCAAGTGTTTGTTTGTTTGTTTGGTTGAATTGATATAGCAGAACATAAAAGGTCTAGGAAATATAGATAGAAAGGGGAAATGTCAGTTTCATTGGGTAATGGAGTCAAAAAGAGGTCATGACAAACTTATCAATGGATATGGGATATCAAAGGGCAAATCTAACTTGGCCGCAGGATCCTTTGGTTTTGGAATGAGATGAACATCAATGATTTGGAAAGAGAAGTTTAATCATCAACAAAGGGAATTTGAAAGCACAACTTGAACAATAAAGAGCTATTTGATAGACAGGGCTAACCATGAATTCTACAAATCACACTTCAAGCAAATAATGACCTCAAAACAAATTTTAAAATGAAATCTAAGATTCGGGGAACACCCTATTTCCTCAAAGATTTTATTTCAAATGACTTAGAAAACATAAAATATTCACTGATAATTACGGTCATAGAATAGGGAACACCTAAATACATCTATGATCACAACTATAAAGACCTTTAAGCCAATTTTTCAAGCAATGACAAGGGGCATGATAAGAACATACCTCCTTGGCTCACTGTAAACAAAGATACTTCAAAGGGAGACTTCAATAACAGCCTTTAAGTGGCAACAGACAAGCAGGGAGAACCATAAATCATGCTGAAACCAACTATTCGAACTATTAAGGAAATAAACAAGCATGAGGACTAAAGAGAGAGATTAAACACTCTAAAATACCTCAGCAGAATAAAACATAAAGAAGTGAAGGATAAACAGGTCTAAGGTGCTTCCAAGAGTCATTTCTTAGCCTAAAACTTTCATCCTACTGTAGTAAGAATTTATGGAACAAAATGAAAATAGGGGAAAACATTAAACAGTTCAGAATACTTCACCAACAGCCAAGCTCATGGATCCAATGATAGAGCCTTCTCAAGAACAAGCATGCAACAACATCATCGAGGCTTCCAAGACTTCAATTTCTTCTTTAGCTTCAACAAACTATGTATTATTTCAGAGAGTTTCAGTATTACAACTAGTAATCAAACAACCAACCAACATTTAAAATGGAGTCCTCAACAAGTTTTTATAGAGGGATGAGGAGGTCGAAAGAGAGAAAAGATCTTATGAGTTCAATTAATACAATTAATGCTTCTCGGCCTTTGAGGGGCTCAAGGGAGAAGTTTACAAATATTTTCCTGTATTAATTGGTTTGCATTAATTATTTAAGCTTGCTGGAAGCTTATGTTGACTTTAAGGCTCTGTGTCATTTCTGTAATAACTCAACTGATATTTTTGTAATTAATCCTTTGGGCTGAATTAATTGTTCAGTTGTATTGGGAAAATATCTTCTGTTCTGGTCATTACTCGGCCTCTGTCGAATGCTGTGAGGCCACAGGTGGCAATCTGGTAGCTGAGAGGAATCAATTTTCCTTTTATGTGGCAGTGGAGGCATCCTCTGTCTGATAAATACTCTTGATTTTCCTTTAAATGTGTTTAATTCAATGGATTAGGCTTTTGATAATCGACCTTAGCCGTAATTCATTAAACTGTATAATCAATGTTTAATCCTTCATTCCTGCTGTGTTTGGGTCTTCGACACTGATACTCTTTGATTTGATTTAATCTTAGTGTGTCTTGTTGATGTGCAAGTGTGTATAAGGTCCATATGGCATCAATGCCCATGAGGCATCGATGAAACGTGAAATTGAACCCGATATATGGCTTTCCTTTTGACGAACGAAAGTTTGGAGGATCGTCATCCTCAACTTTCATTTTCTTTTAAAACATTGGAAAACCCTTTTAAATCCTGCACAATACAAAAACAATTAAGAAATCCCGCATGGTTGGTAAAAACTGCTTTGGAGGTTTCGGGTAGGAGCATGGTCGTTGGATGGAAGCATCCAACAGTGGAGATTTGCACGTAGTTGTCAAAAGGAGAGCGGTGGGAGATTTTAAGTCAGAACCGTTGATCTCTGATTGACTAAGAAGATCAACAGTCGAGATTAGCAGCGAATTATTAATGTGAAGGGGTCACATTATTGTGAAAATAGGAGAAAATGCGAAGAAATAAGGTTAAAAACCCTTTGGCGAAGGAAAATGTAAAGGAAAGGAGAGTGGGGTTGATGGATGATCGTGAGTCATCGGATGAGATCGGTCTATGAGATCAACGGCGGAGATTGCACGTCAAAAACCTTTGGTAGAAGCGGAGGGCAATAGTATAAAGTGAGAATGATCTGGGACCGTTGATCTGTAGAGATCAATGGTCGAGGAGGAACGCGATATAATGTAGTGCAAAAGGGAATAAGTGGTTTAGGCTTAGCCCAAAGGGGCTTAAGCTTTAATACAAAAAAGTGTATTTTTATGATGTTTTCAAGGTTTTCTGATGGATTTGGGGGTTTCAACAAGGTTCAAAAGTGAGTTTTAAACCTTGTAAAAGGATTTTTATGAAGGGAAGAAGGGAAATCATGAAAAATAGAGGAATTTCATGGGGGGAAAAGGGGATAAAATGAAGGTTAGTTTTTGAGTGGAGGAGGGGGGGGAAATTGGATTTTGCAGCAGTCCTTTCCCTATGAAAATAACATATTTTCAGAATTAAAATGGAGACAGCAGTGACGATTAACCAAAGGATAGAATATATTTAGAAGACTTTAAGCACCAACAATTTTGGCAATAAAATTTTTTCTTGAAGGATGTCCAAAATAATTTAGCCACCACTTGATATGACAAAATTTTATAGGTGGCTAACAGGCCCAATAGTTGCTATGAGATTTACATGATACATCACTCCTCCTTGGAGTCATGCCCTGCATAAACATGGTGAAATAATATGTAAAATCAAAAAATGAAACTTGCCTTACATGATCAGATTCTTCACCAGCAATGTTTCTCATACACATGGAGTTGTGCATGGATCTTTCTCCTCTTTCAAAAGAAGGAAGACATGGATGAAAGAACTCTTGCATAGAGTCATATGGCTGCCCCAACTCCACATAGTTCATGCATTCTTGAAAATGATGATGTATTTCTTCTTTCAAACCTTCCCAATCAAAGCTCCTCATGATGATGTTGTAAACCCTCATGGAATACATATGGCTGAAACAAAACTCTTTGTATGCTCCTTGCAGTAACTTCTGCTTGAACTTAGAAGCTTTAGACAAGAAGATCCTACCATGATGATAGATGACTCCTCCTTGGAATAAGTAGCCCTCTTCATGCAGCTGGTCATCAAGTATCATAAATGTGTGAAGATCTTTGGAATAATCCACCAACAATTGGGATTTCCAGTATAGATCTACACTGCTCAAAAATGACAGTGCTGATGATGCATCAACAGAAATGTTTGTCATGTTGTTGCTCTTCTCCTTGACATCTCCTATTCCAAAGGTGTGTGTTGGAAGGTTTTTCCTTCCATGCTTCTCCTCCCACAGAGCAGATCCATAAATGAGAGTGGGTGATGATGATAAGGGAAGAAGATCTCCCTCCTTCTTAAGCTTACACAAGTCTCCCAGCACTGCAACTTTGTCTTCAATGCTCCAATCCCTCCTAGATCTAAGCTTGGAGCATCATGTTTTGAGGTCTTCCCCACAAAATCTGAATCAGGTGGCCTCCCAGGTGGTTTTCCACCAAATAGTGAGGTCTCATGGACCATCCTCATATGCATAATAGATGGGATCCTCATGTCCCTACTTTCACTGCGCAAATTCAGCTCTTTTCATGTGTGGAAATCTCATGAAATTTGGGGACCACTCTTACTGATGCAAGAGTGCTTTTGATTGGAGCATTTTCTCCCTTCTCTCCTCTTAGCAATAGTGGATCATATTCTGCTATGTCAGCACTGTGATCCCTCGTCTATCATCGTAGACACATGTTGCTCATGCTCTCCATATGTAAGATTCCTTGGAACTTCTTGCAAAGATGCAAGAGCCCCTCTAGTGGAAGCAATTGCTTCATCTCCATCTCCCAATAAAATTTAGATCTCCTTCTGTTGTCACAGTGTTGGAGGATCTTCTCTGATCTTTCTCTCCCTTTTCCTTATCAATGGATAATGCCTCATCATTAAGAGACCCTTTTCATTGATCTCCTCTTGAAGAAGGAACCCTCATGTCTTCTCCTTGAGAAGAGAGTTCTTGTTGAAGTGGGGCTTTTGCCTTTGCCAAATCATGCAGCAGATCTTCAACCCCTTCAACAATGTTTAGAAATGGAGTTGGCTTTATGGATTCTTCCAACTCATGCAAAGATTCAGATTTCTTGGGCTTGATTTTCTCTCTCAAAGAAGTTTCAAAATGTCTCAAATAAAATCTTTTCACTAACCTCCTAGTGAACTTTGCATCAGAAGAGATATTTACACCTTTCAAGGAAGAAGACTCAAATAGCCACCATGCATAAGCCTTACCTTCAAGATGCAACGATGCTACTCTCATGGCTTCTTCTTCTAAAACTTGATGCAACTATAAATATGTGTCAAGCTTCCTTACCCAATACTTGGCTAAGCTTTCAGGTGATCCATCAAAAGTAGGTAGAGAGAATCTACCCAAAGTGTGCTGCATGCACCCTCTTCTTCTACTGTAGTTGTTGGATCTTCTTTCTTCTTTAAGTTGACAGAACTATGGGAAACTTAGATGCTCCTTGAATCTCTCTGACTGAGACTCATATTCTTGGAGATAATCACCAAGAGTTTCCTCCTTTGGTGTTCCTCCGTTTCCTTCTTCCTTTGTCAATGAAGTAGGCATGCTACAGCGTTGTAGATCAGATTGTGTGGTTGAATGCTCACACACATAGTAAGAAATATTGGGGCTCCCTTAATGTGAAAATATTCTTGAGGTATCTTCATGTCTTTCCCTCCTCATTCCCCAGATTTATCCTTTCATCTCATGCATAGCTTGAGAAATAATTTTAGAGAACTCCTCTCCTTTCAACCTTCCAGATAAAGGGGTTTCACCCTTCTTTTCTTTGTATTTTGTGTAATCACATTTCTTCTGTCTTCTTTTCAGATACTTCTTCTCTCTCTTAGTAGGAGTCTCTTCTTCTTCTGAAGACATATTGGCTCTTCAAGAAATCACAGGCTATGCCAAGATGATTGCTCTGATACCACGGCAATATCCCCAAATGGGAACAAGCAACAATACTAAACAATATTGCACAGAAATAACGCAGTTCATCCAAGTAAGAGCAGGAGGCCAATATGGAGGCTCAAAAATAACATTTACATCGGCAAATTGGATTTACATTGTGGCCCATAAGATGTAAAACAGAAATAGAAGACTGTTACATGAAGAAATCCCTTAAAACGAGGTGTTGCAAACATAGAATATGTTTGAACAAGCTTGACGGTGTTATTTTTATTGGCTGAAACAAAAATAGATTACACTTCATATCTAGAGAAGATATGTGTACAAAAATTTAGATCTATATCATATATGTACACTATAAAGGCTCCACTACAAATGCCCCTTGGGTTTTTCAACAAAAATTGAAGTACCTGGAGTGGATCTGAGATCTTATACAGCAGATATGCAGAATGATTCAGAAATTCTGAAGAAAATACAAGAGTATTCATATCAGATCTGAATATGACATGGATTAGATCTGAAATACATGGATCATCATAGTGAAGGGCATATTCCCAACACTAGAGATCTCTCCTCCAAAAGTATGCCAAAACACCCTGCAACTGTACACTTGCAAATAACGCGATACTTGAATGAAAACTGCGCTGTAGGCTTTAGAACATTTGTGGCCTCAAGCCAAGATCTAAAATCAATGCTCCAATCATCCAATACTCTCTTGCCAAGGGGATAGAAGACTTTCCCATAGAAAAGAGCCACTAGAATGGCCTAGATCTGAGTAGATCTAGCCTCCACTTGCTGCAGCTTACAAAGAAAACCAAACCCTCAACAGGATCTGCGTTGTAGTTGGAAGGAGAGCTTGGCTAAATGCCTGATAGTGGACAAGAAATGCAAGAATCCTCCAAGAGCTACTCAAGGAAAGAGATGGGATTCCCAATCAGGAACACCTAGTACTAAACATCACTATTCTCTGCTAAACAGCCAAGAGAATGATAAATGTCTAAAGAGACAAAATATTTAGAAAATAATATGGTCTTCAACAACCTTCTCATGTTGTCCTCCTCTTCCTTTTATAATATCGAGATCTTGCAAAACCCTAAACCATCTCAAAGATGTAGCCTCTTTCACATGTGCCACCTCCAACTAATATTGCGTTGTGTATCAATGAGGATCACTTCTTCTAGATAGCGTTGTTGATTTGGTCATGATTGACCCAGTCAAATGGTTCAATCCCTATCACACATAAGGGTGTTTTATTTACATATCCCAAATTTAGCTTTTTTCACATGTGGCATTGATTTATTCATTGTTTTAGGAGTTTTTATTGTCCTCCTTTACACATTTATTCATGCAACAAGAAAATGAAACAAAATTGTATATTCCCATTAGCTTGGAATAATTGGGAATATTACATCTAGAGAGCAACTAAGAATTCTCTAAACTGACCTAGCAGAGGAAAACATAGAGGCAGTGAAGAACAAACAGAGCTAAGATGCCTTTGAAAACATTTCTTAGTCTAAAAATTTTGTCCTGCTGCAATATAGAAGGATGAAACACAATGATACATAAGGAAAAAATAATTGAATAGAATCACATCATCTTTAACCAAGCTCAGGGATCCTACAAGCAAGCCTTCTCCATCATCAAGCAAAGCAAGCCATTCACAAATTTCACAACACCAATTTCTCTCCAACCTCCAAAAAACTATGTATTGCTCCAAAGAGCCATAAAATGCCAACATTTTACAATAAGGCCCTCATGCTCTATTTATCAAGAAAAGGAAGGCAAAAACCCTAACTAGGGTTTGAAAATGTCAAAATCATCCATAAATGTCATTTATGCTCAAGAGACCATGCAAGGCCCAAGGCACAAAATATCTTATGAAATAAATGCCAAAATAAATCCCAGCACTTAACTTTGGAGTGATTTGCCTCAAAAAACACTAAAATATCATTTTTATATGAATGAGTGTCTTCTGTTGAATTTTTGGCCAAAAAAGCACAGTGAGGTCTGAACGCGTAGTGCCTTCGTAGACATAAACTCGATCCACTTGCAACCAAGTTTTGATGACCTTCCTGATGTCGGAATTGGCTCCGTGATGGCCTGTTGGAAAGCTTGATAAGTCTACTTTCAAAAAATGCCCTTTATTTTTTATTGATCAAGAAAATTTCCAAAAACTGCTCTAGGCGGAGCGCCAGGCCTGAAAATGAGGTAGAAAGGTGAAAAATGAGGTGTTATTTGGCCTTTTGAGGGGTCCAAAATGCTCCAAATGCTCTGAAATTTAATGAGAATACTGTAATTGATGTGGGGATTCCAAAAATGCAAAGTTTTCCTCCTTGGGATTCCTTAGATGAAAGCATAGCGCCAGGGGTGATGTGCTTAGAGGCCTCCAAATTTGCAAAAAACCAAAATTTCTCAAACATTTCTCAAAATTGGTGGATGTCTTCCTCATGGGGTTTGAGAGGCATGTAGAGAAGCTTCAGCCAATATTCCAAGGTTTTCTTGGTATTTTTCCCATTTGAGTGCTTGTATTTTGGCATGGGCCTTTTTTAGTTTAGCCCTTGCAATTTGGTTTCTCTTGGAGATCAAGATCCTTATTTGCTTTCTCCAACTTGGCCTCCAAGTGTATGTTTACTCTTTCAATCCATGGCTCCCGATCATACTCTATCTCCATGGCAAGTAGCTCATTGAGAGGGAGCTACTTTGCCAAGGCTGATTCTTATTCTCTCTGTTCTTCCAGGGCCTTCTTTAAACTCATGGTTCTTGGTCTCCTCCTAAACTGTCTTTCTTCATCTTCACTTTCCTCATAGGTCCCCATGAACTCTTCTAGCCTTACCTGTTCCCTTTGAGCTTCTTTCTAAGCTCTGAGTGTTCTAGCCTCATAAATGGCATTTTTTCTCCCATATGTTTGTTTTCCACCTCATAAAAATGGATAACATTCCTAGCCCTATCCAAATTGACTTCCAAGTCTTCGATTTGGGAATTTTTGTTCTGAAGAAGGATGCTGGTGATTTTCTCTTCATTATCATCATCACTATCAACATGGATGAGTTCAAACTCCTTCTCAACCTCATGTTGATCTTCTTCTTCTTTGACCTTTTCTTTGCCTTTTTTAGTGTCTTAGTGGATGTGGAGGTCATGGTCCCTTGCCTTTTAGAGGCAGCAAACACATGCCTTTCCCCCCTGTGGTATGTCAATGAAAGAGGTCTAATTGTGATTACCTTGGTGTTTTCATCATGGATTCCATCATTTTTTTCCATGTCTTCCTCTTCATCACCCTGACTATTGCTTACCTCTTTGCCTTCAACATCAACCTCACTTTTAGTCTCTTAACTGATCTCTGCACTTTAATTTTGTTCATCATTGTAGCTGCTTGCCTCTTCATTGCTGTGATCTTCATTTTCACCATCAGCCTCTTCATTTTCTTCACTTTTTTCATGACTTTCATGAATTTTTTCATGACTATCATGATTGCCCACTTGCTCACTGATGTTGGTCTCATTGGTGTCCATGCTGTCTTCAGCTTCCTCATTTTCTGCATTTTCATAATCTTCATTTTGGCTGCCCTCTTCATCTTTTCCCTCATCTCTGTCATGACTATGAGCCTCACTGTTTTCCTTGGGATCATCCTCTGTTTCTTTTTCACTTGCCTCATTTGTGTCCATGTTGTTCTATTCCTACTCATCTTCAACATTTTCAGTGTGATTATTGCTTTCTTCATCACTAGTCTCCTCATCATTATCATCCACCTCCATGTCCTCTGCTTCATTTCTGACCTCTTCTTCATCACTGTTTAATACATTTCCATTGTCAGCTTCTTCATTTTCTTCACTGTCATCATCCCCTTCTGTTTCCATGTTTTCTGCCTCTTGTTGGCTCAACTCATCATCACCCTCATATTCATTTTGGTTTGATTCATTGTCACCCTCACCCTCATTGTCACTTTCTTGTTCATTGTCACTTCCTTCTTGATTTGATGCATCAGGAGAAGATGAGGAAGGGAGGTTTTCTTGAGGAGAGGATACTTGGGTAGATGATAAGGCATGATCAGTAGGAGGTGATGGAAGAGTAGAGGGAGGAGGATGAGAGGATGAGGGTAAATTTGGCTGATGATGGGGTTGTGGGCTTGTGAATATTTCATGAGCAATGAAAACCTCCCAAGGTATGCCCTTTTGCTCCAACTGATGTAGCACAACCATCTTGATCAAGGAGTGATGGAACAAACTTTGAATTTGTTGGGAATAGTTCCTCCTTCGGACAACAGAAGACATCTTGTCAATACTCCTATAGAGGTAGTAGGGAAAATGAAGCATCTTGACCCTAGTGAAGTGTATGAGCAACCTAACATGGTAGGAGTAGAGTCTAGAGTACCTTCCCTCACAGGTAAAGTATTTCATGATGACCCTCATCAAGGGTGCATACCTCTCTAGCAAATGTGAGAAAGGGAAAATAGTTTTGCAGCTTTCTTTGTACCTAGGTTTGATAAATGGCTCATAGCAGCTCATGTCCAACTTTTCCCTTTTGAACCATTTTTCACCAACATCAGGTATACCTGTAGCACTAGAAATGGCATGTGATGAGAGTTCAAAGGTCACCCCTGCCAAGCTTGATTGTTTGTTATGTAGGTTAAGAATGAGTAACCTTGTGAGCTCTGGGTGATGTTGTACTTGTTGGACCTTTTCACAAAACTGGAAACACTATACATTTTGAAAGCATGTGAGAATCATGGGAGAGGTAGTAATCTCCACAGTGTCTTGGGGTTAAAATCTATTAACCTTCCCACCCTTAAGATTTTGCCACATATGCAGTTGGCCTCCTTCACTGCTGACACTCCCTTCTTCTCCTGACATAGTGATTAGTGTTGTCTTTAAACAACCTTAGGCCTACTTTTGAAACTTAGCAAGAGGAGTGAGATGAAAAGAAGGTGAAAGGAAATTCTTGTAAATGAGTGAGATGGAGATGTGGGTTTATGACTGATTTCCTCTGAGCTTTAATGAAGGGTTGACTTGAACTGACTATAATTACCCTAATTGACACCCTTCTTGACTGATCATTTTTTTCTTGGAGGTCAAAAAAGAGTGTTGGTCATGAGGACTTAGGGTTTCTAGTCACTAGGGTTTATTCAATTCCTTTAAGCATGAAATCATGAATTTCATTGGAGGCGAAGGAAAACATGCACCTACAAATTTTTGACTTCTTTGCAGGTCCTTGGAATCAGATTAGAGGTGCTTCCTTGTGATTTTTGGCAATTTTTCAAGTGGAAGAGGGTTTCTGGCCTAGGCGCAGCACCTGAACACGTTGTCGGGTGTCGAGCCTCCTGAGCACAACGCCTACCTACGTGCAGGCCCGTCGAGCTTCTTGAGCACAGCGCTAAGCAAGTTCTAGGCTTGTTAGGCCTCCTACGCGCAGCGCTGAACATCATTTAGGCCTGTCAGGCCTTTTGAGCACAACGTCGGGCACTTTCTAGGCCTGTCGGGCTCCTCCTAGGCGCAGTGTTGCACGATGCCCTACCTGTCGGGCAATTCTGGGTGAACAGGTAGCGCCCACCTGAACACGCAAGGTGTTCACCTGAGCACGTAGCGCAGTGTATTTTTACACTGAGAGAACTCCCGAACACGTAGCGTCGGGTGCTATAAGCACAACGCTTGCACGAACGCGTAGCGCCAGGTAAATTTTCCCAGATTCTCACTGAAACTCAAAAATTTCTCAAATACAAAATGAGATGGGAAGAGAGCAAAAAGGTCCTTTATATATTTAAGACAATAAATTTAAATCAAAGAACCCACTTTGCTAATGTTTTTTGAGATTTTCCATCTGACTGATAATCCTTTGACCTTTTTATTGTGCAGGAGACTTGAAAACTTTTGAGTGGCTCTTTTCTCTTGGTGGCAGCTTGCTTAGCACTGTCAAAACCTTTCTTTGCTTGTGTTGGTGAGGTTGTAATCATGTTTTACTCCTTTGACATTTCTGAGTGTGGGTGACCTGAAAAATTGGTTTCTCCCTTCTCACTAATTTTCTTGAGGCATAATAAACCTATCTCTGACAAGTATTGTATTCTTCATAATCATGCATGCTATCTCCTTTTGGCGACTTCTGATTTGCAGGTGCTATATCATACTGATTTCACCCTTCCTGACATTCTTGGATTTTGACACTTTCAATCACATAACATCAACCTCATGACCAGCTTGGCTTTCCATCTTGAAACTCAACCCTATGCTTTTATTCCTTTAATCACTGAGTGAAAATGACTAAAAATGAAGGCTTGACCTTCCTTATACTGATACTCTTTCATGCTTTCCTTTTGAGGCAGTGAAACACTTTACCTTGGCAAACCCTAGAAGTCACCTACAACAACCTCTTAAAACTCTCTTCTTGTTGTCATCATGGAGGCCCATCATCTTCTTTTCACTCCCCTTGCCTATCTTTCCAAAATCTTAGGTTTTTGGGCTTCTTGAGAAGAATTATTAGTGTTGTCTTCTAAGTTCTCTATAGCCCTTTCAAGTTCATTTATTCTGTCCATTTCACCTCACCTTTTTCCCTTTTTCATTTATGATTTCTAAAAAAACTTCAATCATGCTTGGTTCCATGGTGTACCTCTATATTTGTGATTTGATGCATTGATCTTTACTTGGCACATTGTTGGCCCAATCAGTCTTAGGAACCCTGATTTTTCTTGAACATAGGATGCTTCCTCCTCCATTTTCTTGTGTATATCTTTAATGAGGAGTAGGTCTCTTACCTTACCAATTTTTCTATTGATAGTCACCTTGACACTCCTGCAAAAATGTCAAAAATGAACAGTTGTCCTTTGCAGAATTGGATCTTGACCAAGTAGTGTTCTTTGGAGATTTTATGATCTGTTTTGGACAAAGAGGTGTTGACCTTATTTCACATTTGATTCAGCTTCTAGCTCATAAAAAATAGTGCTCAAGTGCCAAGGGTAACCCTACAACCTATGAAACCCTAATGACCTAGTGGGAGGCTCTTTTGACTTGTCCTTTGGCTGAAAGCTTGATTTGGGGTCTTCAAGTATGAAAAATAGATTTTTTGACAAATTTATGTATTGAAGATCCAAAATCCAATGTACTTGATTTAACTAAAGAGCCTACGGAGATAGTTTTGAGATCACCAACGCTTGAGGCCTTTGGTGAATATGGGAAAAAGTAGGTTGGTTGGTAATCCTAGATGGCAAGTGGAGGGGTGAGGAAAAGGAAAAACAGAGTATTATGGTCATAGGTGGGAAAATAGGATGAAGATGAGTGGCATGAGCCCATGAGCGGTCCTTTAGCAGTGATGGGCTAACCAGGGAATGGTAGAGTAGTGAAATAGTTAAAATTTTATCTTAAGGATAATGAAGGCAGTGAGATTTCTAAAACTCACAATATTCATTTTGTTTTTAGAAATCTAGGACAAGCATTTAGTCATCTACAAAATAGAAAAAATTACTAATGACTAACAGTGGCTCCACTTTGGGAGGGTAACTCCTTTTCAGGAGGTGTCCAGAACTTTAGATATCAAATCTCTGAGTTTATGAAGACCAGTGCCTCATCCATTGGGCAGATTTTTCTTCTTTCATTTGCTGATGTTTCTCTTGAAGCTATGATCTCAAGAATATGAAAGGCATGATTGCTTCAGCCTCATCTCTACCTACCCAACATACTTTTGCCTATCATTTTTTCTTCTTGTGGGTGCACTTGCATTGGAATTCCCTTGACATTATTTTTCTTTTGAAAGCAAAACAAACTATCTACTAGTACCCTTATTACTTCCAAGAGTTCAGATTATGCTAGTGAACTCTTTTATTCTCTACCTAGTCTATATGATTGTCAAGATTAAGCTATTTGACAAATTTCATTCTCTAAGCTATCAACATGAAATTGAAAACATGATTTAAACCAGGATTAGGCAATCTGATTTACCATGGGCTGTGGCATTGAGACAAGCTGCACACAGACATTATTTTTGTACAAACAAAACTAGAAAACATGAGGCCTGTGATTTATCATTTGTTAAGCCCCCTCACCTTTCTCTTTGGTTCAAATTTGAGCATGGAGAACTAGTATCTTTTCTTCCTATTCTATTCCTACTGATATGTCAATTTTAGATGTTTTGACAAGCTCTCTTTCACTAACCTATCAGCAACAAATTTAAAACAAGTTCAGTCATGATTAGGGTAGATGATAGAACAAGACCTTATTTTTGAACAAGTACTGGCGTTTAGGCTTGCACACTTTCAGCAGTACTCTTTTTTGAGTACGGTGTTGTACCTCTTCTTTAAATCTGCCCTCTTTTTCCATTTTTTCTGTTTTTTGAAATTTTTTGTTTTATCTATTCTTTCATCAAGCAATGTTATGTACAATGAATGAAAGTTTCAAACTTAGGAATTCTGACAAAAATAGTGTTTGAGCATCCTTCCATTTACAAGACCTCCAAATAACTCTTCCCCATCCAGCTCTTGTAAAAATAAAGCATTGTTATCTCTAGTCGAATGAATGATGTAAGGACCCTTCCACAAATTTTCAAATTTTCCATGTTTTCCTTTGTCTTCTCTCCTTGAGTCCCATTTCAGAACTGTGTCTCCAATATGGAAATCATTGGCTTTGGTCCTCCGCTCAAAGATCTTATTGATGTTTTCTTGTACTACTTGTGTCCTTTTGTAAACTTCCTCTCTTGACTGTTGCAAGTGAATGGTTTGGTTCAGCCATCTTTGCATGTCATTTTCTTCTGATTGTACTTCTTGGAGGAGCTTTATGACTGGAACTCCCAAGGATGTTGGGAAGACCGCATCCATGCCATATACTAACTGATAGGGATACAGACTAATTGATTTCTTAGTGGTTAGTCTATTAGCCCCTTATGCATGCACTAGCTTACTATGCCATGATTTTTGGTTTTGTTCCAGGAACTTCTTGATGATGTTCACCAGACTTTTGTTGGAAGACGCAGCTAGTCCATTACCTTGAGGGTAGTAAGCTATGGAATGTCCTAGTGTGATATGGTACTTATAGCAAAATTAAACCATCCTTTTAGATCTAAAGGAAGCAGCATTATCGGTAATGATCTTTCTAGGACAACCAAATCTAGACAAGATGTTGGTCTCAAGGAATTTGATAATAACTGAGTCGGTGGAATTCCTAGAAGGGATGGCTTCTATCCACTTGGTGAAATAATCAGTAGCAGTGAGGATCCACTTGTGTTGGGAAGATGAGGTGGGGTGGATCTCTCCAATGAAGTCCAAACCCCATTGTTGGAAAAGAGCTTCAACACTGATGGGATGCAAAGGCAAGGATAGGAGTTTTCTCTTGCCATCAAAAATTTGGCACTTATGGAAAGTCATGACCAGTCTGTGGGTGACAGGGAAAAGGGTGGGCCAATAGTAGCCAGATCTAAGGATTTTGTTCGCTGTGGTTTTCTAGTAGAGATAACCTCCACACTCTCCCTCATGCAAATCAAGCATCATTTTACCTGCATCATCCTCAAGAAAACATTTAAGCAATATGCCAACAGAATTCTTCCAATACAGAACTCCATCTAAAATGTAGAAATTTAAAGCTTTTTGTTTCAAGAATATAGCGTTTGTCTTTGATAAAGAAGGAGGAGCATTAAGATAAAAAAACACATATAGGATATCATCATACCAAGATGAATTCGGAAATACTTCTTCAATGTATGGAGCTGTGAACTCTTCCTGTTCCTCTAATGCATCAACCATATTCATGTCTAGTGCTTGGAAATTTGATACATCCATGGGTTTTGCTAATCCTTGTCCTTTAATCAACTTAGTGGATCTGATTTATAAATCATATTCTTAGACAATAGCAATCCATTTACCCCTTTTACCATCAGGGTCCTGATTTATAATGTCCTTGACAATTGTATGTGGAACAAAATCAATGATATGAGAGTGCAAAATGCAGACTCGGAAATCTTTCAATGCTTTAATCAAGGAAAAGGCTTGTTTCTCCATGATGTTATATTTTAAGGGAGCATATTTTAATGCCTTACTGAAGAAGTCTATGGGTTGTTCTTGCCCCATTGTGTTTTTTTGCAACAACACTGCAGCAATGGTGTGTTCAGATGCAAATGAGAAAATTTAGAAGTCCTTGGTAAAGTTAGGACTGATTAGAACTGGTGTTTGGGTGAGTGCTTGTTTTACCAGTTCAAATGACTATTTGGCTTCCAAGGTCCATTTAACTCCTATCTCCTTTTTTAGCATGTTTGTAATATTCCTTAAGAGTTCAGCAAGGTTGGGGATGAACCTCCTCAAAAATTTGATCTTCCCAATGAAATATTGCAACTCCTTAATGTTTCTAGGATGACTGATTTGTAGTATACATTCGATCATTTTGGGGTCTATTTTGATTCCCTCTTCAAAGATGATATGGCCTAGGAGTTTACCTTCTTGAAGGCCAACCAATGTTTTCTTTGGATTCAATGATAGGCCATACTTCCTACACTTTTCAAAGACTTTTCTCAAATGGACTAAGTGTTCTTCATCGGTCTTAGAATAGACAGTGATTTCACCAAGATATATGACTATGAAGTAACCTATGTCTTCTGAAAAATCTATGTCCATGGCCCTTTGGAAAGTAGTCGCTGCATTCATTAACCCAAAGGGCATTTTAACATACGTGAATGTGCCCCAAGGTGTGGTGAAAGCAGTTTTGTGTTGATCGCTTGGAGGTACTAGTACCTGATTGTAACATGACAAGCCATCAAGCAATGATATTCTCTGTGAGCCAACTACCCTCTGAAGTATGTGATCTATTTTAGGCAAGGGATAGTTATCTTTCAGTGAGGCCTTGTTCAGATTTCTAAATTCAATGCATAGTCTAATCTCCCCGGTTTTCTTCCTAACTGACACAAGGTTTGAAACCCATTCTGAGTACCTAATAGGGACTATGATCCCAACATCATACATGTTTTTAATCTCTTTATCAACTAAAGGTAATAGGATGGGGTTTATCCTTCTCAATTTTTGTTTGAATGGTTTTTTATTTTCCTTGAGAGGAATTTTATGTTGAATAATGCTTGTGTTATAGGACTTCAGGTCCTCATAGCCCCATGAAAACACATCTTCAAACTCTTTAAAAAGTTCAATATATTTCTGTTTTATGTGAGGAGGAAGAGTTTTGGACAGCTTGATCATTTTGGGTTCCTTCATGCCACCTATGTTATATTCTTCTACATTAGTCTTCGTGGGTTCCATATTTGGCTTTTTAGCTACATCATTAAAATCAAATAGCTCATCTAATGGTGTAACGCCCCTTGGTAATGTATCATCTTTACAATGTAAAACCTCAAGGTCCCTTTGATCTAGATTTTCAAGCAATTATGCCTTATAAGGATGTTCAAGAAAATTTATATCAGTTGTAGAGGAAAGCTATGTTTTGTGGCCTTGTTCTTCAGCAAAACAATCTTCTTCATTCCCTAAGCTTGGTTTTGGTACTGCAAACTCATTTTTAGATTGCAGAAAATAATCAATTTATTTATCACCCTCAAACACTTGCCAATAGTCTTCATTTTCAGGTACTGTAGGCGGGTTTTTTACTTTCACAGTGAATTGTTCATTTGCATGGGGTATTTGGAAATTTCTGGCAGTAAAGGCAAGCTCATTGGCAAGGTTGTTTTGAGCTCTAGGGATGAAAGTGAGTTCATATTTCTCAAATGTTTTTAGGAGGTCTAGGGTGGCATTCCTATACTCTCTTAGTCTAGGATTCTTGGATGAATACTCCCATTTGATTTGCCTAATGACCAAGTCTAAATATCCTTGGACTGAGATCTTCTTAGCTCCTATGTTTTTTAGCAAATGTAAACCAAGGAGGAGAGCCTCGTATTCTGCAATGTTGTTAGTGCATTGAAAATCTAGTTTATAGGAATGGCCTTCATTTGTGTTATGTATCCAGACATCGGATCCTAAACCATATTTTCCACAAGAGCCATCAAAGCTGATGTTCCACAATGTTTCTAGTTCACATTTTCCACTATGTTGTTGTTCAAGGTTGCTAAATTTTTGGCTGTTGAGTTCTTCATTCGGTGTCTGGTTTGACTACTGTGGTATGTCTGAATCTATTTCAATTTTATTCACCTGTTCACTGATGTCATCTTTGTTATACAATATAAATAAGTCAAGGTCTGAATGAATGGAATAAACAGGGGTGTTGTTGTTGGTGAAGTTTAGAGTGTTGGTATTATTCCTTATGTTCAAAAATTTCAAAACTTGGGACCTATACATGTCTTGGGTAATCAATTCAGTGAGAGGTATGGTTATCTTGATTTTAGCAATTTCTCCTTCAAAACTGAAAGATACTTGTGTTTTAGACATATTTACAGCAGTTTTATCAGCCATAATTTTTTCTACAAGTTTGGTTTGCTTATTCTAATTTGGGACTTTGGACAAAGGAGTTTTCTTAGGGCCACTAGTAGATGCACTAGGGAAGCTTAGGTCACCACTTTGCTAGCTATTTTTGTCTCTGTTTGGATCAGCTTTCTTAGCCATGGTGTTGGTACTATCTGTTGTCCTCTTAGGACTATTTTCAGGGGTTTTCCTAACAGTAGTGTCTGTTTGGTTTCTCTTGGAAGTTTCTTGGTTCCTTTTGCTCCTAAGATCATATTTCCTATGGACCTCCATTATGGCATTTTCAAATCCTAATTGGTAGTCTTCAGAATCCTCATGGTTTATTTCATTTTGATCTAAGGAAAAGAAACATTTTTCTTCTTCAATGAGGAAAACATCACCCTCACTATCAAAACTTTTCAAGTTTACATGGTTTTCTTCAGGTTCTTCAGTCTCTCTTCCCTTTTCATCTACATAATTGTCTCGGAAAGGAGGCTTGATTTGTTGGTCATTGTCTCTTAGTCTGTTTTGAGGAGGGTCTCTTCTGAAGTTTGGATTCCTATTTCTGTTTTGGGTATTTGCTTGGTTTTCCCTAGGAGGTTCTCTTTCATTTAAGTTTATAATTTCCATCATTCTCTCCATTGTTCTAACTAGGCTATCAATTTTTGCATCAAATGAGGAGGTTGAGGACATGGTTTCATATTTGTAGGTTACTCTCTTTTATGATCTCATCCTAGCCCTCTTTTCAATGAGGTTGGCCTTTGCAGTCACAGCTCCCCTTTGCATTTCTTCTAAAGTCAAGTGGTCTCTCTCTCTCTCAATTGGTATGTCATGTCTGGATCAAAGCCTTCTAGAAATTTCACTAGTATTAGGCCTTATGGGGGTTTCATATGAGGTATGAGAGAATTATACACACTATTGAACCTAGTGCAATAGTCTTGGACACTTTCCCCGAAATTTATCTTAAGGTTGTTATATTCTGAGAGGATTTGGAGAGGGTTTTTCTTAATTTTTGACTTGTTTATGAATGTCTGGTAGAGGGAAGGGAGATCATGTATTCTATTAGGAATCAAGCTTTTGAACCATTTTTTGGCTTCTCCTCCTAATATTTGGGCAAATATTCTCATTTTTATGGTCTCCTCTTCTAATTCCATGTATTCAAAGGCATCATTCATCCTATCTACATGATGTTGGGCAGTGGTAGATTCAGCTCCAGTAAAGTGGGGAATTCTGGATTGGTAGTCATTTGGTAGTGGTACCAAAGGTTGTGGTAGTACAAGGGGGGCATACCATGCTGCCATGATGGGAGGAAATGGAATCTAAGGAGGATTTACAAGGGGAGGGTTTTTGAGAGGAGGTGGAGGATGAAGTGGAGTGTTTTTCACAGTGGATGTGTGGATGGGGGTGGAGGAAGTAATTGGACCAGCAAACTGATTATGAGAAGACTTGGGATGAAAAGAGATAAAGTGGTGGAGAAGATGAAATTCAGGAGGAGTGGAAGGAGAGGCTTCTTTACTAGAACTCTGCTGCAAAACTATGAGCTCAAGGTTAGTCTGGTCAATCCCACTTTGTGAATTGGTTCTAAAAAGGTTCCTTGGATGGTGTAAGTCAAACTGGGGATGTTCAGGGAAAGAAAATGCTCTATGAATAGTCCTGACAGTAGTTGAATCTTCAGTTTTGGAATTTTTCCACAAAATATTTTTAGGGTCATCAACTATAGTAGGAGGGTTTGGGTCTGGATGAGATCTAGTACTGATCCTTTGTGAAGCTAGATTTCAAACTCAAAATGTAGAGAGGCTAAAAGTTTAGGACTGTTTTCGGAAATTTGACCTCTCTTAGTGTTTTCTAAACTCACACAGTGTGTGAATATGCTTCTAAAATTCTCAGGGTTGATTTGACACAATCCTAGGGAAGTCTAATGAGAACTAGTGAAGTAGTAGGCCTACTGGAGACTAGTGGAGTCGCCAGGTGGATGCTTTTTAGTTGTTTTGAGGATATGTACTTATGGTCCACCACCAATAACTAACAAAAAGCCAATATATGGTTTTTTTTGGGTTTTTCTAAGTTCCTTTATGTAGCCCTAAGGTTTCTCTGAGTGTCCTTCAATTGAGTCATAATTTTTCTAAGATGGTGAGATAATTAGATTCTACTATTTGGCTAACAATTTGAGTTCTCTATGATTTGATAAGGGTTTCTAAAGTTCTAAGGAGTACTTAGATTATCACTAACTCAGAAATCTCTCACCTTGATTTCCATTTATGTTAGGCAATGAGTTGGTGATAAATCAATAGATATTGTATGATAAGGGCCTCTGAACTTTCTAAGGATATATAAGCTTGTTTCTTACTCAGAAGGTCCCACCGTGATTGCCATTATGTTATGGTCCCCGTAATTTGTTAGATTGGTGAGAACAAATAAACAGGGGTAACATCAGACCAGTCTCTGGAGTCCTAGGACCTAGCCTTCCTAAACTCATAGAGGGCTCTCTCTATTTGGTACAAAGGATGTGAACTTGTTGATTTTTAGTGTTTGATTTTAGGCTAGTTGTTAAGTGTAGGGTTTGTTTGTTGGTTTTGGTTGGGTAGATGATCAAGTAGAATAGATGGAGCGAGGAAATATTCAATTCATTGGGCTATGGAGTCTATAAAAGTCATGGAAAGTTCAACAATGAATCAGGGTACATCACAGGGAAAATCTAGCATGGTAAATGGATTTTCAAGGTTTGTGTGAAATGAGATGAACATCAAGTTTGTGAAAAAAGTAGGGCAAAGGGAAGTTAAGAATCCTTTGTCAAATAATTTAACAAGAAGGGACTTCATCGCTATTTAGCATAAATAATTAATCATAAGACAAGGCAAACCAGTAACTCTTTGATTCAACTCAAGCAAATAAATATTTCGTACAAACAATCCAGTGAACTATAGAAGGCGAGAAACTTATTTAACTTCTAGTGATTTCACTTTCAAGGTTAGAAAAACATTTAAGATAAACATATAACTTTAATCAAGGAAGAGGGAACTCCTAAAAATCATTTATCATAGCCATAAATATCTTCAAAACAACTTTTCAAGAATGGACTAAGGGTATGATCGAAACATAGCCTCTTTGGCAAACCTAATTAGTGGTACTTCAAATAAAAATCTTAAGAACAGTGTTTTAGTGACATCAAACCAGCAAGTCTAACCATAAAACATCTATGATATCTACTATATTTAACCATTCATAATATAAACAAGCTTGGATGGGTCTAGGGAGAAACTAAGAATTCTCTAAACTAACCTAGCAGAGGAAAACATAGAGGCAGTGGAGAACAAACAGAGCTAAGGTGCCTTTGAAAATATTTCTTAGTCTAAAACCTTTGTCCTACTACAATATAGAAGGACGAAACAAAATGATACATAAGGAAACAATAACTAAATAGAAGCACATCACCATTAACCAAGCTCAGGGATCCTGCAAGCAAGCCTTCTCCATCATCAAGCAAAGCAAGCCATTCACAAATTTCACAACACCAATTTCTCTCCAACCTCCAAAAAACTATGTATTGCTCCAAAGAGTCATCAAATTCCAACCTTTTACAATAAGGCCCTCATGCTCTATTTATCTAGAAAAGGAGGGAAAAAACCCTAACTAGGCATTGAAAATATCAAAATCATCCATAAATGTCATTTATGCCAAGAGACCATACAAGGACCAAGGCACAAAATATCTCATGAAATAAATGCCAAAATAACTCCTAGCACCTGAATTTGGAGTGATTTGCCTCAAAAAACACTAAAATATCATTTTTCCATTAATGAGTGTCTTTTGTTGACTTTTTGGCCAAAAACGCACAGTCAGATATGAATGCGTAGCGCCTTCACGGGCAGAAACTGGGTCCACTTGCAGCCAAGTTTTGATGACCTTCCCGATGTTGGAATTGGCTCCATGATGGCCCATTAGAAATCTTGATGAGTCTACTTTCCAAAACTACCCTTGGTTTTCTGATTGAGCTCCACTAACCTATCCAAAAGGCAAATTTCCCAAAACTTCTCTAGGCGCAGCGCCAACCCTGAAAATGAGGAAGAAAGGTGAAAAATGAGGTGTTTTTTGCCCTTTTGAGGGGTCAAAAATGCTCCAAATGCTTTGAAATTTGTTGAGAATACTGTAATTGATGTGAGGATTCCAAAAATGCAAATTTTTCCTCTTGGGGATGCCTGAGATGAAAGCGTAGCGCCAGGGATGTTGCGCTTAAAGGCCTCCAAATTTGCAAAAAACTAAAATTTGTCAAAAATTTCTCAAAATTGGTGGATGTCTTCCTCATGGGGTTTGAGAGGCCTGTAGAGAAGCTTCAGCCAAGACTCCAAGGTTTTATTGGTCTTTTTCCCCTTTGAGTGCTTGTATTTTGGCATGGACCTTTTTGAGTTTAGCCCTTGCAACTTGGTTTCTTCAGGCATAATGCTTGGTCATCTTCATTTGGAGATCAAGATCCTTATTTGCTTTCTCCAACTTGGCCTCCAAGTGTATGTTTGCTCTTTCAAGCCATGGCTCCTGATCATACTCTATCTCCATGGCAAGTAGCTCATTGAGAGGGAGCTACTCTGCCAAGGCTGACTCTTGTTCTCTTTGTTTTGCCAAGGCCTTCTTCAAACCCATGGTTCTTGGTCTCCTCCTAAACTGTCCTTCTTCATCTTCACTTTCCTCATAGGTGCCCATGAACTCTTCTAGCCTTACTTGTGCCCTTCGAGCTTCTTTCCAGGCTCTCAGTGCTCTAGCCTCATAAATGGCATTTTGTGCTCCCATGTTTTTGTTTTCCACCTCATAAAAATGGATAACATTCCTAGCCCTATCCAAATTGGCTTCCAAGTCTTTGATTTGGGAATTTTTGTTCTGAAGAAGGATGGTGGTGATTTTCTCTTCATTATCATCATCACTGTCAACATGGATGAGCTCAAACTCCTTCTCAACCTCATGTTGATCTTCTTCTTCTTCTTTCACCTTTTCTTTGCCTTTGTCTAGTGGCTTAGTGGATGTGGAGGTCATGGTTCCTTGCCTTTTAGAGGTAGCAAAGACATGATTTCCCCCCTTGTGGTATGTCAATGGAAGAGGTCTAATTGTGATTACCTTGGTGTTTTCATCATGGCTTCCATCATTTATTTCCATGTCTTCCTCTTCATCACCCTGACTGTTGCTTACCTCTTTTCCTTCAACATCAGCCTCACTTTTAGTCTCTTCATTGATCTCTGCACTTTCATTTTGTTCATCATTGTAGCTGCTTGCCTCTTCATTTCTGTGATCTTCCTTTTCACCATCAGCCTCTTCATTTTCTTCACTGTTTTCATGATTTTCGTGACTGTTGTCATGAATAACTTTCATGAATTCCCACTTGCTCACTAATGTTGGTTTCATTGGTGTCCATGCTATCTTCAGCTTCCTCATTTTCTGCATTTTCATCATCTTCATTTTGGTTGCCCTCTTCATTTTGGTTGAGCCTCACTATTTTGACTGTCATTAGGGCCCTTAGTCTCACTGTTGTCCTTAGGATCATCCTCTGTTTCTTTGTCACTTGCCTCATTTGTGTCCATGTTGTTCTTTTCCTCCTCATCTTCAACATTTCCAGTGTGATTGTTGCTTTCTTCATCACTGATCTCATCATCATTATCATCCACCTCCATGTCCTCTACTTCATTGCTGACCTCTTCTTCGTCACTGTTTAATCCATTTCCATTGTTAGCTTCTTCATTTTCTTCATTATCATCATCCCCTTATGTTTCCATGTTTTTTGCCTCTTGTTGTCTCAACTCATCATCACCCTCATCTTCATTTTGGTTTGATTCATTGTCACCCTCACCCTCATTATCACCTTCTTGTTCACTGCCACTTCCTTTTTGATCTGATGCATTAGGAGAAGATGAGGAAGGGAGGTTTTCTTGAGGAGAGGATACTTGGGTAGATGATGAGGCATGATCAGTAGGAGGTGATGGAGGAGTAGATGGAGGAGGATGAGAGGATGAGGGTAAATTTGGCTGATGATGGGGCTATGGGCTTGTGAATATTTCATGAGCAATGAACACCTCCCAAGGTATGCCCTTTTGCTCCAACTGATGCAGCACAACCATCTTGATCAAGGAGTGATGGAACAAACTTTGTATTTTTTGGGAATAGTTCCTCCTTCGGACAACAGAAGACATATTGTCAATACTCCTATAGAGGTAGTAGGGAAAATGAAGCATCTTGACCCTAGTGAAGTGTATGAGAAATCTAAAATGGTAGGAGTAGATTCTAGAGTACCTTCCCTCACAGGTAAAGTATTTCATGATGACCTTCATCAAGGGTGCATACCTCTCCAGCAAATGTGAGAAAGGGAAAATAGTTTTGCAGCTTTATTTGTACCTAGGTTTGATAAATCGCTCATAGCAGCTCATGTCCAAATTTTCTTTTGAACCATTTTGAACCAACATCAGGTATACCCGTAGCACTAGAAATGGCATGTGATGAGAGTTCAAAGGTCACCCCTGCCAAGCTTGATTTTTTGTTATGTAGGTTAAGAATGAATAACATTGTGAGCTCTGGGTGATGTTGTACTTGTTGGACCTTTTCACAAAACTGGAAACACCCTACATTTTCAAAGCATGTGAGAATCGTGGGAGAGGTAGTAATATCCACAGTGTCTTTGGGTTCAAATCTATTAACCTTCCCACCCTTATGGTTTTGCCTCATAGGCACTTGGCCTCCTTCAATGTTGACACTCCCTTATTCTCCTGACATGGTGATTAGTGTTTCCTTTAAACAAACTTAGGCCTGCTTGTGAAACTTGGTAGGAGTAGTGAAATGAAAATATGGTGAAAAGAAGTTCTTGTAAATGAGTGAGATGGAGGTGTGGGTTTATGAATGATTTCCTTTGAGCTTTGATGAAGGTTTGACTTGAACTGACTGTAATTACCCTAATTGACACCTTTCTTGACTGATCATTTCTTTCTTGGAGGTCAAAAGAGAGTGTTGGTCATGAGGACTTAGGGTTTCTAGTCATTAGGGTTTAGTCAATTCCTTTAAGGATGAAATCATGAATTTCACTGGAGGATAAGGAAAACATGCACCAACCAATTTTTGACTTCTTTGTAGGTCCTTGGATGCAGCTTGGAGGTGCTCCCTTGTGATTTTTGGCAATTTTGCAAGTGGAAGAGGGTTTCTAGTCTAGGCACAGCACCTGAACGTGTTGTCGGGTGTCTGGCCTCCTAAGCGCAGTGCCTGCCTGCGTGCAGGCCTTCCGGGCTGATCAGGCCTCCTACGCACAGCGCTGAACATCTTTTGGGCCTGTCGGGCCTCTCTAAGCATAGCGTCGGGCACTTTCTGGGCCTGTCAGGCTTCTCGTGGGCGCAACGTTGCACAATGCCCTGCCTTTCGGGAAATTCTGGGTGAACGGGCAGTGCCCACCTGAACGCACAGCACGTTCACCCGAACGTGCAGTGCAGTGTATTTTTTCACTGAGATAACTCCCGAATGCACAGCGCTGGGTGCTATAAGCGCTGCGCTTGCACGAAAGCGTAGCGCCGGGTAACTTTGCCCAGATTCTCACTGAAACTCAGAAATTTCTCTTTGAAGGATTCTTACAGTTTTTTCAAATAAAAAATGAGATGGGAAGAGAGAAAAAAGGTCCTTTATATCTTTAAGAAAATAGATTTAAATCAAAGAACCCACTTTGCTAATTTTTTTTGAGCTTTTCCATCTGACTAACAAAACTTTGACCTTTTTGTTGTGCAGGAGACTTGAAAACTTTTGAGTGGCTCTTTTCTCTTGGTGGCAGCTTGCTTAGCACTATCAAAACCTTTATTTTCTTGTGTTGGTGAGGTTGTAATCATGTTTTACTCCTTTTACATTTCTGAGTGTGGGTGACCTAAAAAAATGGTTTCTCCCTTCTCACTGATTTTCTTGAGGCATAATAAACCTATTTCTGACAAGTACTGCATTCTTCATAATCATGCATGCTATCTCCTTTTGTCCACTTTTGATTTGCAGGTGCCATGTCATACTAATTTTCCCTTCCTAACATTCTTGTATTTTGACACTTTCAGTCACATAACTTCAACCTCATGATTAGCTTGGCTTTCCATCTTGAAACTCAACCCTGTGCTTTTATTCCTTTGATCATTGAGTGCAAATGAATAAAAATGAAGGCTTGACCTTCCTTATACTGATACTCTTTCATTCTTTCATTCTGAGGCTGTGAAAAACTTTACCTTGGCAAACCCTAGAAGTCACCTACAATAGCCTCTTCAAACTCTCTTTCTACTGTCATCATGGAGGCCCATCGTCTTCTTTTCACTCGCCTTGCCTATCTTTCCAAAACCTTAAGTTTTTGGGCTGCTTGAGAAGAATTATTAGTGTTGTCTTCTAATTTCTCTATAGCCCTTTCAATTTCATTCATTCTATCCATTTCACCTCACCTTTTTCCCTTTTTCATTTATGATTTCTAAAAAATCTTCAATCATGCTTGGTTCCATGGTGTGCCTCTATCTTTGTGATTTGATGCATTGATATTAACTTGGCACACTGCTGGCCCAATCAGTCTTAGGAACCCTAATTTTTCTTGAATATAGGTTGCTTCCTCCTCCATTTTCTTGTGTATATCTTTAATGAGGAGTAGGCCTCTTACCTTACCAATTTTTCTATTGATAGTCACCTTGACACCCTTGTATAAATGTCAAAAATGAACAACTGTCCTTTGCAAAATTGGATCTTGACCAAGCAGTGTTATTTGGAGATTTTCTGATCTGTTTTGGACAAACAGGTGCTGAACTTCTTTCACATTTGATTCAGCTTCTAGCTCATAAAAAATTATTGTTCAAGCGCGAAGGCCTACAACTTATGAAACCCTAATGACCTAGTGGGAGGCTCTTTTGACTTGTCCTTTGTTTGAAAGCTTGATTTGGGGGTCTTCAAGTATGAAAAACAAATTTTTTGACTAATTGATGTATTGAAGATCCAAAATCCAATGTACTTGATTTATCTAAAGAGCCTACAGAGATAGTTTTCATATCATCAATGCTTGAGATATTTGGTGAATATGGGAAAGAGTAGACTGGATGTAATCCTAGATGGAAAGTGGAGGGGTGAGGCAAGGGAAAAACATAGTGTTGTGGTCATAGGTGGTAAAATAGGATGAATATGAGTGGCATGAGCCCATGAGGGGTCCTTTAGGAGTGATAGGCTAACCAGGGAATGGAAGAGTAGTGAAATAGTGAAAAAATTATCTTAAGGATAATGAAGGCAATGAGATTTCTAAAACTCACAATATTCATGAATTTTGTTTTTAGAAATCTAGGACAAGCATTTAGTCATCTAAAAAATAGAAAAAATTACTGATGACTAACATGTTTGATGATGGTGTGGGTGGTGATGATGTTCTGGGCATCTCAAATGATATTGTGGGTATATCATATGTTTTTGTTGTTGCTTCCATGATTCCAGCTAAGTGCTTCTCAGTGAATATACGAATAAAATCCTCAAGATTCATACGATAACACAAATTTCTAAAATTTCTCCGAAGTAGAAATACTCAAATTCTCATGAAAAAAAAGTGCCAAATTTGGGCAAGACGTGACTTTTTATAACAAATCTGAATTTCTAACCCCATCATTAGCTCAAATTGTGTTCATGAATTGCATATCTATCGCTAGATCTGATCGACCTGTCGTCATAAATGCATCTTTCCGCATATTTCAACAACTTTCCCTTTTAATGGTCATATTTTTCCGGTGAACTTCAACACATCCCATATTGTAGAGATCAACCCTTCTTGCAAACTTTGACATAATCTAGACTGTAGCAAAGCAACCCTTCTTGTGAAATTTGACATAATCCATACTATAGTGAAGTAACTTCCTATGTCGAAGCTCTCTCTCTACAACATAGTTGATGGTCTAGTGCCTAATTTCAATTGCATGTGGCACTAAGACTTTTCTTCTTTCTTCAGAGTGAAGCTGTAGGGGTAGGGTTGTCCTTGTACAACTTCAACATGCTGCCATTTACTCTTCCTTGAACCAATTCTCCATTTAACTTTTCTAATTGAATTGCGCCTCCATCAATAATATGCTTGATAATTTATGGGATCAACTAATGCATCTTGAATTTTCCTGGAAAATTTACAAACTTACTCTCATAAAGGAGAACAAGGTCTCCTACCTGGAACTTCTTCTGCTTAATATGTCGGTCAAGCCAAGCCTTTTCTCTAGCTTTATGTACCTTTTGATGGATTCATGTTATAAATCTATCTTCCTCCAAAGAAAAAAATTGTGACATTATTTCCTCCATTATATCAAGGTCTTCCATATCTGTAAAAGATGCAATGCTCAAGCTAGGCACGATGTAATCCATGGGAATCATAGCTTCTTGCCCATAAACTAACCTGAAGGGTGTCTGGCCTGTCAACTTCTTACATTTGGTCCCATAAGACCATAACACTGCTGGAATTTTAAGGTCCCAGTCATCTCTATTCACATTGCATACTTTAGAAAGTGCATTCTCCAAAATATTATAAAATGCTTCTACTGCTCCATTGGCCTGAGAGTGATAAGGGGTACTCTTCTGATGATAAACTTGGAACTCCTTAGTCAATGCTTCAATATTCTTATTTAGGAAGTGTGAACCTTGGTCACTCATCAAAATATTTAGACATTCAAATCTAGACAATATGTTCTCAAAAATAAACTTCATAGCAGTCTTTGTGTTGCAATCCCTTACTGGTTGTGCTTCAGCCCATCTTGTTAAGCAATCATTCGATATAATTATGTACCTTGCACCAGTCCTTTTTCCAGGTGGTTTGATGGGTCCAAAAAAGTCAATGGCCCACTTATCAAAGGCATGCAATGTGACTTGTGGTACTAATGGCATCTCATCTCTTCTGGAAGGCTTCCCTATTCTTTGACACACATCACATGCTCAAAAATACTCCTTCGCATATTTATTTAGTGTAGGCGACCACAATCCTACTCTCAAAGTATTTTGCGCAGTATCTTTTCCAGCATAGAGTCCACCAGTTGCACCCCCATGAGCCTATGCTAGAATCATATGTATTTCATATTCAGGAACATACTTGTGCAGTATCTCATCTGGTCCCATCTTATATAACTATCCTTCTATTAATGGAAATTCAGCTGCCTTGACCACTAATTCTTTCTTTTATTACGTACTATATTCTGAAGGAGCCATTCTTGTGGTCAAAAACTGAATGATATCTGCAAAATGGTCATCTGCCACTCTTATTAAAAATAATTGCGCATCAAGGAGATTATCCTCTATGTTCGTTGGTTCTTCCCCTGCTTCCAGTCTTGATAGGTGGTTAGCTCTTGCATTCAGTCTCCCTGGTTTAACAATTATCTCAAATTCATATTCCTAGAATAACAGTAACCATATGCAATTTTTTCCTCCTAAAACATGATTATTAACCAAATACTTTAGTGCAAAATGATATGTAAACATTTTAAAGTGTGACCCTAGCAAATAGTGTCTAAATTCCTACAAATCATACAACAAGCCCAGTCCTTCCCTTTCTGTAGTGGTGTAATTATTTTCTTCTTTAGATAACTTTCTAATTGCAAAATATATAGTATGATCAATCTCTCCTGCACCAGGTTGTGTCAGTACCAATCCCAAAGCTATACAAGAGGCGTCCACATGGACATGGAATTCCTTATTCTAATCGGGGAACATTAGTGTAGGTGCAGCTACCATTTTTTATTTCAATATGTCGAGGCTCTTCTGAAATTATTCATTCCACTAAAAAGTTACATCCTTCTTCAACAATTTCTCTATAGGCACAATGATATGAGCATATCCCTTAATGAACTTCCTGTAATACCCAGTATTTCCCAATGTAGTGCAAAGATGTTTTACTGTCTTATGTACATGCAAGTTCACAATTATAGCAATCTTATCAAGGTCCACCATTATTCCTTTCTTACAGACAATATGAATTTTATCAAGTCCTAGTAACAGATCTCGTGCCAATTTACCTCATTGACTAAGAATTCTCTATTTTAGTTGCATTTGATCCAATTCAACCAGCATTAGCTTATTTACTAACTAGTATACCCACAGAGGTAGAGGTAGCAGCATAAGAGCAAGCAGTGGAAAACTAGCCAATTAGGTTCTCCCTTCCCCTCAACCCCCTATTTATTGGTTGAGCCAGGCCTTCGTTTGACTTACTTAGATTCTATTTCCTTTAATAGTATGGTGGAAGTAAAGCAATTTATAGTTTGGTTGCTTTTACCCGAACCTATCTCAAGGCCCATATTGACAAAATTTGAAGATATATTAACATGTTTTTTTAATATATCTTCAATTTTTGTCAATGTGGGTCTTCTCAAAAGTACGTATAGTGGGTGATCGTTGGATGTGGAATCTAATTTCGCATCCAATTATTGTCTACACTTTAACCTTGTGTAAACCTATAAGTAGATAAGAAAAATATACAAGTAAAAAAAATAGTTTTTCTTCTTTTCCCTCCAAAATATTTACATGTACCTATTTTTAAATTTAAAATATTTTCATTGGTTTACGTATTATGATATGGAAATTACATGAAAATTTCATGGGCACTTTTAGGATGAAATTTCCTCTAATGGGGGAGCAACATCTCCAACCCTATGGGTAACAGATAGGGGTGACAACCTATTGTCCAGGGATCCTCAACCCCCGGAGCCTTCTATCTCAATTTGACACCCTAGAAGATCAAACAAGGGAGGAAGAGTTGGCTCTGTGTCATCGATCAACAATTCTTTCTATCATATAAGCGTACTCATATCTGGTAATCATCATGTATCAATAACAGTTGTCTCATGTTTATACAGGAAATAAAATCAAATATAATGTTAGAGCAAAATATACATATATATCACAAAAAAGATACCATAATCAACCTCCCTCTCAAGGAGGTGCCAATCACAAGCTTAAGCTTGTCTCGCACATCACCATTGTCTGAACATATGAAATTATTCCAGTCCCAGCTATATATGGGATTATCTGCCAATTGGATCCCACTCTTTGTCATCGCAATGTATCCATGTCATATCCAAGCCTTTCTCTAACATCTCTTCAAAAAACAACTTCTTCATCCTTCCTCATAGCTAGTCATCCTAGAAATCATCGCACTCATCCTCAATCGTGTTTAAAGTTACTGAATTCTCATCCCAAAACGTCATGGAAGATCTCATACTAAGGTAGTGATTTTCAATATTGATCTAAAAATCATCAATACATCCATGCAATCACACATTATAGGAAGAATGTCAAAGATAGATCATCCCATGAAAATATCTCGAAGGGTGCTTAGTGGAAACTCTATGTGAACGAAGCGGCTCAATCATGAATCAACTCAGGTTCTATGTATAACATATATGGACAAGTGTTCAATTGGAAAATCAATGCTTCAATCAAAATTTCAGTTTCAAATTTGAGTTCAACAATATCTCTTCGCTACTTATTGAAATTCAATTGGAGTATCCAAGGATTTTCATCTCCACTTTCCAACACTTCTTCAATAGCTTCACAATATATATTTCTTTTTCCCAAATTCATAAATCATGCCATAATTCATTATTTGAAGCTTCAGAAGCTATCTCCCTCTTACTTAGATCATTTGAAGCTCATTACCTATTAATAGTAGACCGTCAACATATAAAACCAAAACCAAAATCATAATCATACCTTAGAACACTTTTGAAGTAGAGTTTTGGATCAGCACATCATCCTGGCTTTACCAGATAACTGGCAATGCGGACATATACAATGCTTTATGTAATAATAGCACTTTACCAAACCAATATATTTGGTCTTACACAAATCTATCTTGTGCAATCAAATCAACTAAGTCATCTTATCAAAGTTTAGATGCCAGATCATAACTAATATCAAAATCATTGATATCACATTATCATATTCTTTAAACCAGGTGTCAGGTGTTGAAAATGGCAACAAGAAACAGTGAAGGAGGCCTCCTGAAACATCTTTCCTGATCCTAGTTGGAAAGTGATCACCTAAACTAGGTGGGGACCACACATGTGATTTTTTGTCGAAAAGTCTATTTTTAGACTATGTCTATTTTTAGACTATGTCTATTTTTAGACATATGGATCACGTACCGGGAGCTGCAGTATGCTATTCTTGGAGGATTGGTCATGTTGGTAAAAATAGATGGACCTCTATTTTTAGACATTCAGGTGGTTTCTATTTTTAGACTGCCAGGCTAAAAATAGAACAGTCAAATATTATTTACCCTTAAGAATATTTGGACTATAAACTTCAGTTTATCCTCTTGGAGCACTTCAGTTTGACCCCCGGAGGTGGGGCATGCAGCTGACATAAGGAAATTCGAATTTCCTATGGGTTAGTTGAGCTATTGCATGGTTGACTTCAGTTAGACTCATGTGGCAAAGTTTTGGTGGAGTTGATTGAGGAGTTAATGGAGATTGTGTTCCGGTTAACTAGTTGAACTAGTTGTGATCAGTTTAACTGGCGATTACACTAGAGATGAGTTGGGTGAATTAAATATTATTTAATTCATTGATTATTAACTTATTATTCAACTAAAAGAACACATCAGTTAACTCAGTGCATGGACAGTTCAGTGAAAGACCAGTGGAAGAGGTAGATGAAAGGGTGAGACTGACAGCAGTTGTACATTAGTTGTGCATGAGATTTGCACAATCAGTGGGATGATGATGCCAATGATGATTTCGCTGTACCAACTAAGTGAATTCGAATTCCATTCAGCTATATTCACTTTTTGGATTGCGCAGTAGAGGCAGGCAGAGCAGCGGGAAGATTTGAACCTGTGACTAGTTTCAGATCTAGCTAGTTTTGTGTTCATCATATGAGATAGTACTGAGTACTTGTGAGGAGTATTGTATTATGTATTGCTGAATGTTTCTCATCCATTTTATGATACATATAGCTGGGGGTTTTCAGCTATAAGCTTTCCCCGTACATGCTGCGTTCTATGTGTGTGAATTAATGTTCTATCGCTTTGTTTTATTTTCCGCATGTGACGATTAATGGTAGAAGCGATTATGTGTTATGCATGCAATTCGAATTGATGTATGATCAGGTTAATCGCAGCGAATAAACTTCATTATTCAGCAAATTTCTACATGGTATCGGAGCGAAATTAATCGTCGAGATCTATTACGGTGATTGTTTATTATTTCCTCGGACAGAGTCTGCATGCGGGCCAGGTAGCCTCCGGAATATTCATCCTTCTTTGTAAGGTGAAAGATCTGGTGAATGCCCATGCAGTCAATCTCTGGTTTGGAAATAATTAGCTCTCAAGTGTAGATCGGAAGTGATCAAGTTTATCAGCTCTTGGTGAAATTCGAATTTGCAGATTTGTGTTCTTGGTGCCGAGGCGAAAATGTCTTTCAACGGTTTGCGACTCGAATATGCTCTTGATGGCAGTTCAAATTATGTTGCATGGAAGGACCGCATGGAGGCTGTATTGGATGATAATGGGCTGTTGGAATTCGTGGAGAAAGATGTTCCAAAGCCTACTTCTACTGATGCTGCTGTTGTGGAAGCATGGCAAAAGAAACAAGCAAAATTTCGAAGGATCCTGTTGGAGGGTGTAAAGGATCACATTGTATCCAGTTTACATGGGAAGGCCTCTCCATATTTGATGTGGAAAGCCTTGACGGATCTGTACCAAAGCAAGAGTGATCAGAGGAAGCTGGCGCTCAAAGATAGACTCAGGAACATCAAGTGTGAGAAGGGGGAAAGTATGCCGAAGTACCTCACGAGGTTCACCCAATGTCGGGATGAGCGGGGAAGTGTTGGTGTGACGGTGGAGGATGAGGATCTGGTGAGTTTGGCGCTTCTTGGTTTGCCGAAGAGTTGGCATGCATATCAAGATAGTGTCAATGGTCGGGAAAAGTTGTCGGGATGGGAAAGACTGTGGTCTGATCTCGTGCAAGAGGAGATCCGGCGAAATACCAGAGATGGATCTTCATCAAAGGTATCTGATGAAGAAGACTGCGCTTTGGCTGCCAAAGCAAGGAAGGGGAAAGGCAAGGAGAAGGCTTCTCAATCCGGAGCGGATGGTAAAGAGCGTGACATGTCCAAGGTCAAGTGCTTTCATTGCCATGATCATGGACATTACGCCACGAATTGCCCCAAGAAGAAGAAGAACAAGCAGGCTGCTGGATCTGCAGCTGGTGAGGCTCTTGCCTCGCAATTTGAGTTGGACTTCTCATTGATCGCATGCATGGTGTCTAGTGCATTGGGATCGGGGTGGTATATTGATAGTGGCGCTTCCTTTCACATGACGGGAGATGCAAATCTTTTCAGTGACTTGGTGGAGAAAGGTCTCCGGATGCATGTTGAGTTGGGCGACGGTGGACGATACAATGCGACTGGAATTGGTACCATAACCTTTCAGAGGGAGTCAGGTAAACTCATTCTTTTACAAGATGTATTGCATGTACCAGGTCTAACAAAGAATATGATCTCAGTCGCAATGTTAGAGGATAAAGGGTATGAAGTTGTCTTCAGAGAAGGAAAGGTGTTCCTTCGGCACAAGGCAACGGGACAAGTCAAGAAGGTTGGGATTCGAGCCAAGAATCTCTACAGACTTGAAGTAGATGGGATGTCTACGGAGCTTCCAACTGTTGGGAAGCGGAAGGAAGACATGCAACTGATGCTTTAGAGGGAGAAAGTTTTGCATGCAGGTGAAAGTGAACCTCAGGGTGTGGAGCAGCCACAAGAGGATCATGGAGTGGAAGAGACCACTCATGCAGAGAGATTTCATGCCAGACGGGCAGAGGGAGTGCATGCAGCTATACCACCAAGTGTGAGGTGGGGTGACATGCATGATTGATCCCAAGAGGAGATTTCTGGGCAGAATTCATGAGATGGTGTGGATCTCATGAGTTGAACCTGGCTACGAGGTGCCCACAGCACAGCAGTAGCATGATCAGTTGGAGATGATGCAGGCAGATCAAAGTGACAGTGTCAGATACTGGAGCGCAGATCAGAGTTGACAGCAAGTGCAAGAGTGCATGGGTGCAAGATTTCAACAGCGCAGTGGTTCCTGATGACATGTGCAGTAGCTAAGCAGAGGTCGAAGACTTTGATGATAGATGCTAGATGCATTAGACTGATTGAGTTGTTTGGAGCCTATTCAGTTTCAGAGGAGTTGCAAAGCAGATGCATGAGTTTGCATGGCGCATGCAAAGGGTGCATGGCACATGCATGGAGTTGCATGGTGCATGCATGAGTTTGCATGGCGCATGCAAAGGGTGCATGGTGAATGCATGGAGTTGCATGTCGCATGCATGGAGTTGCATGGCGCTTGTGAAGGTTGCAGGGTGAATGCATGGAGTTGCATGTCGCATGCAATGACAATCCTTTCTTGTTGAGAGGGAGTGTTTAAAATGGCAACAAGAAACAGTGAAGGAGGCCTCCTGAAACATCTTTCTTGATCCTAGTTGGAAAGTGATCACCTAAACTAGGTGGGGACCACACATGTGATTTTTTGTCGAAAAGTCTATTTTTAGACTATGTCTATTTTTAGACATATGGATCATGTACCGGGAGCTGCAGTATGCTATTCTTGGAGGATTGGTCATGTTGGTAAAAATAGATGGACCTCTATTTTTAGACATTCAGGTGGTTTCTATTTTTAGACTACCGGGCTAAAAATAGAACAGTCAAATATTATTTACCCTTAATAATATTTGGACTATAAACTTCAGTTTATCCTCTTGGAGCACTTCAGTTTGACCCCCGGAGGTGGGGCATGCAGCTGACACAAGGAAATTCGAATTTCCTATGGGTTAGTTGAGCTATTGCATGGTTGACTTCAGTTAGACTCATGTGGCAGAGTTTTGGTGGAGTTGATTGAGGAGTTAATGGAGAGTGTGTTTCGGTTAACTAGTTGAACTAGTTGTGATCAGTTTAACTGGCGATTACACTAGAGATGAGTTGGGTGAATTAAATATTATTTAATTCACTGATTATTAACTCATTATTCAACTAAAGAACACATCAGTTAACTCAGTGCATGGACAGTTCAGTGAAAGACCAGTGGAAGAGGTAGATGAAAGGGTGAGACTGACAGCAGTTGTACATTAGTTGTGCATGAGATTTGCACAATCAATGGGATGATGATGCCAATGATGATTGCGTTGTACCAACTAATTGAATTCGAATTCCATTCATCTATATTCACTTTTTGGATTGCGCAGTAGAGGCAGGCAGAGCAGCAGAAGGATTTGAACCTATGACTAGTTTCAGATCTAGCTAGTTTTGTGTTCAGCATATGAGATAGTACTGAGTACTTGTGAGGAGTATTGTATTATGTATTGCTGAATGTTTCTCATCCATTATATGATACATATAGCTGGGGGTTTTCAGCTATAAGATTTCCCCATACATGCTGCATTCTATGTGTGTGATTTGATGTTCTGTCGCTTTGTTTTATTTTCCGCATGTGACGATTAATGGTAGAAGCGATTATGTGTTATGCATGCAATTCGAATTGATGTATGATCAGGTTAATCGCAGCGAATAAACTTCATTATTCAGCAAATTTCTACATCAGGTAGAGCTCTCATTAGGTCATGACTTCTTATATTGTCATGTCAACAAGTTTTCATAAGCAATATCAAACCAAAATTCATCCAAATGTCAAGTTATGACTTTATCTATGCCAACAAGTTTTCATTACCAAACAGTATCAATTCATCCTCATGCATTAGGGGAATTTTGAGCTCTAAAATGGGCCTCCTAAGGAAATAATAAAATAATGGCTAAATCAATAAAATAATATTTATGAATTTGCAATTCACTTTTTGCACCACAATCAATGTAACCATAGTTAAATTCAATTCAAAAGTTGTACCAAAATAAAATTAATGAAAAAAAATGTATTGATGTGACTATAAATAACAATGAGTTTTTGAAGAAAAAGTCATTATCATTAAACAACTGATGCATTTGTCCTTTGTACTTAAATAACTTAAAATAAAATATAAATATAAATTCATAAATTATTAATTATATAATATGTTATTATTAAAATTTATATTATTTAAATTGTATAATAACATGTAATTAATGTACTATGTAAAAATAATATAATAAATGTAATATATTATTTTATGTATGAATTTTATTCAAAAAATGTGAAATGACATTTATTATGAGTACTTTACTTTGAATTTAAAAGTACTTAGAGCACTACCATGGTTAACCATGGAAATAATATAATAAATATAATATATTATTTTATGTATGAATTTTATTCAAAAAATGTGAGATAACATTTATTATGAGTACTTTACTTTGACTTTAAAAGTATTTAGAGCACTACCATGGTTAACCAGGAATTTTAATCCACCATTGAGAATGTGACAAGTAAGTACCTTTAACTCAAGCAATGTCACCTCAACCATTAGGGATGATGTCATCCCCTAAAATGTGATTGGTTCTCATAAAGTGAATTTTGATTGTATATTTTCCTTAGGAGGCCCATTTTAGACCTCAAAATTCCCCTAATGATCATAATATAAGTCACTAGATGCAAATGCATACACCAGGAATAGGTTCCATCCATTTATTGTGAGATTGCGCCATATTGAATCACAATTTTTAATACTTCAATTGTTGTGTCAAGAACAATGAGGCCAATATGAAACCATTATCGAATATTAATATTAGTCACTGAAGGTCACTATGCCCATATAACATTGTTATCAAGGAAAATCATTAGTCTTAAAATCAAATCATTTTTCATCGGGTCAAATACCTAATTTACTATCATAGTGATATCTATAGTCCATAACATGTCTTAATCACAAAGACAAATTTCTAAGTCAATATCAAGCATCATGTCGAACACTACTCACCTATATGAATCGAATCATATCAAACTCTTGCAGCACAAAATATATATATATATATATATCACCTGCAAACACAAGTTTAGTATTATTATAGTAAACATTCAAACTTCCTAGCTCATAAAACTTTCAGTTGTCTGCTTCATGTCTGTAGGATTGACATCCTTCAACTGAGCACCTGATTTTATGCACAAAACTTCATTTTTGTCATGTGGGAGTATTTGCACCTATTGGCCTTCCTCTATGCGGTTGGGATACTAAAGTCGCACCCTTGAGCTTACTTCATTGTGGCTAAGAGGCTACAGTCACACCCCTAAGCATGCTTCCATGTGATTGAGGCTTAGAGCAAGGGAAAACTCTCTTTCCTCATATCAAAACTTTGTTGCAGATCAACAATGTCAGATATTTGTCTATTCATGCCCATAAATCATTTTCAACAGTAAAGAATATACATATAATTCTAATGGTAATATGCATAAGGATCTTATGGAGAGATTCTCCCTCTGAATGGGAATTCACTTTAGTCATCTTCATTCATGCCATCAACCTATCTATAATGTTACCATGCATCATCAAATCTGTTAGATCATAAATCCAGACTATATCATATATTCATCATGGTCATATCATGTTAGAAACTACTTCATCATGGCATCGTGACATCAATATTTCATCAAGGGTTAGATTCACATAGCTTAATAGGAGTTCACTGCAACATTACTTATAACTCAATCAAGTCAGGGCATTCACTTCTACCAAATGCCTTAATCACATTAAAGAATAACCTCGGTCAATAAGAGATCAATAATATTAATCGCATGATTACACTTCTATCATCACGAGTATTATGCTTTCCAAAAGCAATATCAATAGTGTCAAGTTATCATCTTACTAGAATCAATGTGCTAACCTTATTTATGGGATCAGGATATCCAAAATGATAGATGTTAATCGAACATCAAGTATACCACTATATCAAAGATCAAATTTAAGTAGCTGCATAGAATCAAGAAGTTCTTCATGCCTAAAAGGTAAAAGGTAAGCTACTTATTCAATACCAAGTGCATCATTTCATCATAAGAATCATGAATCACTTTCGTATGCATGCATGAGCCATTTGTGAAGGATAAATTTTCATCATACCTTAGGGCTTACCTTGTCATTCAACATTACAACTGAAACATAACTTTGAAACAATATACCATGCATACCTTGTAGTATTCAAATACATGTGCACCTTCTTAGTTTACATAGGCAGCTTATAGCACATTGTCACATTTTCTTCAAGTGCCTCTTTACTAGTTCTTCTCTTCCTACACTAGACATGGTCCTCATGAAGGATCCACTTATCATATCTAGTCAAGAGTTTAGAAACATCCAAATACTCAAATATATATGCAGGAATCATAAGTAATGATCAAAACAATAATCAGATCTATAAGTCAAAACAAAAGTAAAAAAATAGATAAGCATCATAAATAAAAAAGTACTTATCTTCAATGAGAGGTGATCATCTCCCTCTTTAACCAAACTTAAAGAGCCATCATTGTCCATTGTACATATAACAATGTTGTCTGCACTATTTTAACCAACTCTATTAGCAACCAGTCCTAATAGACAATATCTCATCTAGGGCTTCATCAAGTTTATCACAAAGTCATCTTATCTAGGGCTTCATCAAGTTTATCACAAATTCCTTGAGCATATTTAATTTAACCATGTTGGAGTTTCTCTCAAACCCTAACCTCATAATATTCATCAAACCTTAATACACAAATTGCCTAGGGTTTTCTTCAAACCCTATAATTATTTTAGGTCTCCACAATTCTCATTAGAGGAAATTTTAGCTTAAAAGTGCCCATGGAATTTTCATGTATTTTACATATCATAATATGTAAACCAATCAAAATCATTTAAATTTAAAAAGAGGCACATGTAAATATTTTGGAGGGAAAATAAGAAAAACTACTTCTTTAAAATGTATTTTTGTCTTATCTCCTTATATGTTTACTTAAGTTTCACGTGTAGACACTCGTTGGATGCAGAATTAAATTCCACATCCAACGAGTACCCATTATGCATACCTTTGACAAGACCCGTATTGATAAAAATTGCAGATACATTAAAAAAGTGTGTTGATAAGACTCGCATTGATAAAAATTGCAGATACATTAAAAAGGCATATTCAACGTGCTTTTTTAATGTATCTACACTTTTTATCAATGCGGGTCTTCTCAAAAGTATGAATAACGAGTACTCGTTGGATGTGGAATTTAATTTTGTTGGGGTTCCTATGTTTTGGTATATTTGGCAATACCAAAAGATAAGACAATATCAAACCACTTTGGGACCTCAGAATCTAGCCCTCCTGGGTCCAGAGAGGGATCTCTCTAATAAAACAAAGAATTATATATCTTTGAAGCTCAAAATAAGGTATTAGGCTAGCTATGAAGCACAAAGGGGGGTTTTAAATGATTTGGTTGGTGAGTTGCTAGGTTGGTCATGAGATCATAGACTAAGAAAGTAATGGGAGAAAGGAACAAAACAGCTGGATGTTTTAGCAAAGGGTATAGGTCAAGAAAATGCCATCCATTGGGCTATGGAGTCATGAAAGGGAGTTACTTGCAACAACTAGCCCAGGCTTTCAGAGGGCAAGTCATCTACACTAAAGGATATTTTTAGATAGATGGTGGGATGGAACATTAAGGATTGAAAGTGAAAGAAGGAAAGCAACCCAATTTCTGTCTATAGATCAGGTCAGAGGTCATTTAACTCCATACCTGCTTGGACATACTCATAGGCAACTCTCAAAGGAGGGACAAAGGGGCATCTTATAGATCATACCAGAGGTCATTTAACTCCAGGTCAACTTTAGCATGCTCCAAGGGAAAACAGAGATAAGATTTCACAAAGCTAGAGTCTATAGATCAGAGAAGGACTTTGAACCTTCAATGCTTTGACACCAGCAAGAGATCTTAGAAATGCCAGTTGTTCGCACAAGGATCCTAGTGGACAGGGCTAACTCTAATCCCCAGTGTTCCCAAATCTTCTAGCTTAAACCCAACAAGAACAACTAAGCAGCAAGCCCCGAATTCATACATCAGCTAGTAGGAAATAACATCTGCTACACTGGTTAAATTAACAGAATTTACTCTTAGATTCACAATCGGCGGAAAACATTAAAGGCAAGGAGAGCAGAAACATAGGGTACCTAACAAGGGTAAATCCTATGCCAGATTTCTGATGCAAGCCCAGAAGACCAATGAATAGCATGAAAATGCAATTAAATGATAAGATAAGAGAAACATCACCCGTAGTAATAGACCAGGATCCAAATAAATGTGCTTGATTAATTGATGAAAAACCAGTCACATACACTGAGCTCAATGGCTAATACAATCCAAACTTTCTCCTCCCTACCTACTACATAACAACTACCCTGCTAATCCCTCTCAAGACTGTTCTAACAGTCAACATGAATCCCTCTAACTACAATGGCAGCAGCCGAACAACAACCTTTTACAATATGTTCTCGGGAATTCTTATAGGAGAAGAGAATAACAATGGTAGGTGATATTGATTAAATGAATTTCATTAAGACAGAGGAGAGGTAGGTCGAATGCCCATTCTGCAAAATGGCTCTTCATTAACTGTGTGTACTTTGGAGCATGGTCCAGAAGTCTTTAATAACTTCAAGTATGTTCTTCTTAAGAAATCCGATTGATGGTACTCTATGGTAGCTTTCTGAAATAAGTGACATGGCGAAAAGTTCTGCAGGTCTCTCCATACCTCATAATTGTGGTCCTGACAGTAACAGAAACTTCTGTCAGTGTACTTATCTTCTTGAGGGCTTAAGGGGGCATGGAGAACGCTGAAAGGCAGTCTTTCTGGAGGAAAGTACTCTACTGATATAGAACATAGATATAGCTTTGTTTCATGTGCTTCTTTAATCTTCAACTGCGCCTTAATTCCTTGAATGAGGATTAGAGCATTTGATCTTGAATTTTCGGGCTCTAACACCTTGATCTCTGCTGCTGATACGTTCTGTTACTGTAACGACATCTCTGTGCTTTGAATCGCATTGACTGCGATTATGACAGGCAGAGCAAAATACCACTCTGGTGAAAAAACCTGCACAATGAAAACAAATCAATTACAACATCTAGGGTGGTGGCGGGAGAATGCTTCAGAGGCCAGAGGAATGATGGAAATGGTGGAAGAGAATGGCAAAACTACAGTAGAACGGTGAAAACAAGAAAAATAATGCAAAAATGGTGGAGGGTTAGGCAGGTGGTGGCGCGGTGAAGAAAGAGCATGATGACCATTCGATCCTGCATGGGAGTAATGATCAATGGCGGAAAATGCACGATGAAGGTTTTTGGAAATCGGGCGAAAAACCGATGAAATGAGAAAATTCCGTGAAGGGAGGTGACGTGGAGCTCTGTTGGTGGTACTGGTCAAAGACGAGGGCGATCGAATCTGGACCATCTGATCTCAGGAGGAGATCGACGGTGGAAAATGTAGAGGAGGGTGATGGATGGCGGGCCAGGGGTGCGGATACCTTGGGTTAATTTCCGCGCATCTTTGGGGTGTGATGACCGTTGGATGGAGACCCCTAGATCGGACGGTTGATATGCATATCGCGTCAGGTCAAATGCCGAACGATAACGCGCGATGGGGGGCGGTTTTGAAATAGTGATGGAGCCACGTGTCAGGCGGTGAGTGGAATCACTCCGAAAATAAAATTAACGCCCATCCTCCAAACGCGGTGCGATGGATACCACTAGTTTTTTAATAATGCGCGGCTGCGGGGACCACCGGGTGGGTGAAAGGCTGACCGTTGATCTGCAGGTAAACGAACGGCTGCGATGCAATCTGAGCGGTGAACGGGTGAACAGTGGACGCTGTAGGGAATGCGATGACCGTCCGATCTATACAGATCGATGGTTTAAAATGCTCCCGATGTATATTTGCGATAGGCGCCTTCCACCTTGGCGCCAGGTCATGTGGGGGGAAACGGTTTGGGGGCTAGGGCCGAAAGGTTCTAAACCCACATACATGAAGAATATGGTTATTTGGCCCGTTTTTAATGAAATTCAAGGCCAGGGAAGGGTAACGGTAGAGGCAATAAGGGTTTTTAAAGGTTTCGAGCGGGGAAAGAAAGTGACTTAGAAGGTTTAAAGGGAATTTGGGGGCAAGAAAAGGGGAACTTTGACAAAGGGGAGAGGGGTGAAAAGCGGGGTTTAGTGGGAATAAAATAGGAGGAAATGGAGGCTTAATGGAGATGGAATAAGAGGACCAGGAGGCATTTTGGGCATTTTTCTTCACAACAGAGAAGTTTATAACTGGAAACAACAGAAGGGGATTTCATCAAAGGACAAAGGCACAAGGAGGCTTCAAGGATGATGTGTTTTCAAGGGAAATGCATTTCTTGAAGGCTCAAAAACATTTTAGCCCCCTGTTTTCTTGTCAAAAAATTTATAGGGAGCTAACAAATTCCACATCCAACGAGTGTCTACACATCAAATTTGAGTAAACATGTAAGGAGGTAAGTCAAAAATATAATTAAAAAAAAAAAATAGTTTTCTTTTTTTCCCTCCAAGATTCATCTCTTATTTTATTATTTTAACTATTATTTTATTATTTTCCTTAGGAGGCCACTTTTAAGCTGACATTTCCTCGAATTCTCTTCTTGCTTCCATCAAAGGTGTCATCATATGGGTGATCTTTGTGACTTTTCTTCAGCCCAGCTCTGAAACCATGTTAATTTTTCTTAGGGCTATATTGTTCTTTGCTTTGATAATTTCAGTTTTTCATTAACATATTAAGTTCACCCCATAACATCATAAAATTATTTTTACATCATTATTCAGCAACATATGCAACTATGTAGAATAAAAATATCATCATCATCAATGTAGCGGAACATAAATTAACAATAGAAGAAAATCATTCACACAAGGACACAAGGATTGGTTAGAGACCAGGGAAAAGCCCACTATGGGGAAAAACCTTTCAAATTCTTCTTATTATTACATCGTCATCAAATGATTCAGCAAAAGAGAGTAAAATTATCCATATTTTCATCTATCCAACTATCCAACAAAAATAACTACACAATATTTATGAAATGAACCCAACAATGCTTATACTCAAAATCTGGATTCCGAAGTTGGTAATGTATTTTCATTGTCTGTGGTCAGCTCCCGAACTCTGTGGTCATTGATCTAAATCTTTGGAAGGCTAAGATTTCATATTTTAGGTCTCAGTCACACGAAGTAGGAGTCATCCAAATGACTATATCTTCCCACTCACTCCCTTAAGCCTTGTCTATTAGTGATTGGGGTCTACAACTGAATAACTGAAACCGTAACTCCAAGTCGCCTGGATGGAGAATTGTTTGTGCGTCTGGAAGGCTCCAATCGCACATAAGAGCATGTGTTTGCGACTATGGTCGAATCCTTTCTGTGATGTGCCAACGAATATGGCCCAAAACCCTAAATCAGAGATGTGAATTTTGGATCTTGCAATTTCACCTCAAAGCGAACCTGATCCTCCACAGACGAGCCTCAGACCTATGCAATCCAAAAACCAAGATAGAAGAGTTTCTCATAATTATTTCCAAATGAGGTAGAGGTTACTTGTATTTATATCCTTCTAAAGGAGTCCACTTTACTTTAGGGTCGACCTTATCAAATATGCATATGTGGGATTTTCTTCATAAATACACTTTCCCTTATCCGATTTGAGTGATATTTAGGTCGATTTTGGTCATATCGAAAAGATGAATTAAGTTAAATCATTATCTCCATAAAGTGAGCTATCCAAAGTGGAATTTTATTTCAGTTACATATTTTTAACATGAGAACAATGCTTATGCAACCTCTAGAAATGGAGCATGTGCAGACACTAGTAATAGTGATTGTGCAGTCCTTGGTAATAGGCATTGCACAACTCATAGACCTTGGGAAGCCCATATCAATAGTGCTTAAGTAGTTTATAGGGACAATGCACTGTGTAATCCATGTCGAAAGTCACTTCACAACATTATTTGACATTCGCTTCACTCTTAGTGGTGGTAATTGTATCACCATTCCAGTGAGTCTTCTCAATTATCGCTTTTGCACACCTTTTGATTTCACAAGTGTCGATTTGACTTTCACAAAATTCGTTTTTTCTTGCTTTCGCTTTCACAGGTGTCTCTTTTTCTTTCTCATCACTTTAGAATGTGTTTCTTTCACTTTATTTAGTGTCATTTTCACTTATTCTTATTGTCGCAAGTGTCGCTTTTGATTATTTTCATGCATGTATGTATTGCATTTTTGTGCACTAGTAGAGATAGATCTAGTGCACTCTTCTACATTAGTTGCTCATATATATCATAAGAATATGTACTATGCACTCACCCACAACTTAGCACACTTCTTGGTTGCAGTCGACACTTTTGTTGTAACTTGTATTCTAAGTGTCGCAAAGCTACGTTCAATTATTACACTTAGAAACAAGTGTCACTTTGTTGTCATTTAAAGGTATGCATGTGGATTTTAGTAACGTGAATCCTCCTGCCTTATTTTTTATGGTATACATGTGTGTGATCCGGTTTTGGAATGTTTTTACATCATATTTTCTCCCTTGTTCCATTGATCCAATACTTAGTCAATTTCGGAGTTCAACCTTGTCCTCACATCTTGCACAACTCACGAGCATACTTAATCTTCCAAGCAAGTGATGAGTAATCTGCACACTCTTATGTCTTAGTGGTGAAATCATTCACTCTCATACATGTGCATCCTGCTCATCTTAATAATTCCCTCCTCCACCTGCACATTGAGAAACCTTGGAGTCTATATCATCAATCTGGATTGCTACCCTTTCCAACTGTGCATCTCATGGTTATTCCTGCCCTAGATTATGTATTTTGAACTTGCAGTATATAGTGGGTCCATCCCTATGTCACTATCATACCTGAATTCATGGTCCCTTAAGCTTCCTCTTCAACTATTGTGCTTTGTGCAGCTATAATGCCCTAACTTGCCTCCCTATCCCCCTAACTTGCTCAATTGTCTAATCCCTCCATCTAGTGGAACTCCTACTATGCATTGCATAGTTCTAGTTGTAATTAGGTCACCTGTATGTCTCTACAACCCTCAACTCATAATCCTTGGAGTCTTCCCCTCAATCACTATGCATTGCACAGTTACAATGGCTATTCATGTCCCTCTTGATGACTGAAACTCCTCACTGTGTAGTACCTTGTCTTATCTTTGCTTGGGTATGATATCTTTAAATTCAATGATGTCTGAAAGGAAAATACAATTAATTCAAATGGAAATCTATAAGTAGAACCATGGTGCTTGTATCCATTTAAGGATCTTCATTCATTGACTTCGTAAGGTTATTGAATGGTGTCTTGCTTGCCAATCCAATCGAGTGGATATGGGAAAGGAGAAAACTAAGAGCGTGCATATTAATTTCAAAGGTATATAACAACCTTTTAAGGAATAACCTCTCTTGCTCTTAATGAGTTGGGATCCCTCTTCCACTTTGGTGATATAAGCACTGATAAAATGCCAATGAGCATATTGAAAATAAAATAAGGGGTGAAAGAAAAGGCTTCCTGCGCAAAGAGGTGAAGCAAGCAACTTCGTTGGGGTACTGAATAGGCTCACTCGCAGCAAAGCAATGCTTTTGTTCCTATAGTGACTCCACGGGGGTACTGAATAGGCTTGTTGGCAACGGAGCAACACCAGAGATGGAACTAAAACTATGATAAACTAAAACTTTGATCATCTTAGACTCATGAAGATATCATATCCTTCTCCCGGATCAAAAAAATTGAGATATGTTAAGCTTTGTAAATTTGTTTAGCCAAGAAAGGGGATAGGAGATATTATACTTATAACCGGGATAGATGGGGAAGTTAAGGCGATCCACACGGTGAATCAATACATCCTGAAAGACTAATACTTTGTGCTTAAAGGAAGAACTAAACAAGAAAGTTCGAGTTCTTCTAATGCGTCGCCAAGTGTTGTCACTGTGACAAACACCCTCTAAAATTTTTCCTACACTTGAATTTTGGAACCTCCTTGTTATCTTACGTTTTGTCACTCCAAGTTGATCATAATCGCTTCTTGTTCGGTTGATGTTTTCCAAGTGCTCAAGTATTCTTATGAGATTCTAAAGTGTTGAAGTCATTTTCTTTCACATTCTTTTGATGCATCTACAAGAGTACTTCTTTCCAACAAGCTTAACAGTCAACGTTTATCTTTGAAGACAATAATTGTGGAGTCCTTGAGAACAATTCTTGTGTAGCCTCTCGAAATAGAGCATGTGGAGTCACTAATAACAGTGATTGCAGAATACTTGGTTATAAGCATTGCAAAACTCATAGACCCTGCGCAACCCCTACTAAATAGTGCTTGCACAATTGATAGGTACAATCCACTGTGCAATCCATGTCGATAGTCACTATACAACATTATTTGACAATCTCTCTCTCTTAGTGGCAACTGTATCATCATTATAATGAGTCTTGTCAATTGTCGCTTGTGCGCACCTTTTTCTTTCATAAGTGTCGCTTTCACTTTCGCAACTGTCATTTTTGCTTTCCTTCACTTTCGCAAGTGTTTCTTTTGCTTTCTCTTCGCTTTAGCATGTGTCGCTTTTACATTCTTTATCTTTTACAAGTGTTGTTTTCACTTATTCTTATTGTTGCAAGTCTCACATTTGATTTTTTTCACGTCTACATGTGTTGCATTTTAACACACCACTAGAGGTATCTTTAGCACTATTCTGCATCAGCTAATCACATATATCATAAGAATATGTACTAGGCACTCTCCCAGAGCTTAACGATTTTCCAATTGCAGTCGACACTTATGTTATAACTTGTATTCAAGTGTCACAAAGCTACGTTCCAATTGGCATACTTAGAAATAAGTGTCACCTTGTTTTCGTTTCAAGGTATGCATGTGGATTTTGAGAATTGTTCATTTTCCTAGCTTGTTTTTGATGGTATACATGTGTGTGATTCAGTTTTGGAACTTGATTACATCAAATTTTCTCCCTTTTTACAATGATCCAACACTTAGTCAATTTTGTAGTTCAACCTTGTCCTCACATCTTGTGCAACTCACAAGCATACTTAATCTTCTAAGCAAGTGATGAGTACTCTACACACTCCTAAGTCTCAGGATGAAATCCTTACCTCTCGAACTTGTGCACCCTGCTCATCTTAAGAACAACCTCCTCCACCTACACATTGAGCAACCTTGGATTCTAGATCATCAATCTAGCTTCCTAGCCCTACTAACTGCGTAGTTCATAGTTCCTTCTGCTCTGTATTTCACATTACGCACTTGTAGTGGATATTGGCCCTTGGGGCCATCCCTACGTCGCTGCCATGCCCAACTGTGCAATACCCTAAGCTTCCTCTTCAACTATTGTGCATTATGTAGTTACAGTGCCCTAACCTTCCTCCCTATCCCCTTAACTTTCTCAAATGTGAAATCCCTTCATCTACTGGGCCTCCTACTATGCATTGCATAGTTGTAGCAGGCAGTAGGTCACCTATAATTCATTGCAACCCTCAACTATTCAATCGTTGGAGTTTTATGTTAAGTAACTGCACATTACGCAATTATAGTGGCTAGTCTTGTCCCTCTTTCTGACTGAAACCCCTCACTGTGTAGTAGCTTGTCTTATCTTGCCTCCTACTGCGCAGTAGCTTGTCCTATCTTGCCTCCTACTATTGTGCAATTCCAGAGGATAGTGAGGTCATCCCTCAATACTTGTGATGCTCAACTGTGCAATCTCTTCCTCCCCTTCCTTGAGAATTGTACACTACGCATCCTCGGTCAAAAAGCTCATCACCTTGTCTCTTGAACTTCCCCACTATGCAAAACCTTGATAATCCTTCCCTAATTACATATTGTGCAGTTCCATATGAAAGTGTGGTCATCCCTAGGTCCTTATAGCCCTCAACTATGCAATTCTTAGCTTCTCCCTCTCAAAACCCTTACTTGTTTCCTCATCACAATCAACATCTCCCATGAGCAAGCGAAGGTAGAATAGGTGGTTTTCGAATTGATGTTGGCTTGTCATGATTGGATTCAATTTGTAGGTGTTATCATCTCAACATGGATGGGTGATTCTTAAGGGAGTTTATCAAGAAGATGTTATAAGAGAACGCTTGCAAAGGAGGACCAGAAGAAAGAACCATCATGAAGGACATGAAGAAATCTTGGACCATGACGGAGAGATGGAAACTCATGCTGAATTGGAAGGTTCCAACACTCATCTAGACCCTTTGGAGGGTGAGAAAGAAGAACATGAAAATATCCATCATGAAGAATTCAAAGTCATAGTAGCAAGGAGAAGAGCTTGGCATTGATGAAATTTAGTCTTATGTCACAATTGTCAAGTCATGGCTTCTCAAAGTGTCACCACAGAAGTCATATGTGTCAATGTATTTTTCCACATTACTTGTAGAATGTAATTATGTAATTTCCAAAAATGAGAAAATTTAAAATGTGTGGAAGCCAAAGGGTCCCACATGGAATGTGAAAAATCACTAGAAAGTTCTAAATTCATGTAGAAGCTCAAAGGTCATGTAGGAATTCGAAAAATCATAGTAGAAGCTCAAGAGTTATGAGGGAGGTCAAGAGTCACATGGGAGGTGGAAAGTCACCTCATTTGTTATAAATATACCCACATAGCTCAAGGGAGGGGACTGGGGGACTTTTCACCTTAGCTTCTCTAGCTTGGCATAGGCCCAAAGAAGATCTTTCTTTGAAGGAGCAAGTGGTGACTTAATGTTCCACTATTTGGGCTAGAGTGGTATCGTTGTCGTCATGTATCTTGGAACTTTCACTTAGTATAGGAAGCTCTCAGGTCCTACACAATTTCATGCATATGTCGTGAATGATTGTAAGATTATTCTTTCATTTTTTGTGGTGTATGTTTATGATAACACATACTAATGAAAATGAACTATTTCGTTGTCTTTGGTATGCATCTCGTTGAACATGCGTTGTTATTTTATTTTATCGTCATGGTTATCTTGTTAACTACTTTTTGAGTTAACTAATGATTCTTTCCATGCTCTTCTGTGTCTCTTTTAGGATAGTAATGTCACTTTTCTTCTATAAGAACACTCTTTCCTCTCCCTTCCATGAAAGAACCTTATATACATTGCAATTGTATGTCTCACAATGTCACCTTGCTTGTTAATAAGTTTGCCTGTATAATCTCTTATCTTGATCATTGTAGCCAAGGAAAATTCCCAAGGATAATGGAAATCGACCTTATTTCTCGGTTGTTGTTGTTACTCCAAGTGGTGTGAGGTCTAGTTGAGATTCATACCGGGGAGACCCCCTTTGTTGGTGAACTTTTAGCACCATCAACAAGAAGGTAAAGTTAAGCTGGAGCATTTAGTAGGCCAGATTGGCGTTAGTATTCGCACAAGGAAAGACAAGCTTCCCAAGGGGGATATAATAAAATAAAACTTAAAAGATTCGACCATGCAAGGTGTTTAGGTAGTTTTCTTCCAATACCTATGAGCTTCCACAAAATATTGGAATCTCTCAATTTTTTAATGTTTTAGATTTGTACCCTTTCAAGGGAGCATAGGACATTTCAACATATGTGCCTAAAATTCAATGTATGCAATGGGAGAAGCAACCACTTAAAGTACAATAGAAATGAATTGAATCAATTTTGGATATGAATCAATCTTTCTAAGGATTCAAGGCAATTTCCTCATTGATGTATAAATAAACTCTCTTGATTGTGAAAACATCGAGAGAGGGTGAGAGAAAGCATGTATGCAGAGAAGAAGGTTTGAAGGTATTTTAAATACAATATAAATTTGCAAACTCCTCTCTGTGTATTAGTCTCCTTTCCAATTTATATTTCCTTTTCAATCCTTATACATGAACACAATTAAATCTTTGAAGGTGTCGAATATTAATTTGAAGGAAATTCCTTGAAAATATACAGAGTTTTGACAAATTAATATTATATATCCAACGATCAAATTATTACTTAACTTATTCAGAAGAAACCAGGTCGATTAGTGGTTTGGATCAAGGAGCAGTTCAATTTGACGTCCCAAACTTCGTTAAAGAAAACATATGGATCTCCACCAAATAGAAAATCTAGACTTGTGGAAAAGAAACACTTATGTGCAACTTTGGATCTGGTAAACCATATTTAAGGTTTTTTATCCAGGTTTCCATTATAAAACAAAGTACAAGTCATTTGAACCTTTGTATCAAATCTCCCATTAGAGAATGTTTGGTAAAAGGAATTCCAAATATCACTAAACTTCATATCATGTTCCACCTCCAACTTCTAATTTTAAAAACATATTGAGAGTTGGAACTATTGCCTCAAAATCTAGCAGGCCTTATGAGAAGCCTCACATGGCAAAAACCATAGCAAGATGCAACGATAAGGTGGATTTCTATTGTCACCTAAACACTTAACCTCCTGCACTTTAGTGGAATTTCACCACCCAAGAGGCTTCCCAGTTCCTCACCTAAAGGTTATTCCAAGTCAATTGGCTCAAGGTGATATGTCTGATAGGCTAAGCAAGGTACTTCAATGGACTAAGGCACAACAACGTACTACGGACAAAGCCTTAAAAGGATGTTTGATACCTAGGGTTTCAATATGTAGCTCAACAAAAGTATCTAAGCATGCAAGCATAAAGAAAAGGTATGCTTAATGATGGAATAACAACAGGAGATGGAAAAACTTCAAAGACACCGTAAGTTTAAGCATTATATAAGTTTAAGGTTTATTAGGACACAAATTTCCTCAGGTTGATGACATCGGCTCTATCAATGCAATTTTCACCATGGAACAAGCTATATTTTGAGTGTATGAGGTTAATCAAGGTGACAACAAGCCAAAATAGCTTCAACAACTTTCCTCAACCAACCCTAGTCAAATTCAACCCTTTCCTTAACCCTAGAAATTTGCCCCAAAGGGCCTATGGAAATAGAAAAAGATGATTTTTTTTTAGTTTTGACCACCACAAGGATCCCAATGTCTTTCCTTACTTGGGTGATGGAGTACTAGGGGCTAAATTTAAGAGATATCAATTTATTCATGGAGTAAGGGGGGCAAACCTAACTATATTTTTATGATGGATGAAATCAACTAGAAGAAAGTTCTCAAGTCTTTTAGGGAATTCAAGGAAAATAGATTTAACATGCAATAATTTACCTATATTTTCCAACAAAAATATGCATTTAGACAATGAACAATAGAAAAATCCTAGAAAACACTTATCACATGAAAAACCATTAAAGATATGCAATTATACTCGCAAATTTTCCAAGAAATTGCCTTCTTTAAATCCCAAAAGACATCCTCAACACACAAACTAGTCTCCCAATAGCAATAGCTCCACAAAAGATCATCCTTTTATAAGAGGTATATCACATCCATTAACCCAACCAAAAGCCCCTAAACAAGTTTGACTTTGAGTAAACATAAATTAAATGGGTTACAAGCAACCCCATAACTCAACAAAATAAAATATGTCATCATTTTCCCACATGTGTAAGTCATAAGGCCTCTCTAAGCATGAAGTCATCCTCTTTTAGGGCTAAAAATGCTCCAAATGTGCAATTCAAGGGCTAGATGTGTCTCCAAGTATCATGATCATCCACAATTTATGGAATGGTTCTCAAATCAAGCCTCAAAACATTTCCACGTGTCCAAAAGGCAGCTCTGGGTGCCCTGCAGTATCTCCATGGGTGCCATATAGATAATGTAGTGTACTCTCCCTCCAGGGTTGGGGCTCCATGAGGTAATACAAACCCTCCCTAATCATCACGAGGATAATAATCATCATCCAAGCTCTAAATTAAGGCATGCTCGTCAAGTAGTGTTAAGATTGGCCTAAGGGAATGCTAGCTCCGTTAGGTTTATCATCAAGAATCCTCAATGCCAAGCAAAGTGAGCTCAATGCTTTAGCATCTGAGGGTGCTCCAAGATATCAATCAATTTTCAAGATCATCAAAGTGCACAATGCTTTGTTGTAGAAGGGAAATGTTGCATCTGCAAGGTCATTGTACTCTTCGAAATTGCAATACAACTTGGGCATTACATGGAGTCATGGAATAGTGTGCCCTCAAGGGCTCAATTAATCTGTGCAAGACCACCTAGCAAAATCATCTTAAACTCATGCGAAAGAAACCTTTCATTAGATACAATAATCATAGATGCATCAAAGTGGACCGTACTTAACTATTAAGGGCATACTAATATTTCAAATTGGGATGACCTTCAAATGTCTAACTAGACCAAGTCCTGTAAAAAGTGTTCCCTGCCTTTTTAGAGGTAGCTAGGCAATCAACCCTATTGGGTGCTTCCATCCCCTAAGGAGAGGTAGCATTTCCCAAATCAACCCTTCAATCCATATGTGTTATTGATAATAGGGGGCAATGGAGGGGAATGACTTCATGGCTAAGTGCAACAACCAGGGGACCAACTAATGGAGGTACACATCGTAAGTGTATTAGATGTAATGGAGGAAGAAATCATGGAGGCATGATTTACCCCACTCCTCAACCTGCATTTTCCACCTCTTTGGTGTACCTTTTACTTCATTTTCGTAATGTTTTTATATGGTTCATACAATTTATTTTATCCCTTCAGATGAATCAATTTCTCATTCATTGGAGTTGGGACATGCAAGGGTTCCTTATGATGAGATGGAGCATCAAGTGCTAAGGGGCTAGGTGATGGATAATGAGGGTAGAGATCATGCTAGGCTTTTGCCCACATGTTAATTATGTCCTAGTCATCTTTTGCATTTTAACTTCCCTTTTTTCTTTTGTTGTGGCCATCTTATGCTTTTATAATTCTTGTAGTTGTATCAACCTCCAAGGTAAAATTTTCCAACCCTACTCAAGGATGTGGATGTTGGATGTATGTGTCAAATCCCAGTGAACCAATGACAGTTATCACGAAAGATGGATGGAGGTGGTATCAAGGGAATGATGAAAGATGTTAAGTATGGAATGGTTATGGGTACACTACTTTAATCCAAGTTTTCCAAGTAGTGCCCCTCCTAAATCCCTAGGGCCTTAAAGGTGGTCACACCAAACTAGGGCTAAAGGCTAAACCCTCGTAAGGTGAGAGAACAAGTTTATAGTGAAGATCAATCAATCATCCATATCACCTCTTCATCCATGTTAGAATGCCCAAAACATTAAGTTAAAGCACTTGATTGCAAACTGGTTAAAGTACATGTCAACAAGGAGCCCACCTTTATTTAAATTCGGATGGTGAGAGGTGAACGACCCATGCAAATGGAAGAAGAATGTTAGCATCATCACTGAGCAATGTGTAGGGTTGTTGGTTGGCTAACTATCCAAAATAGGAGAAAAGTTCTCCTATAGGATTTACCTATTTTGGTGGGTAACATTGTGGTTGATTAGGATTAACATCCCAAGTTAGATACATGGACATCGTAAATAATGGTCTGGGGAAGGGGACATACTTTTCATTGGGATTAGGAGATGATCCTATGAGGTCATACCTTGGGAACACCTAGGTGGGGTATGTGCCTTCAAAGGTGGTGGTGTCCAAATTAATGTCTCCCAGCATTGTGCTCTAATCTATTGGAGAGATAAAGCATACTTATGAAGGCCTTAGTAGTTTGACATGTTGGTTATGATGATGTAATCATCACTGATGTGTATCAATTCAAATCCTTTCTTATATGAATATTTCAACTTAAGAATATCATGTTGATTCATTATGAATACCTTCCTAGTTAAGAGGGAGTGTTGAAATTGTAAATAGTGTCAGCCTTCACAATGTAATGTAACTTCACCATTAATATATTTATCATATTCAATATTAATATTATTTTATTATTGATCAAAGCATGTTCTTCATGTTCAGAGTAAAAAAGAGCCTAAAGAATTTATTATGAGTCAAAAGAAATTGTACGAGTCATGTCCCATTTGGACATTTGAAAGAAAAGAAATTAAATTTTATTTTCGAGTCAAAGAGTCTGTTAGAGTCGGTATCTTCATCCCTCTGTCAGAGATAAAATTTCTATTGTTGCATTTCATTTTAGGTGTCTCATTCAGTTCAATCCGCTGCATTCCATTAGGAGCATGGATCATCTGACGGAAGGGTCTTTTTTCTCATATCCCTCATGTCATGTACCTGCTGGTCCGTGTTTGACTCATCGAAATCATTCACAGTCATTTACAGTCATGTTTGGTCTCTTGGTCAACAAAGAGTCATTTTAGGGTTTTAGTCTCATTAAGTCTAGGGTTTCGTTAATTTAGTCTTCAAAATGGCTAATAATGTCAGCAGGCGCATGAGGGAGGTTCGAAATAGGTTTTCATCGCAAAAATTTCATCATCATTATGCTTGATAATGATTTTTCTTCAAAACTCTGTTTTGAAGAAAAATAGTCTATTTTATCCTTTTGTAATAAATGCAATGTAATTTTCAAAGTTTTTTCAGTTGTAAAGTTCTTCAGGCGCAGCCCTAGTCACCTTTGCCAAGATCCCATGCCAGCTATCCCTGCAAAGACAAACAAAGAGATTCATCATGCAGCTCAGAAAATCACAAAGGAAACAAAACAGAGTTTATTTGAAAAGTGTCAAAATTCAAACATTAGAAAGTGGGTTTGCCAAATTAAAAATCAAAGTCTTTGGCATAAAAGAACTTTTTGTGTGTCAACAACTCATTTACATGCCAAGAGATAGCATTGAGCTGAGTTAAGTCGTGGAAGAGAAAAACAGGGTTTGAAGGCCAAACCTGTGGGTGAGTTTACTGTCGCGGCGCACTGGGTGGAGGTCGCGGCACATAAGGCAAACGCGGCGCATAGGGCCGTTTTTCACAGTGTATTTCTGAATTGGCGCGGTGCATAAGCCAAACACAGCGCACTGGGCCACTGTTGTGGCGCACAGGGTCGACAACCAAAAATTTTGTCATTGGCTTCCAAAAACTCAAATCGACTTGGCTCTTTTTCTCCAAGTAAGTTCATGTTACTCTATAAATTGCCATTAGCCAATGTTTGGTGTAGTTTGAAAATGGATTTTGAGAATTTGAAATGCCAAAACTATAAACCCTATCACCTTGTTTAAAATTGCTCCTTAGGGTTTTGAAATTGAAGTTTTAAAATTAATTGCGCTGCCAAATACTCCATTTCCCCCACATTGTTTATTCCTTCCCTCACTGTAATCCTATCATCACTGTTAATCCCCTATTCCCTTATATCCCAAACCACTCATATCATCTCATTCCCATTATCCCTATCCATAAATCATTTCATTTCCCATGACTTCTTCACAACTCTTCAGGTTCCTCCAGAGGTTGTTCATGAGCCAGGTGAACTTTCACATCAGCTTGAAGGTCACGAGATAGAGACTACCAGTGTGCCGACATATGTCACTTATCAGAGAGGCACCAGAGTATTGTTTGCAGCAGCCCGACGAGTACTATCTCCACCTGGGGTGGAAGGGGTCTCGTTGCTGTCATCAGCAGCACAGGTATAGGTACATGACAGAGATAAGAGGCCTATGCAGGATGAGGGCCCTTCAAGAGGCCAGGATACTGATTTCATATTGATTGATGAGGATTTGAGCTCTCCAAGCTCAAAGTTGAGAGAGATCATTCAGGAGCAGAAGGCAGAGATTGACACCTTGACCGTCAAGTTGCAGAGAGCCCAATGGATCATAAACTACCTAGAGCAGCGAAACAAACAGTTAGAAGATCAGCAAACAATCATGGAGTTGCAAAACATCCGTGAAAACCGGCAAGCTGCCCAAAGAAGCCAAGCCGAGATGACACCCATTGAGCGGGAGATTGAGGCTGATAGAGAGACTTGGCTTGAGAGGTTCAATATTCATCTTGAGAAGCTGTTGGAGAAGGCGAACAAGGAAAAAAACATGCTTAGGCACATGAAGAACCACTATTGGGCGCGAAATCATGTTTGCAAAGCGAGGATCAAGATCTTGAAAGCAAGGCTAAGGAGGGCACTAAAGCGTCGTAAAAGGCATGATAGACTCAAAATTTTGGCCGAAGCTTCTTTGGCCCAGCATAGTGCTTGATGGTGGACATTCAACCCAAATTTCAAGAAATTTGGGAAAATTTTTGTCAATTTTGAATTTTTTGGCCTAAACACAGATTTTTCCGCCGATGCGTAGCGCCACTTGGCGCGCGCTTATAATTGGCAGCTCTTTTGGAGGAAAACTTTGCATTTCTAGATTTTTCATCAAAAGTTATGCATGCTTATGGATTACCTAAGGATTTTGACAAGTTTTGGGTTGCCTAAAGGGTCAAAAACACCCTAAAAATAGCCTTTCTGCCACTTTTTGCACACACAGGAAGCAGTGTTGGGAGATTTGATTTTTTTTTTTGGGGGGGGGGGGCAAATGGCAACCAAATTCAGAAATTCCACTTGGGTTGGAAAGTAGACAAGTAGGGCTTTCCAACGAGCTATCCTGCACTCAATTTGGACTTCGAGAAGGCCCTCAAAATCAGCCTCAAACTTGTGCTACGCATAGAGATTTCAGGCGCGACGCATTGGGAAATTTAGCCTATTTTTCACTCAGCAGCTCAGATTTTCGCCTAGTTTTGGCTAGTTTGACTTTTTCATGTAACTCTTGATGTAATTTCATGACCATGATGTAATTTTGGCACATTTTTTACTCATCTTAGTGGATTCATTCACCAAAAAGTGAAATTTAAGTGAATGAATCAGTTTCCTATCATATAGAGGCAAGTTTCTTTCATTGCCTATTTTCCAGTTCTTAGTTTAGATATGGTTGAAACAGCTCCTAGAATTATGAGCTCGACCCCTAGAGGCATGGGGATGAGTTAGGCATGTCTATATCTTGTATTTCTTCAGTCATTTTCAGGGTTGGACACTTGGGATTGCTTGGCACTTCATTGTACATTTCATATCTGCAATTTTGGCAAAGGAATAGACCAGGGTTTGCAGCACTTTTTGGGATTCATGTGGCTCTGTGTTTTGATGGTGTGTTTCTCTATGTGATTGTAAGTTAATTGATATTTATGTGTATCATTTCCCTTCTCCTTTCTTCTTAAATTAAACAAATGAGTTATAAAGGTGGAATTCATTAGATTGCTTTGCTTTGCCTTCAGTTTTGTTTAATTTTCCATGTTTTCATCTGTTTGAAGAGGATTCTTGAAAACCTCTTGCCCTCTTCAGCTCCTCACCAGTCTGAAACTATCCATTCATTCAATCCAAAGCATTAAAACAATTGTCTTCCTTGCCCCATTCAGAACTCTGCAAAAACTAGGCCTCATCCCCGGACCCAAAACTGTCTTTCCCTTTGATTCCAACAAAACCCCCAAAATCAAAATCAAACTCCTTTACTTATATACCTAGCCTAAAATCAGTCTTTATTTCAAGTCATCTCAAGCCCCATTGATTATCTTTGCTGATATTGACCCGGAGAGATTCATCTCTTGATCTGGTAAGGCTAGCTACCAGACTGAGCGTGGTTTGATGTTACCCTGAACTCTGCCTTCTTTCAACCTGAGGTAGATTTAGGCAATAAAATAGTGGCAACCATACTGGGGAAGAAATGGTTTGCTTGTTAGTGTTATTTGTTTTATAAGCTACAAACGGAGCCTGAAGTTATGCCAGGTAGCCTTCGAAACGCTCTTGCTTTGCATTAGCGAAAGTAGATAAACGTTGCTTCAGTCAATCTCCGGTCTAGTTTGTAAACGTGACACTTGACTTGTAAATTTCCCCCAGTACATCAGATCGTTCTAGACTTTTGGGTGATGAGTCTAGAATTTGATAGGCTGAACAAGTTGGTTTAGTCCCTTTGATTTTTGAAAATAATTCAACACATTGGCTTCCAGAAGACATACCAAAGCAAATCCGGATCTCGATCCACCTCCAGTGTATGAAAATCCCAATCTGATTTCAAGAATTCTTAGTCGAGAAATTCCTGTGATTCCTCTGTTCAAATCTCATTCATGTCCCGCTGTGTTTGAATACCTTGAAGATCTTGAATTTGACGAACAATTTGAGTTGTCGTTGTTTGAGACGAAGTCTGAAAGTGTTATTGTTTCTACAGTCATAAATCCAAAGTTTATCAAGTATCTCGAAATTGAACGGGCTAATAGATCCATTGACAGCTACATCTTGAACATTCAAAATTCTATTGTGGCAACAAATATTCCTGAGTTTATAGAATCTGCATATGAAACTCTTGGGCCATCGGCAGTTACTTCCGATTCACAAATTCATACCGAGTCTCCTTTCATTCCTACCATTCCCGTGCAACCATCTATTTCTGATCAACAATCTGCAGCAGTTTCACCTCCAAATACACCTCATACATCAACTGCTCCAACTTCTCCCATATTTCCAAATCCGATTGTAAATCCACCAAGAGCAGTGGCTGCTTGATTTGCACCTCTTGTGTTGCCTCAGAACTTAGATGACATGCCCGCTGATTATCAAAGTAAGATTCCATTGTTTGACGGCACTCCTCAAAGTGTTCCTGCTCAGCAACATGTTGATAGAATGGCAGATTTCTTTGACCTTCATGAAATTGATGCAGAGAATGTGACCATGAGATTATTTGTGCAAACTTTTGGAGGTGAAGTGAGAAAATGGTTCAGAGCTTTGCAGCCTAGGAGTATTGCTACGTTGGCTGAGCTTCAGAGACAGTTCTTGGATTGGTGGGAAGTAAAGAAAGATCCTCTTCAGATCACTTCTGAATATACCAAGATCAAGCAGAATGTTGGTGAGTCTGTCCAAGATTATTGTATTAGATTCAATGCAGTTTACAATGCAATCCCTGATGATTTAAGGCCATCTAGGAGGTCGGCTTTTCTTAAGTTTCCGGATGGTTTTGATCCGGACATGGCCTATCAATTACGAGAAAGAGATCCAGCCACTTTGGAAGACATGCAGAAAATTGCAGTGAGTGTTGAAGCTAATTTGAATGACAAGAGAGCTAGATTGAAAGCAAAAAAGAAAGTAGTAATTAAGGAAGAAGCTTCTACTTCAGATCAAGTACTTCGCAAGGTGGAAAAGATGATTGAAATATTAACACTTGATAAGCCTGAACCGTAGATTAGAAATCCTAACTTCCGTGGTCAGTAGCAACCACAATTCAGGATCAAACAACGAGAGCAGCGAGCACAAGAACCAGCAGTACAACAGCAGGTAAAGACACCTTTACAGCAGAATTTTGTTGGTCCAGAATCAGATGATGAAGATAATGTAATAGGGAAAGAGAATCACTTCTTTACACCTGATGATTTGCCAACTTTTATCACTGAAGATGAGGAGTATGCAGAAAGCTCAGCTGTACAAAAAGACGAGGATTTCATCTTGGCAAATGAGACAGCAATTGAAGAAGAGTCGGATGAGTATCAGAGAGGTTATATGAATGCTTTGTCCGCCCAGCAGCGTCAATATTCACTTAGAAACATAGATGTGCCTATCAATCCAATCCAAAAGAGAAAGGAAGTTTCGACACCAAAGAATGATTCACCCGTTGCACAAAAGAAAGGAAAATAGATAGCTGATCCCACTACTAGCAAATCCCCATCAGCAAATGAAAGATCCAATCAGCCAATCGCATCGAGGGAGAAAGCTGAAAAGAAGGATGTTCCAGTCAAAGAGGTAGAAAAAACTTCAGTTTTTAACTTAGAGAGTGAAATTGCTAAGTTAAAGGTTTCCATTCCTTTGAATGAATTGATGAAGAACAACAGTTATAAGGGTCAGGTGTCTAAAATTCGGAATTTCGATCCAATGTCTGATATGGTGAATGTGGAAGCTGATCAACCTGAGTTGATATTTGGACCAACATTGGATGGTGAGTCTCCAAATAGTGATGTGCCCCCTTTTTATATCAGCCTTAGATTGCATGATTTTGTGTTACATAATGCCATGTTTGATTCCGGAGCATCTCATAATCTCATGCCAAAGGCAATCATTGAGAAATTGGGATTGGACATCACTAGGAAGTATCATGATCTTTATTCTTTCGATTCTAGCAGAGTAAGATGCATTAGGCTTATCAAATATTTGGTGGTTAGTTTAGATCGGATTCTGACTAAGAATGTTTTGATGGATGTGGTTGTGGCGGATATTCCTCCTAGATTTGGCATGCTTCTTTCCAGATCTTGGGGAGCGAAATTGAAGGGAACATTGCAGCTTGATTTCTCCTATGCTACCATTCCTATGTTTGGTCAGATGAGAAGATTATATCGGGAGCAAAAGATGAAGTATATGATCACCAGCAAGGAGAAACTGGTAAATCATCCAATCAATTATGTACATACAGATTTAGAGTCTTTTGTTTTGTATTCAGATAGTTTCAATGATGTAAATAGTCAGTTAGTTGAAGCAGAGGACATTCCGGAAATCACCGAAAATTTTAGAGAGGTTTTGAAGAAAGAAAGACAAGAACTTGAAAGTTCCGCTGAGCAATCAGCCTTCCGACAGCAGCAAAAAGTTGATGGACAACAAGCATAAATAACAGAGCAAACAGAATTTCAGCGCTTGGAAGAAGATGAAGATGGTTTGTGGACCATGGATTTTGATGGTGCAGTAGGAAGTGGTGGTGCTGGAATTGGCATTTGGGTACGCAATCATTTTTCCGCCCCAAACAAGGTACCAAGTAATGTAAGGGTTTGCTCTTATAAATTAGCTTTTGATTGTTTGAATAATGAGGCATAATACGAAGCTTTGATTGCTGGTCTGAAAATTTTTAGAAAGTTGAATGCTAAGAGGATTGCAGTATATGGCGACTCCAAGTTGGTAATTAAGCAAGTGAAAGGTGAATACCAAGCTAAGCATCCTCGAATGCGGGCTTACCGAAATGATGTTCTTGATATCTTGAAATTGTTTTCAGACTATACTTTGACTTGTGTCCCTCATATTCAGAATGGTATTGCAGATGCACTTGCAAAGGCGGCAAGTAATTTAAAGATTCTGATGAACTCAAGTAACAAATTTGAAATTCATGTGAAGCATCGTCCGACTGTCCCGGACAATCAGAGATATTGTCAAGTATTCCAAAATGATAAAGAGATTGATGAATTTCTGCAAAACAAAGGTAAATTCAAAGACACTTCAATTGATATGGAGCATGGTGATGGTGAGGCTGATGTGCAAGTAAATCAGATGGAAGTTTTGCAGCTGAAGGATAATGTCATTCATAAAGGCTTGATACCTTTAGAGGAGCTTTTCGATCAAGATGACGTAGCTAAAAAACCAACCTTGCAGCCAACCGAAAAGGGAGTTGAAGATGTGAACATTGGATCAGCTGAGAATCCAAAGATGGTGAAATTGTCCAAAGCATTGTCACCGGAGGTAAAAGCAAAATATGTTAGTTTATTGTCTTCTTTTGCTGATGTATATGCTTGGGACTATTCAGATTTGAAGACATATGATACCAATATAATTCAGCACACCATTCCTATTAAGCCAAATCAAAAGCCCTTCAGGCAGAAGTTGAGAAGGATAAATCCAAAGTTGCTGCCTTCAATTGAAAAGAAAGTGAATAGATTTTATAAAGCTGGTATCATTGTTCCTATAAGATTTTCAGATTGGATTTCCAATTTGGTGCCCGTACGCAAGACAGGTGAGATTCGTTTGTGCATTGATTTTAGGAATCTGAATAAAGTTTCTTTGAAAGATAATTATCCATTGCCCAAAATGGATCACATACTTTAGCGAGTAGTTGGAGCATCTCGTATGTCGCTGCTCGATGGTTATTCTGGGTATAACCAAATTCTGGTCCATGAGGATGATAGAGACAAAACAACGTTCACCACTCCGTGGGAAACTTTCCATTACGCTAAAATGCCTTTCGGTTTGAAGAATGCTGGTGCGAAATTTCAGCGAGCAATGGATATGGCATTTGCAAATGAGAAAGATGTTTTCCTAGTTGTGTATCTTGATGATTTGACAATCTTTTCAAATTATGATGAAGAGCACCTTTACCATTTGAAAATTGTTTTTCAGCGATGTAGAAAGTATGGTGTGTCACTCAATCCAAAGAAAAGTTTGTTCGCCATGGATGAGGGCAAACTTCTTGGTCATATTATCTCAAAAGATGGCATCTGTATTGACCCAGCTCGAGTAGAAGCAATTCAGCAAATTGATCTTCCCCAGAATAAGAAGGAGATTCAATATTTTAATGGTAAGATGGATTTTTTACGCCGCTTTGTGCATAATCTTGCCGAACATCTAAGGGAGATTACAAACATGCTTAAGAAAGATAGCGTAGTAAAGTGGACCGAGGAGGCAGTAAAATCTTTCAATTTAGTGAAGTTGGTTCTTTCTTCAGCTCCGGTTTTGATCAGCGCAGATTATACTCAGGATTTTATTTTGTTTTCATTTGCTTCGGAGCATACTATGGCAGCAGTATTGATGCAGAAGAGAGATGAGCATGAAAAACCAATTGTTTTTTTCAGCCGAACCATAAGAGATGCAGCCTTAAAGTATAACATCATTGAGAAGCAAGCTCTTGCTTTAGTGAAAGCGTTGAAAGATTTTCGGGTATATATTCTGCATTCCCATATTCTTTCTTATGTTCTTAATGCTGCTGTTAAGGATTGTTTAGTGCAAACAGATCTAGAAGGGAGACGAGACAAATGGATTGCCGCCTTGTTGGAGTATGATGTGGAGATAAAGCCTACAAAGCTTATCAAAGGACAAGGACTGGCTAAGCTAATGGCTGAGTCGAATTTGCATGCCTTGGACATTAATCTCATTGTTGCTATGTCCGAGGAAAATGAGGAAAGTTCATCAGTTCAGGTATCAGAAATCTTTGTGCTTTCTCCTTGGTATTCAGATATTGTATATGTGCTTCAAAATTTGTCACCACCACCCGGCATGGCTAGAAACAAAAGTAGAACACTAAAATTGAAGGTTGCTAAGCTTTGTATTTTGAATAATTCAATCTATTGGAAAGATCCCAGTGGTGTTTTGCTGAATTGTTTGGTGGAAGAAGAAGCAAAGCAGGTTATGGAGGATTTTCATAAGGGAGATTGCGGGGGTCACCTTTTTTGGAAAACAACGGCCAACAAGATTTTGAGAGCGGGATATTATTGGCCGACACTTTTTGCTAATGTGTATAAGACTGTCAAAAGCTTTCATGAATGTCAGATTTTTGAAGGGAGGCAAAAATTGCAGCCTTTGCCTCTTAAGCCCATTGAGGTAAGTGCTCCTTTTCAGCAATGGGGTTTGGATTTCATTGGCGAGATTCATCCTGCTTCTTCAGCTCAACATAGGTGGATCCTCAAAGCGACAGATTATTTCACGAAATGGATTGAAGAAAATCCCACCAGGCAAGCTACAGATTCGGTAATAATTTCGTTCCTTGAGAATAATATTTTGTCTCGTTTTGGTTGCCCAAATAAGTTAATCACTGATAATGCAGCAGCTTTCAAATCAAAAAGAATGGTTGAATTTTGTAACAAGTATCACATCATTTTGGGACACTCAACCGCTTATCATCCACAAGGCAACGGATTGGCAGAGTCTTCGAACAAATCTTTGGTCAACATCATTAAAAAGTTGCTGGAAATAAACAAGAAAAGTTGGCATAAGAAGTTGGTCAATGCACTTTGGGCAGATCGGGTGAGTCAGAAGAAATCCATTGGTATGTCCCCCTTCGAGTTAGTATATGGAGTTGACACAGTGTTTCCCACCTCTCTCGCAGTTCCAGTGGTCAAACTTCTACAGGAAGCTGGCAGTGAAGATGATCATATGCAAAGAAGAATAAATCAAATGATCCATTTGCAGCAGACAAGAGAAATTTTTTTTCAAAACACATTCAAGCTGCAAGAGAGAATTAAGAAAATATATGACAGAAAAGCCAAAGCGGACAAATTTCAATTGGAAGAAGTGGTGTTGAAATGGGATGCAAGAAACGAGGAAAAAGGTAAGCATGGTAAGTTCGAAAATCTCTGGAAATGACCCTTTAAAATTGCTGCATATCGGGGTGAGAATGTTTTTCTTCTGAAAGAGATGAACGGGGAAGATTGTCCAGGAGGGCCGGTCAATGGTCGGCTGCTCTAACGGTATCATTTATGAAATTTTTTCTGTTGTTTACATTGTAACTGTACATACCGTTTATTTCAGTTTCATTGCAAGTGTGTTGTGATCTTTTCTTTAGTTTGGGGCACGAAGTGAAGGCTATAACTCTGAAGATTGATTTCAGCTTGGGTTTGAGTTTGTCGAGTCAGATTTTTTCAGTCATTTTGGTTTCAAGATTGAGCCAGTTCGAGTCAATTTTCAGTCAATAAATGAGTCATGATTTGTCGAAGTTATGGACTCCATAGCCCAATGGACGAAGGCACTGCCTACTCTCCCAGAAATCTGTATTTCTTGGCACCTCCAAGGAGCTACCATCCCCATTGGAGCTTATTGCCTAAATCTACCTCAGGCTGAAAGAAGGCAGAGTTCAGGGTAACATCAAACCACGCTCAGTCTGGTAGCTAGCCCTACCAGATCAGGAGAGGGCTCTCTCTGGGTTAATCTCAGCAAAGATAATCAATGGGGCTTGAGATGACTTGAAATAAAGACTGATTTTAAGCTAGGTATATAAGTAAAGGAGTTTGATTTTGATTTTGGGGGTTTTGTTGGAATCAAAGGGAAAGGCAGCTTTGGGTCCGAGGATGAGGCCTAGTTTTTGCAGAGTTCTGAATGGGGCAAGGAAGGTAATTGTTTTGATGCTTTGGATTGAATGAATGGATAGTTTCAGACCAGTGAGGAGCTGAAGAGGGCAAGAGGCTTTCAAGAATCCTCTTCAAACAGATGAAAACATGGAAAATTAAACAAAACTGAAGGCAGAGCAAAGCAATCTAATGAATTCCACCTTTATAACTCATTTGTTTAATTTAAGAAGAAAGGAGAAGGGAAATGATACACATAAACATCAATGAACTTACGATCACATAGAGAAACACACCATCAAAACACAAAGCCACATGAATCCCAAAAAGTGCTGCAAACCCTGGTCTATTCCTTTGCCAAAATTGCAGAGATGAAATGTACAATGAAGTGTCAAGCAATCCCAAGTGTCCAACCCTGAAAATAACTGAAGAACTACAAGATATAGACATGCCTAACTCATCCCCATGCCTCTAGGGGTCGAGCTCATAATTCTAGGAACTGTTTCAACCATATCTAAACTAAGAAGTGGAAAATAGGCAATGAAACAACTTGCCTCTATATGATAGGAAACTGATTCATTCACTTACATTTCACTTTTTGGTGAATGAATCCACTAAGATGAGTAAAAAATGTGCCAAAATTACATCATGGTCATGAAATTACATCAAGTTACATCAAGAGTTACATGAAAAAGTCAAACAAGCCAAAACTAGGCTAAAATATGAGCTGCTGAGTGAAAAATAGGCCAAATTTCCCAATGCGCCGCGCTTGAAATTTCTATGCGTAGCACAAGTTTGAGGCTGATTTTGAGGGCCTTCCCGAAGTCCAAATTGAGTGCAGGATAGCTCGTTGGAAAGCCCTGTCTATCTACTTTCCAACCCAAGTGGAATTTCTGAATTTAGTTGCCATTTTCCCCCCCAAAAAATCAAATCTCTCAACACTGCTTCTTGTGTGTGCAAAAAGTGGCAGAAAGGTCATTTTTAGGGTGTTTTTGACCCTTTAGGCAACCCAAAACTTGTCAAAATCTTTAGGTAATCCATAGGCATGCATAACTTTTGATGAAAAATCTAGAAATGCAAAGTTTTCCTCCAAAAGAGCTGCCAATTATAAGCGCGCGCTAAGTGGCGCTATGCGTCGAGCGGAAAAAACTGTGTTTAGGCCAAAAAATTCAAAATTGACAAAATTTTTCCCAAACTTCTTGAAATTTGGGCTGAATGTCCACCATCAAGCACTATGCTAGGCCAAAGAAGCTTCGGCCAAAATTTGAAGTCTATCATGCCTTTTACGACGCTTTAGTGCCCTCCTTAGCCTTGCTTTCTGGATCTTGATCCTCGCTTTGCAAACATGATTTCGCGCCCAATAGTGGTTCTTCATGTGCCTGAGCATGTTCTTTTCCTTGTTCGCCTTCTCCAACAGCTTCTCAAGATGAATATTGACCCTCTCAAGCCAAGTCTCTCTATCAGCCTCAATCTCTCGTTTAATGGGTGTCATCTCGGCTTGGCTTCTTTGGGCAGCTTGTCGGTTTTCACGGATGTTTTGCAACTCCATGATTGTTTGTTGATCTTCTAGCTGTTTGTTTCGCTGCTCCAGGTAGTTTATGATCCATTGGGCTCTCTGCAACTTGACGGTCAAGGTGTCAATCTCTGCCTTCTGCTCCTGAATGATCTCTCTCAACTTTGAGCTTGGAGAGCTCAAATCCTCATCAATTAATATGAAATCAGTATGCTGGCCTCCTGAAGGGCCCTCATCCTACATAGGCCTCTTACCTCTGTCCTGTACCTATACCTGTGCTGCTGATGATGGCAACGAGACCCCTTCCACCCCGGGTGGAGATAGTACTCGTCGGGCTGCTGCAAACAATACTCTGGTGCCTCTCTGATAAGTGACATATGTCAGCACACTGGTAGTCTCTATCTCGTGACCTTCAAGCTGATGTGAAGGTTCATCTGGCTCATGAACAACCTCCGGAGGAACCTGAGGAGCTGTGAAGAAGTCTTGGGAAATGAAATGAGTTATGGATAGGGATAATGGGAATGAGATGATATGAGTGGTTTGGAATATAAGGTTATAGGGGATTAACAGTGATGATAGGATTACAGTGAGGGAAGGAATAAACAAGGTGGGGGAAATGGAGTATTTGGCAGCACAATTAATTTTAAAACTTCAATTTCAAAACCCTAAGGAGAAATTTTAAACAAGGTGATAGGGTTTATAGTTTTGGCATTTCAAATTCTCGTAATCCATTTTCAAACTACACCAAACATTGGCTAATGGAAATTTAGAGAGTCACATGAACTTACGTGGAGAAAAAGAGCCAAGTCGATTTGAGTTTTTGGAAGCCAATGACAAATTTTGGTTGTCGACCCTGTGCGCCGCGACAGTGGCCCAGTGCGCCGCGTTTGGCTTATGCGCCGCGCCATTTTAGAAATACACTGTGAAAAACAGCCCTATGCGCCGCGTTTGCCTTATGCGCCGCGACAGTAAACTCACCCACAGCTTCGGCCTTCAAACCCTGTTTTGCTCTTCCACAACTTAACTCGACTCAATGCTATCTCTTGGCATGTAAATGAGTTGTTGACATACAAAAATATCTTTTATGCCAAAGACTTTGATTTTTAATTTGGCAAACCCACTTTCTAATGTTTGAATTTTGACACTTTTCAAATAAACTTTGTTTTGTTTCCTTTGTGATTTTCTGAGCTGAATGATGAATCTCTTTGTCTGTCTTTGCAGGGATAACTGGCATGGGATCTTGGCAAAGGTGACTAGGGTTGCGCCTGAAGAACTTTACAACTGGAAAAACTTTGAAAATTACATTGCATTTATTACAAAAGGATAAAATAGACAATTTTTCTTCAAAACAGAGTTTTGAAGAAAAATCATTATCAAGCATAATGATGATGAAATTTTTGCGATGAAAACCTATTTCAAACCTCCCTCATGCACCTGCTAACATTATTAACCATTTTGAAGACTAAATTAACGAAACCCTAGACTTAATGAGACTAAAACCCTAAAATGACTCTTTGTTGACCAAGAGACCAAACATGACTGCAAATGACTGTGAATGATTTCGATGAATCAAACACGGACCAGCAAGTACATGACATGAGGGATATGAGAAAAAAGGCCCTTCTGTCAGATGATCTATGCTCCTAATGGAATGCAGCTGACTGAACTGAATGAGACACCTAAAATGAAATGCAACAAGAGAAATTTGATCTCTGACGGAGGGATGAAGATACCGACTCTAACAGAGTCAACAAAAAGACCAAGTCAGCCCAATGGCACGTATTTGACACTCTTAGACAACTATATATAAGATCCAAGTACAACCTCTTAGATGGAGTTGCTAGTCAAGGCCTTCACTATGACAATGCTGGTTGATATGATGCTATATAGATGGGATTACCAATCCGATTATTCATATGAGATTCTTCAGATTGAGAGTTACCATGTACCATTATGAATACCTCCCTAGTTAAAAGTGAGTGTTGAAAAGTGTAACTAGGTTCGGTCTTCATAATGACTTGTAATTATGGTTTTATGTAATGAAGAGAAAGATACTAAAATGTATTTTGTAATGCTTGCCTCATGGGTTTCATGAGCAAGGTGTTTTTATTGTAGGTCAAAGACTTCTTGTTGATGTCTTTAGGGATTTGTCATCTTGTCATAAATATAATTAAGAGTCATGTATATGAATTCATGTTACACTGGTGTAAAGGACAAATTATTGATGTAAAAAGTATACTCCAAGACCTTGTCAACTAACCTCTTGAAGTCTGCTTAGAATATGTTGGAAGTCTCCTTGAAAAAGTCAGCCTACACTCAGTTGATCATGTTGGTCTAGGACATGGGAAATAGTCCCTATATAAGAGTCGATTGCAGCCTCATTAGCTTACCAATAATTCGGATCAAGTTTTATGAAAAAAAGTATGAGTTAAGGATTGTGGTTTGGTGCAAGGAAGAAGGTTGTTCAGCGAGGAAAAAGAAGGAAGTCCAATAAAGGAAGAGAGGCTTTGTCTTGAGTCTAATCCTCTCGGTCTAGGTCTGCAGCTGAGGTCCGAAAATGTAGTGCATAAGGAGAGAATATATAGCGGAGGAAAGAGGTTGTAAGGGGATGCTAAGAGGTCAAGACTGTAAGGATGATGCGAGGATAAGGAGACTGTGATCAATTCAGAGGAGTGGCAGTGCTAGCCTCTGAATTGAGTTCATACTCTGACACACTCAGATATATACACGGCTTGAAGAAGGGAAATTGCAGTAGTAAAGGAGGTGCCTACTGCGTGAAAGTAGACTGCATCAAGTTCAAATCACTTCAAAAAGGCCAAGGCCTATCACAGCAAGAGAAATTCTCCACTATCTAGTCTTGGGTTGCAGCAACAAGGAGGCTGAAATCTCAATCTAAAAATGTAGAAACAAGGAGACCTAGAAGTGTGGTGCAGTGCAGTGCAATGCATAAAAAGGAAGATCAACTAGAAAATCCAAGAAGATTAGTGGCAAGGGTCTTGGAGGTATACTAGTTTCAAGGGTTTGTCATGGTCTTGGTACTCGTCAATTGAAGATCTATAGGAAGAATTATTATCGAGTTTTCCTCTCCAAGAGGGAGAGGTTTTGGCCCTTACTTGAAAGCCTAAACATTGTGTCTCTTGTGCATTTGATAATTGACTTGATGAAGAAAATAATAATCTAACGAAGATAAGATCTAAGTGAAAGAAGCATAAGGAAATCACAAGCAATTATCAAGATAGAGAAATTTTAATAAAAGCCCTAATTTCTCAACATGGAATCAGAGCTAAGGTGCTGAAGTCAAGAAAGGGAAGCTTAGCAAGAAGACACACAAGGATCGAGCTTTAGAAGGGAGGTCAAAGATCAGATTTCAAGAAAGCATCAAAGAAAGAGATCTACATTGAAGAATCAATCCCTATATCCAAGGAAGAAGATCTTCATTCATTCAAGAAGAGGTAGTTTGCAAAGAATAGGTGAAACTCTCAAGCCATCTCAAGAAGACCAAGGACTTTTACATCAAGGAAAAACAAGATCAAGGAAGTAATCTCTATCTTCAAAAGTTCTCGTAATTGAAGCCAAGTCAACATTGTTGGAGACATCATCATCAAGCCACCATTTTGTTGAAGCCATTATCAAGCCATCTTTGATCTTCATCATCATCAAGGATCCAAGGTGATCTACCTCTTTACTCCACTCTTAAAGAAGTCTATCTAAGAGGGAGCTTTTGTTATTATCCACATCATCATCAAAAAAGAAGAAGAAAAGCATCTACAACAAGTAAGTATCTTTATGACTTCATCTGAATCTGTCAAAATGGCTTTTTGCAAGGAGAGCAACAAATTGTCTGGGTCTTCAAACTTTCTTGCATGGAAGAAAAGGATAGATCTAAATCTGATTGAGAATGAAGTCATGGACTATATCAAAGGGTCTGCAACTCGACCTTCAAAAGAACACTCAAGCTTATGCCAAATACATGAAAGGAGACATAAAAGCCCAAAGGATTCTCATAGAATCCATAGAGGACTCTCTCATCCCCTATGTATCAAAACTAGAAACTTCAAAAGAAATATATGACAAATCGGTGGAGCTATTCTCGGTGCGTACTGCAAGAGTAGTATCTCTGAGACAAGAACTATACAAGCTGAAGTTGTCAAGAGAGGAAGAAATCACTTCATATTTTATAAAGATTTCTGAAATACGAGATCAACTGCGGGAATTGGGAGAAGTAATGTCTGATATAGAAGTGACTACAGTGGTGTTGAATGCTCTACCGTAGGGATGGGAAAACTTCACTTCAAGCATATATGGGAAGAAAGAAGCAACACCATTCCAGGATTTATGGTCTCTGTGTAAGATAGAAGAGACAAGATTAAAGCCTAAAGTCGATACAGGATCAAATGAAGAAAATCGAGCCTATGCTACCATGTCAAGGAAAATGGGAAGATTTGGTAAATTTGATCCTCAAAATAGAAACAGAAATATGGAAAAATAAGATGCTATGGATGTAATGAACTTGGGCACTATAAAAAGGATTGTCCTAAACCTAAAAAGGACAAGAGGAAAAAGGAAGAAGCCCATGTCGCCGGAGAAACGGAAGAACCAGATTCAAAGAAACCTAAGAAAGAAATAGTGAAAGATCTCTACTATGATTGAAACCATCTTCCTCTTTAAGAGGTATCTGTCGGTTGTAAAATAGTATGTTAGGAAGCATTGTATATTAGACAGATGCATCACTTTAGAATTGGCATCATGATAGAAGCATTGAAGAAGGAGCATTTGTCATAAGAGGATGTCTGAAACACATTTATGTGACAACTATGCTATGAGGTAAGTGACTCCTGAGAGCCTCACTAAAATTAACATTTATAGAAGGCAATCATCTAAATTAAGGTTCGTCATTCAATAATCAATATGGAAATAAGTGCTAACATTTTCTAATGGAGTCCTCTTTGGATTCACTAGTTAGAAAGAAAGCAAAAGGTTTCATCGAGAATTCTAAATTGCAGAGTTTTTGGATTAGGATATGATGACATATTGATGAAGAAGGTCAAGGGAATGAAGCTTTTCATTCTAAGGAAAATTGTTGAAGGTTGACTCAAAAAGAAAAGAGATGAGGTACATGTATATTTATGCTTAAATTGGATGTTATGAAGTCATGTCATATGGTTGCAGGTAGTGTACTTTGTCTTTAGAAGTACGATCAAAGGAAAACAGAATCTCCTCTTATGCACAAGTTGCCAAAATGCATGATCCACACTAGATGAAATCAACATAATGTCATCATATGAAATATGAGGTGGTTGTACACAATCAAGGAACTCCATACTGAAGCTCCTGGGAATTAAATAAAATTGCGTGGAGAAAGAAAGGAAGAGATCATGAGAAATGCAACCATGGTAAGAGGTAGTCAACATCTAAGGAAGCCAAGACGTTTTGAATAGGAAATCTCCTGGAAAGATATGTAGACTGATAGTAGTCCGGAAAAGATGGAGACCCTTAACGATACATATCTTTAGGAGATGTGTCAACCTATATGAAGGATGTCGATGCCTACAAGAAGATGTCATGGTGAAATATAATCACTAGGTAACTTTTGATTTAAAAGTTCATATTTATATAATATCTGGATGAGCTTATGCAGGGCTGCCAAAAGGAAGTATATGTCTTCCTCGGTTGATAACCATATGGCAGGATGAAAGATCCTTGGAAGAAATATGGTTCGAAGAAAACCAGCATGACATGGAGCTAGACAAGATGAGAAGATCGATGGATCACTTTCTAATAAAATACATGACTCATGGAAGAAAGTGATGGATGATTTGTTCCCTATGAAGAGATCCCAAAAGATGAAGACTCCTCAACAACAAAGAAATTCATGACATCAAAGAAAGGAGTTCTTCATGAGCAGTTGAGTGTTTCATCATTGCTGATGCAAGTCATTGATTAAGAGAGAGCCTGGTAATAAGTTTCTTACTTGGAAGAAACTTGGTAATTCTTAAGCCAAGAGGGAGCATAGGTACATTCCTTGTGTAGGAATGAGTACATTCGCTTGTGGAATATTTCCTCCCTAGTTGAGAGGGAGAGATAGACACATCATTCTGGTCTTCACCTAGGAAGACAGAATAAAGGATTGAGTAATCATCTGGCATCTCTCTTTGAGGATGTATTAGGGCATCCAAGATAAGAGTAGTCATAGAGGACCGATATTCTTTGAGGACTGAGAATCCAAGGTAAGAATAGTCCTGGTGGACATACCCTGAGTGAACCCAGGTGGGGTATGATCGAAGATAGACAATGATGAAGGTGTCTATAAGTCATTGGCCTCGCCAGCATTGGAGCTCATGGTCTCGTTGAGAGATGGAGTTGTTAGTCAAGGCCTTGCACTATCACAATGTTGGTTGATATGATGCTATACAGAGATGGGATTACCAATCTGATTCTTCTTATGAGATTCTTCATATTGAGAGTGACCATGTATCAATATGAATACCTCCATAGTTAAGAGGGAGTGTTGAAAAGTGTAACTAGGTTTGGTCTTCATAATGGCTTGTAATTATGGGTTTATGTAATGAAGAGACGAAAAGATAATAAAATGTACTTTGTAATGCTTGCCCCATGGGTTTCATGAGCAAGGAGTTTTTATTATAGGTCAAAGACTTCTTCTTGATGTCTTTAGGGGTTTGTCATCTTGTCATAAATCTAATTAAGAGTCATGTACATGAAGTCAAGTTACGCTTGTGTAAAGGACAAATTATTGATGTAAAAATTATACTCCAAGACCTTGTCAACTAACCTCTTGAAGTCGGCTTATAATATGTTGGAAGTCTCCTTAATAAAGTCAGCCTAAAGTCAACTGATCATGTTGGCCTAGGACATGGGAAACAATCCCTATATAAGAGTGGATTGCGGCCTCATTAGCTTACCAATAATTTGGATCAAGTTTTGTGAAAAAGTGTGAGTTATGGACTATGTTTTGGTGCGAGAAAGAAGGTTGTTCAGTGAGGAAAAAGAAGGAAAACCAGAGAAGGAAGAGAGTCTTTGTCTTGAGTCTAATCCTCTTAGTCTAGGTTTGCAACTTAGGTCCGAAAATGCATTACATAAGGAGAGGATATACAGCAAAGGAAAGAGGTTGTAAGGGGATGCGAGGAGGAGGTCAAGACTGTAAGGATGATGCGAGGATACAGAGACTGTAATCAATCTAGAGGAATGGCAGTGCTAGCCTTTGAATTGAGTTCATACTCTCATACGCTCAGATATATAAATAGCTTGAAGAAGGGGTAGCAAAGGAGGTGCCTACTATGTGAAAGAAGACTGCATCAAGTTTGAATCACTTCAGGAAGGTCGAGGCATATCACGTCAAGAGAAAGTCTCCACTCTCTAGTCTTGGGTTGTAGCAACAAGGAGGCTGAAATCTCAGTCTAGAATTGCAGCAACAAGGAGACCTAGAAGCGTGGTGCAGTGCAGAAAAAGGAAGATCAGCTAGAAAAGTCAAGAAGAGCAATGACAAGGGTCTTGGAGGTATACTAGTGTCAAGGGTCTTTGTCATGGTCTTGGTACTCGTCAATCGAAGATCTATAAGAAGAATTACTATTCGTTTTTCCTCTCCAAGAGGGAGAGATTTTGGCCCTGGCTTGAAAACCTAAACATTTTTGTGCATTTCATAATTGACTTGATGAAGAACATAATAATCTAACGAAGATAAGATCTAAGTGAAAGAAGCATAACGAAATCACAAGTAATTATCAAGAAAGAGAAATTTTAATAGAAACCTTAATTTCTCAACATGGACAAGTCGGCCCAGTGGCACGTATTCGATCCTCTTGGACAGCTATATATAAGAGCCAATTTCAACCTCTTAAATTCATTCATTTACTCATCACATCTTCTATCTATTTCTGCACCTAGAAAAGAAGGCCGAAGTCAAAGGAGAGAGGAATTTAAATTTTTAATCCTTAGGCTCCACTAGCTTTAAACCAAATTTTAAAACGCTTTTTCAACCAATGCATGTGCTTACAATGGACTAAACATGCAGGTCACATGCAAGCCCTAAGCTTCACTAGCTCTAAATCAAATAAAAAACAAATTTTTGACCAGTGTTGGTGCCTGCTTACAATAGATGAAGCTTACAAAAGAGGGAATTATTTGCTGCATTATGCATAAGCATTCCATTTCTTCTTACACAACATTTAGAAAAGTTCAGCCAGCTTGGCAACAATCAATAAGCAATGAGAACCATATTATATCATTCTAAAAGCTGAATATCATCAATAATGGAAGGCTAGGAGAAAAGCAAGAGTGAACTTGATTGAAATTGGAAACGCTGGTTAGAAAGAAAGAGCATAAGTTTTTTTGCACATGATACTTAAGTAACAAAATCAGCATTGTATTAAATGCTTCACGGAGCTTAACTACTTAACTTGATGATAGTTTTCTTCCAACAAGAACACGTTATGCTTTGGTTGATACTAAGTGCAAGTGGAATCTCCACTTCCAAGTCATAAACGATCACCAGAATTTCCTCTAAAACTCAAAACAACCCAATATTGTTTGCATTATTAATGCCTTGGAGCTGCACAGCTTGCCATTGAACTCCAAAGAGCAATTTATTTTACTTTTCATTTCCATCCAGCTGGAGAAAAAAAATGAATATCATAAAATAAAGACTTGAACATTGAATTTGACTTAGATGCTACAGCAAATATTGCAAACAACTTTTAGAGTGCACATTCCTCAAATCCTTTGCATACAAGATCTAATCCGGTTGTCTTGATCGGAAATTTGGAATAGTGTTACCTGCAGGAAACACAATGGGTGCAAATGAAGAGATCGATTAGAATAGTTTCTAGTGCTAAAAGCTTTAAATGCAATGGCAAGTTTGAAGTTTATGATGCAACATGCAGAAAGAACAAGGACATACTGGAATAACAATTTTGATGATAAAAATTTGAAGAACAAGAACAAACAGGTGACCATCTTGAGAAGACCAAACCTTAAATATCAAGGAATAGTTCCGAGATAATAAACATTTTTCCCAGATAAAATGTTTATTATCAGAGAGTGGGGCGTTCCTCCAACTAGTAGAACAACCCATTCTTTTGCTTGAATGTTTATTGTCACAGAGTGGGCATTCCTCCAACAATGCTTCAAAGATCCTCGTTTCTTATCCAGGGATAAATGGGTTCATCCTCATAAAGGGCAGATAACAAAGCTACCTGGAATAAGAAGACAATTTGCAGAATACAAATTAAATACTGTTTTGAAATGCAGATTGTAAGATTTCAGAACTACTAAACTAAATATGCAATCATATGAGAGGAAATCTCTAATCCTGTACATTATGAAGGGAGCTTATCATCTGCAAATTGCACGAAGATAATAAGAAAATTCAGTGTGTGCATCTGAAAAGATAAGCTTCTATCAATGATATTAAATATAATAAATTTCAAGAAAAATATTTGTAAAAGCAAATAGCAACTTTGGTTACTTACCTCTCGTTTACTGCGAAAATACTGTCTCAACTCTTCATCAGAAATATTTTCATCCGACTTAAACACATGTAGATCTAGCATAGCATTATAGTGTCCATCCTCAATTTGTTTCTCATCTGCCTGCGTTTGCAACAAATATGAGAAAACACCCAACTCAAAATGTGCAGAAATGACATCTACGCAACCAAATATACTTTAAAGATACTGCTGCTTCAACTCCATTCTAAGCATCTACCGGCAAATATGATGACAGGGTAAATGTACATCAACATAAGGCTAGACCAATTTGCAATTAATGTTGAAGAAATGCAAGCCCATATATTTTATTTTCTTTGGTAACTAAAAGGAGCATCTTCCTAACAGAATATATAGAATATTACACACCGCTAATACAGAAAGTAAGCTGCCAGATTAGAACCCGATTTGTGCCCCATTAACAGTTTTTGGCCCCATTCCTGCCATCAAATGTATTTGATGATCTTCCATAGGTTGATACTAGGAATGGTTCCCTCGCACAATAAGGTTTACTACAGCCAGAAAAGTTGGATATATTAAACTATTCAACAACCTGTTCTGAATTAATAGACTAGCTATTACCCAAAAAGATCTGGGAAGCTAATATCTTTATATTCTTCATTGGATTAGTACAAGAATAAAAAGCCAAGTCTCCATGATTTTGTCTTGTTGGTTTGTGTTACCTCCCAAATTGTATTTGATCGTAAGATCCCTAATCCAAAGGCACAACCCAAGAGGGAATGTCTAGGATGGTCACCACTGTCGCCTAAGTAACCTATCCTCTTCATTTTCAGGCTGGCTCTCCTCCAGCTGAAGGTGGACATCCCTAGTAAGATTACGGAAGCTATGTAATGAGACACAAGGTGATGTGAGTGTAGCCTTAGTAAAACAATGTTTTTGGTATTGTAGAATATAAAGGAGGTGATGGAAAGGAAACAGATTAGTGACAATTTTGAGTGTCTTGCCTTGTTAGTATTTTACTTGCAAATTTGCCGATCTGTCAAACAGGATAGCAAGCAAAATTACACGTAATTCATCTAACCAGGTAATAAATTGTAGAGTAAATCATATTTCCGGTTTTAGTATTTTGAGTACACTAAATTGGACTACTCATTTGTTATATTTCATCAATATTTAGTGTTCATATGTGCAGGTTTATTTAACTTTATATTGCAGAATTTTACATTAAGCAAACAGGCCAGCATTATAAAGCTTCTCCTTTCAGTTATTAGACCCCATTATAAGGCACCAGTCTTGTAGTGGTTGGTTGGAGCTAACTCGATGGAAGCCTCCCATAGCCTTGTGGTAGGAGTTTGGGCTTAAAGAGTGGATAATTAGGCCATGGTAAAAGTCGGCCTCTGTGTTATGTGTGCTAAGCTAACCATAGTGAGTTGTATGGATCTTCAATAACCCGCTAAAAGAAGCGGTAAAAAGGTCCATAGGAGGCTCAAATTGTTGGAAGGGAGGAAGAATTTGCTTGCAAAAGCTACTTGTCCACAAGAGGTCTTGTTGCCGCAAAATCTAGCAGTTCCAATGAAAGGCTTCACCGGGTGAGGGGCCAAACCTTATGGCAACAAAGAGGAAGGGCTTCCACTGTCACCTGAGCAACCTTCCTCCTGCAGTTTAGTGAGATTTCAACAAAAGAGGCTTCCCTATGCCACCTATAAGGTATTCTAATACCGGGGCTCAAGATAACTTATTTCGAAGATCTAAGGATAGATAGAGGGCTCTGCAAGGCCAAAGATGACCAATATATTCAAAGCAAAGGTTCAGCCTCTTTAAGGTTAGACCAATGACAAGGTTGCCATAAGTTCGGATTTGAATGATGTTTAATATTAAGGCATGCAATGGCATATACTGGCCTAAAAAAAACCCTACAAATGGTATTCAATAAGAAAGGAACAAGGGTTTCCAATAGAGACTAGTGTTGTTTCAAGCAAACAAGTTTTAGGCTTGTTAGATATGTATAAACATCATTAAATGGAGGTGGTGTTAACCCTTCTAAGGCATGCAATACCATCTATAATGCTATATCTTGCTTTTATAGATTTTATATAGATTAACCTACAATTTAGAGCACTCTCATGTAATAAAACAACACTTAACACACAAATCTACACCTAAAACCCTAGCAGTTCCCCTAGTAGTCTAGGAGAGAATTTAAGTGAAAATTATTCAGTTTTGAGATGACCAACACACTTCTAGACCAGCATTTTAACCTACAAAGGCAAATGGAGTCTTAATGGAGAATAGCAAGGAAGGACTACGATAGAGTAAGGGGGCATGCTCTAGGGCATCCACTTGCAAAACCCTAGTTACTATTATTGTAAGGGAGAAATTAAATATAAGATCTGCACAATAAGGGTTTCCTTATAGGCTATGAAGAAGACAATTTTACATGCAATTATGAAGCAAAATTTTACCAATGATAAGCATTTAGACATGGAACAATAGAAACCCTACTTAAAACATTTAAAGCATGCAAAATATCAATAATCAACAATAAAGTTACAAAATCTTCCACAATAGCACTTCTTTCAATCCAAAAATAGTGTCTCCAAGCAAAAGTCATATCCAATAGCAAGTCGCATCCATAGCAAATCACATAATAACCAAGTAGCAAATAAGGAAGCTAGTTCGCACACTTTTTTAGAGAGGTTGAATTCACATGTGTGATGATGAAATAAGAAGTGAGGGGGGAGGCTGTATTTATATGAGCCTTCTCCCACTCACTTTACAAAATAAAATGACTACGAATCCCTAAAGATAGGTTCACTTTTGGGTGTTCCCCAAGAAAAAGGTCACAAGCCAACTTCATAGCTCAAAACAAGACAAATATGCCATAAAACCCCACACATGCACGAATACATGCTCCAAAACTATGACGTCGCCCTCCAAGTGAGTTCAATAAGCCTCAAAAAGGGAGATAAGGGCTAATGAGTTCTCCATACTCCAAGAAGTGCCTCAAGGATCATGTGCAAGAAATTATAATTCTCCCCATGCTAACACATCATGCCCATGGTGCCCTACGTCACCCTCACAAGAGGAAAAGGAGTAACGTTGTATCAAATATCTGAAGCATTGGAGCTCCAAAGTGATGTACAATCCCTCCATTGTCATCTCAAGGATGACCATCATCATCTAAGTTCTAGGTCAAGGGATGTCCATTGAACATTATCAAGGCCAACTTGGGCACATCCTAGGTCCATGTCAAGAAATCCAAGGAGGTGGCAGTTAAACGATTTTTCTTATTATGACATTATCTTCTGATGTATTCGTTATTATTATGTGTTCTTTCAATTTATCTTTTCTTATCATCAAGACTAATGCATAGAAAAGGACACAAGATGTAGGCACGCTGCGAGGGCAAAACCCTACTCTTTAGGGAAAACCCAATCAAAATTCTTCCTTCAGTAGATTCAAGATGAGATGACCAAGACCCTAGACTAAAGACTCCCTCCATCAAGTCATCCTTTCATTGTGTTAGCACAGAGACATCATTACCATCGAGATCTCATCATTGTCATGAGACTGAGATCTCCTCATTGTAACATCACCAAGACTTCATCATTGTCATGGCACCGAGATCTCCTCACTGTAATGACAACGATATCTCCTTACTGTAATGGCACCTAGACCCTTATTGTGGAAGCAACGAACCCTTCTTTCCATGGTAGCACCAAACTATAGTTAGCAACGAATTGAGATCTTTGAGATAGCACCGAATCCTCTTCTTGTGATGAAATTTGGTAACTGCGGCGGCATCAAATTTGTAATAGCACTAAACTGTGATTCCTGTAATATGATTTCATCTTTTGCAATGATATCGAACCTTGATCATTGCAATTACACCGAAATTATCTCCTGAAGTAATCCGAACTTATATCTCTGAAACTGATCTGAACTTTTCTCTGTAATTGGTCTGAGATTCTGTGTTGAGGTAATGCGAAGTCCTTAGGCTAGTATAAATAGTAGTTTCCCACAGTAAATAAGCCGACGTGACTTTGTGAATAGTTGTGTCTTCATTTAGGCCGACTTGAGTCTGTTTGTTAATAATTCCTTGAGGTCGACTTGAAGATGAAGATGTTGACTTGAAGACTTTGATGAAGAGGCCAAGTTGATGAAGAGGATGACTTGATGGAGGAGTCTTTGACCAAATAATAAATGACTTTGACAATAACCTAAATCCTATGATGGAAGCTTGACCTATAATTGACCCAAGCATGAAACCCATGCTTTAACAAGTCAATAAAATAATAATAAATTCTTTTTGACAAAAATATTAATAACGAAGACCAAACCTAGTTACATTCTTCAATACTCCCCCTTAACTAGGGAGGTATTCATATATAATTAAAGAGGTACATGGAAGATTTCACATTATCTATGAAGAAGTTTAGGCACCGCAATGCCATGGACTAGATTATTGACCAAGGCAACCTATCCCTTTGGGCTCTCAATAGTTTAGGCACCGCAATGCCACGAACTAGATTCCTGACCAGGGCAATCTATCTGAGTGGGACTAAGGTGGACTAAAGCTTTCAGCCTCTATAGGTACCATCAGGCTTACTTATTAACCATCAACCCAAGAAACTAGGCACGCATCCACCCGATGCTACCTTCCCTACCAAACATCAATACAAAGTGTCGGACTGATGTCTTTCGAAGCAATGCTTCACTCACAAAGTCTCAACAACAAATCTCTCCCGATCAAACTGATCGGTAACCATTATGCTTATCAAACTTTCAAGATATTTCCCTATACAAACACAACCCCAATCAATAATATACTTTCACATGTTCATAAACAAACACAAACCTTGGGGGTCTTTCAAGCAACTTAATGTTGCTTCTCAACACAGTAGGACTATCAACCGAATATTTGACAGAAGATTCCTCAATCATACACTTTCCTTTCCTACTTCACATGCAACAACATATTCTTCAATCGGATCCTGCTTTCCTTCTTACAGCAACACCTCAACAAAGCATTCTCCAATTTCTTCTTTCAAGGTGACCATCATTACGATGATATTCCCTCCCTCTTAACTTAGAACCTTGTTTTCATGAAGACATGTGTGATATTTCCTCTTATTCATGGCCTTCACTAAGGCTTACGGTTGTTAGTCCTGGTCTAGTGCATGACACGTGAAATAGAGAACCATATCCATCACTTCTTCTTAACTTAGAGAAATTCCTTTCATCCAAGCTCCCTCTTAATGTAGAGAGCAACGTTGCACGAAGCGGGGTCGAAGCAGGGACGTTTTTTGGTGCCGGGCCGAAGCGGGAACGTTTTTTGGAAGCGGGGACGCGGAAGCGTCATTTTCCAAAAATTTAGGAAGTGAAGCGTTTTGGAAGCGTCTAGTGTGTGTATGTGTATATATATATATATATATATATATATATATATATATATATATATATATATATATATTTTATGTTTTATAATATGGTCAAATGTTTTATGTTTTATAGTATGCTTAAATGTTTTATCATGCTTAAAAATTTGATGTATGTTTGTAATTGCTAGGATCTAGAATCTAGATGGTTGATGCTCGAATAATTAATTATTGATGCACAATGGAATCATGGATGTCATATCTGTCTTGATTTATGTAAAAGTATGCATGTTTTCATGTCTTCTACAACTAATATGGTATTTGGGATGTTTGTATATATATAAAATTCATGGATGTCATATCTGTCTTGATTTATGTAAAAGTATGCATGTTTTCATGTCTTCTACAACTAATATGGTATTTGGGATGTTTGTATATATATATATATATACAAACATCCCAAATACCATATTAGTTGTAGAAGACATGAAAACATGCATACTTTTAAATATAGAAACATCCCAAATACCATATTAGTTGTAGAAGACATGAAAACATGCATACTTTTAAAAGTATGCATGTTTTCATGTCTTCTACAACTAATATGGTATTTAAGTTTGTATATATATATATATATACAAACATCCCAAATACCATATTAGTTGTAGAAGACATGAAAACATGCATACTTTTAAAAGTATGCATGTTTTCATGTCTTCTACAACTAATATGGTATTTGGGATGTTTGTATATATATATATATATATATATATATATATATATATATCAAGACAGATATGACATCCATGATTCCATTGTGCATCAATAATTAATTATTCGAGCATCAACCATCTAGATTCTAGATCCTAGCAATTACAAACATACATCAAATTTTTAAGCATGATAAAACATTTAAGCATACTATAAAACATAAAACATTTAACCATATTATAAAACATAAAGCATATTATCTATCAAGTGAGCAATTGTCAACATTAGTCATGTCCAAAATTCAAATAATAATGTTTACAAAATAGGCCACTTGGCCACCACCAAGACAAAAAAGTTCAAATTCACAACAAGCCTACAAGTCTAATCTATGACAAAAGCAGTAAATTGTGAAAATATCTACTAATCTCTCCTCCTTCCACCACGAAGAGTACGTGGTGGCAATGAAGAAGATGGTGGTTGTGGAAGTTGTGGCACTGGCACTGCAATTGATGAAGACGAAGCCCCTGCTGTTGGTGTTGAACCATGGAACCTAAGAAGCAAGGGACCAGTTGGGGGTGGCATGTCAACTCGATCATCATCATCATGGATAAGGGCATCCTCTAATTGCTCTAATTGCAACACTCCATCCTCCAAATTGGCCTCCTCTGGATATCTGTCTCAAACCTTAAGGTCTTTATTACTCTTTGCATCATCACAGTAATGGGACAACAATCGCAAGTTGTAATGAACATAAACCAAGCTCTCTGCCCGGTCTAAACTTAACTTGTTCCTTTTAACACTGTGGATGAAAGAATAAGAGCTTCAACACCTCTCTGCAGAAGAAGTGTTTACCACCTGTGATAGCAACCGCAATGCCAAAGTCTGTAGAATTCGAGTAGCACCTCCATGCATGTTCCACCACTCAATAGAAGAAAAAGTCTCTCAATCTCTAATAGCATGCATGCTCCCAAATGGACCAGTGGAAAGCGTATAGTTTCTCAACTGTTTCCGTACCAAGGCAACCTCCTCCTCATCAGGGACTAATCTAGTCAATGCAATCATATATTTTTCTAGGACCTCTGGATCTAGGTGTGGTTTTCTCCTACCCCCCCTCCCCCCCAGGTGCTGGTGTTGAAAGCCATGATGGATGATAGTATTTAGGTGTCAAAACATATGCTAATGCATGCAATGGAACATTTAGCATGTCCCATCGTCTTTCCACCTCTACACGAATATAATTGTACAAGGTGATATCTCTAGGCTCAACAATGTCTTTAATCTGCCCCAATATGCTATCCATTTGCTCATACACCTCCCCAATTATTGGTCCATCTAAATTTGCAAACTTGATCACGTAATAAATTGGTTTGGTGAATTGCAAAACATATTTACCCTGTGACCAAAAGTAAATGTCAAGAATAGTGTCCTTGGCTACATTAGCACCATCTCTATCAGTGTTAATTTCCTCCCATGATTCAGTGGTGACCATATTAGTTAAAGCTTGTCTCAACTTCACTAGCCACCTAAAGGTGAGGTAATAACTTGCAAATCTTGTTTTTGCAAGTTTAAGCAACTGCAACTTGGAGTAAGTGCCATAGAAGTAGTTTACCCTTGTATGCCCTGTGATAAATTTAATGAGTTGCTTCCCTCTCTTGTAAACCTCATTAATCCACCCACATTCTTTATGCTTCACAATATCATGCATCAAAAGGTTCAATGTGTGCACCAAGCACCCAGACCAAAAAATGTGTGGATAAGTATGCTCAATAATTCTTCCTGCTCCCTTACAATTTGCTGCATTATCTGTGATCACTTGAACCACTTTACTAAGACAAACATCTTTGATTGATTGTAATAGGAGATCTGCAATGTTTTGGGAAGTTGCACTGACAAAGGAGGAATCATGACATGTAATAAACACTGCACCACTAGTGGAAACACCAAGAACATTTATCAAATGTTGGTTTCTGATATTTGTCCACCCATTTGATACAATAAATACCCCACTATCCACCCACTCATTTGTAAAACGTGTCAAAGCTATTTGAACCTTTCCTTTTTCTATTTCTAATAACATTGTTCTAGCTTTCTCATAGTTGGGGGACTTGTATCCTTTTGGGGCTTCATTGAGCGAAGCACATTGAATGGTACACCGCAAGCACAAAGAAATCAGACTATCTTTCCATCCACATCATCCCTCCCAACAACATTAAGGAAATCCCCTGTTGTTTTTTTACCTCCAGAGCTTGCAGAAGTACCATGAGGAGATGAGCTACCAAATCTAGAGGTTGCACTTGATTCAAATTGAGTTTTTTGTTTTTTGTTTTTCTGTTGTGCAACCTCCTCTATTTGGATGTATTTTCTTCTTTGTTCATTTGAAACCTTTGGGCAAATTGTTATCCCCGCTGCACCCTTTTTTTCATCACTGTCCATCACCCCACAAAGATGCCTCCTCACACGGGTATATGAACCGCTATATGGTTTTCCTCCATGATAACCACGAGGGCACAAAAACTTGTAGCTTCCACCACCTTTTCCCCCTTCAAGTTTGGTCACATAGTTCCACAAGGGTGTCAATGCAGCTTTCCTCTCTGGTGTTTCAATGTTTTCATCAAAATCATCCCCTTCCTCATCATACATTGGGTCACTCATATGGAGACCACTATGTTGTTCTTCTTCTCTTCTATTTCTATTCCCCCTTGCCATCATGAAAACCAAGAGTGGAATGATACATAAAAGCCAAAAAAACATCATCTTTGAAAATGAATATAGATGGTGGACAACCTGCAAATAAATGAACAAGAAGAAAGAATGGGAAAGTGTAGGAGAGGGAGGAGAGAAAATACAAAAAACAATGACAAAAAAATGAGAAAGTTTGGGGTTTGCACTTACCTCTTTAGCTCTTGTAGATGGAAGCCCTTCTTTACTCCTCCAAGCTCCTCCCAGCTCTCCTCAACTCTCTCTTCTCCAAGCTCTCTTCTCCTCTCTTTCTCTTCTCTTCTCCAAGCTCTCTTTCCTCTCTTCTCCAAGCTCTCCAAAAACACAAGTGAGCAAATGAGAGGTGAAAGTGAGCTTATATCTTTTTCATCCTATCCCTAACTCAACACTAACCCACCCCCTAACCCAACTAAAGCTAAAAAATAAAAATAAAAAGTATCTTTTTTTACTGCGCTAATCGGATTCGTACGCCGTTGTACAGAAGCGTTCGTGATCCATACAAATCCACCTCCGAAGCGTAGCGCTTCCGTACGCTGATCAGCCGTACGAAACATGGATCTGGCGTACGGAATTGCGGATCCAGCAAAAAGTTTCGGAATTTCCAGGAATCTTAAATTTTTTTCTGATCCATATTTCAGAATTTTCAATCCGTATTTCGTATGGTGGATCCCATATGATTCCGTACGGGACACGGATCGGGCACCGGAGCCGGGGGGCGAGGGGAGCATTTCCTGCAACACTGGTAGAGAGATTAACTTCTCCCTTCAGTGTTGCAAAATCTTTCTTGAATATGATGTACCTGCACAACTTAGACAGCATGTACAACCAAATCTATTGAAGCATGAAGTTAGTCATAACAAAATCTTATAGTAGCGGAAGCATTAGACTTTACAAACATAATCAACAAGAGGTTGTACTTCAATACTTCAACTTCCAGACCAGGTTTTGTTACAAACCCAAAATCACATCAGCAACTCAATCAAGATGGCGGAAGCCAAGTTCTGTCATACAACAATCCCTAGAAATAGGTCAAAAGAAAAGAAAAGTATATAATAACTTTCGGAAGTCATATGTTAGACTTTCCACAAGGGGTTCATGTGAAACCTAGTTTTCATACAATAATAAAAAACAATCAGTCACAACTTAATCAACATGAATAGCTTCGACTATGGTTTGTTGTAAATCCTAGATTTTCAAACAACAACATCCTAGAACTTCAAACTTTGACTAGGGCTTGTTTCCAAACCCTAGGACCTTACTATAAAGGCAAGAGTATTGCTTATAGACCCAACCAAACCTTAAGAATTTAAGATTTCAGTTCATACCATAGAAAACCCTTCTTTATCAAAACTTCAAAGGTTCGGGATTTCAGACAACACCATTTTAACCCTAACAAGTTAGGGTTTTCATGATCTTACCAAAACCCCAAACATCACATCTTCAACATAATAGCAATTTATTTATCAATAACCCTAAGTAGGTTTAGGGTTTCACACTTTATTAGCATACCCTTAGGTTAGGGTTTTCCAGAGAACCTTTCTAGGGTTCTTTTATACAAACAATAAAAGATATGAAGTGGATAGATTTATAAGATGATGAATCATAACAAACAATAATCTTTAAGATTCGAGAGAGCTAGACACAACAATTGTCAGTGATGTAGAGTGGATTTGTCAAAGAGAATAACAAACCTTCATGATCTAAGACATACCTTTGTTACTTGACGAACCTTTTTAACTTCAATGCTTTGTCTTGTGAGGCCTTCTCTCTTAATCCTTGAGCATCCATCAAGTCATTTCCTAGAAGTGTAAGTCGTGGCCTTCTTACGAAAATTCGTATTACACGAAATCCTACTGCAGCAATTGACGGAAAATCTTCTATTTGTTAATTTACTTAACAAATTATTTACTGTGTTCTACAAGAAAATATTGAAATCCATTCACTACAACCTACACAACTAAACCGCGGAAGAAATACAAGTGCGGAAACAAATTTGAACACACATAGATCACACAACCATCTGACACAATTATTTTTCGACTAATGTCCCCGGAAAAACACAACGGGGAAAAACCGGTGCAGTAAATCTGAGGTTTTATGTTATTATGCAGTAAATTATGAGTACAAATCTATGATTCACGATACTGCCAAATCATACAAAGAAACTGATAAAAGAGATCTCGTGAGACAAACCTCACTCCTCCACAAGAAACTGGCACTGATCTGCACCAAGGCTGGACTGCCCTACGCAGTGATTGTGTCACAACTCAACTGCCCTTCTGCCTCTGCGCTAGTCTCACTGCTAGCTGGAAACTGAAGCCTACTGGCCTCCAGAAAATCTCTCTGGGATCTGACACTGCCTCTGCGCTGTCTCCTCAACAGGAAAACGTCTTTCCCTCTGGATTTGCGTAATGACTACGTCACTGGCTTTGCGTTGATGTTCTGGCTCTCTCTGTCTCTATTGTTGTGTACTCTCCAGCTCAGGAAACCTTCCAACTGGAACAACTGCCCCTCACTGCAATGAACAATCACTTAGATCTGATCTTCGTCCGAGCACTACTCCGTCAGAAGAATTCGATCTCTAGATTCTTTGTGTCTCCACGAATGTGATTTCCAAATGACCGTTCAAGTCCTTATAATCTTCTCGTTGAGGATTCAACAGCCCAGATTAGATCTCTAATCAACAACTAAGATTAACTTTTGACTTGATCCTAGCTCCAACTGGACATCTATCAAACTACAACTTGAAATGGAAGCACCAACTCCCATGTATTTTCTGTAGGCTACAACCCACAGGAGGCTCCTACCTCAACTAGGTACAACTGGACATCTATCAAGCTACAACTTGATATGGAAGCACCAACTTCCTCACTCTACAATAAAATCATATGCTGATTTACCTGGATATCAGCTCTGTTTTTCTCCTTCTTCATTGTTGTCCGTCCAGCCTTCAAGTCTACTTTATATCATCTATGGATCTTCACAACTTCTCCATCTGCTCTATCTTCTTCTTCCACTCTCTCACCCCTTTATGCATATCACAATAACACCATTTATAGAGATTACTTCATAGTTGTTTTCATTCCATATGGGAATATGAAATGAACAAGTATGACTCTTTGCCTTCCACCTTCTCATTTTCTCGCTCAGCACATTCAGGATGTTACAACAATATGTACTCATTTCAGTATTTAATTGGAGTTTTTCTTTGCCTACGGAAACTTGTCATTGCATCACAAACAATATAAAATAAATAATACACTTACAGTTACAATCAATTATTTTACTCAACCCTTTCAGTTGTTTTAGCTTTGCTGAGTGTTTGTCCTCTTCTCCTTGCTGTCTTTTTGTCTTTTCTGTTTCTACAGTTATATTCCAACTTTGTTGTATAACTGCCCTTTTGTTACTCGAGTATTTTCTTCCGCATTCAGCCTTTTCGTTTGCCTTACTACCGCAACACTATTCTGCCCGAGCTCCTAGTCCTTCGTTTTGCGTTTAGATCATTTCCTTGTGACCTATGGGGTATGGCCTAGAAAAAAACTCCCTTTTAACACAGCGGAGTATTACAAATCCGAGTTTTATCAACATACTTACGTTTATCGATCAAACAACGCATATATAACATTCATACATTTAACAATCAACCGCACATATTAACATACATACTTATAAATCAAACAGTGCATATATAACATACACAGAACAAGGCTATTGGATCCCACAGTACCTTGAACCAACCACAATTCATCGCAAACACTTGCCTGCAAGTTTCCCACTCTACCAATAGCGATAAACCATAAACCATGCGATCTGCGATCTGCGCTCGTGCATAGTGCTGCCAAGTGGACTCCCTTCATCGCATCGCATCACTTGATACTTATCGCATTGCAACCAAAACAACATACCTTGCGATGTCTTTGAAGTTAAACCCTATTTCTTGCAGGATGCGATGTTGCGCAAGGTCGACACGTGTCCCTCCATTTTGCATAGCAAGACTTTAAACTTAACTTGCGGTCACCTTACTGCAATCCCTTAAGCGATGCGTTGTGCGGTATGCGGGCAAGGTCCACGTCATCATGCCACGTCACCCTGCCATGTCACCGCCTGCTGACTGTTTCTTCATTTCGTTTTTTGTCATTTGAGGTTGTTGCTTGTTTCTGTTTACTTCATTGCAAATCATGTTCTTGCTAGCTTCTACTTCTGTAGGAATCTCTTGAGTTGCTTCATTATCCTTTACAGCTTTTACAAAAATGATATTCCTATTATCTTCTACCTTGGACTTACTTGTTTCTCCTTCATAACCTATCTCAACCTTTATGAGAGGAGATCTTTGAACATTTAGAATTTTGTCCAACTGTTCATAGCCTTTCATTCATGGAGTGTTCATAGATAATTCCCTTTGGGCGTTTTCTAGTTTCTTTCTCAGCATACTACTTCTTCCAATTTCTCTGCTCCTGATTTTTATCTTTAATTTTCTTTAGCAAAATGTATTCCACTTCTTAGCTTCTTCAATTTCTACTTTCAACTGAATGAGGTTTTCCGAATATGGTTCTTCCTTTACATATTTCAGGAGAATGTCTTTTTGTTTTCTACACTTGAGTCTATCTATTTCCTCCAGGGCACTCCTTAGCTCCCCCTCAAGATCTACCTCACCTTCTTCCTCATCTTCCAGAAGGAATCCTTCAAGCTCTTCCTTGGCCATCAACACAAATTCAGAGGTTCCTTCTTCATTTGAGGATTCATCTGAGCTTTCAGATGCACTGCTATCTTGCTGAACATAAACCTCAATCTCTTCCTTGGCCATCAACAGAAATTCAGAGGTTCCTTCTTCATTTGAGGATTCATCTAAGGTTTGAGATGCACTACTATCTTGCTGAGCATACAATGATTTTCTATTGAATCTCTTCCCTTTCCGCCATTTATTTATTTTGTTTTTCTCTCTCTTGTGGTTGGTTCTCTGTTTTCTTATGAGGACATTTAGAAGCATAGTGCCCCACTCTTCCACAGTTAAAGCACTTAAATGGAAGTTTACCTTTGTATTTACCCATGCCATTATCCAATCTTCTGAAGAATTTGGCCTCTTCTTCATCTGAGCATGAACATGTATCTTCCTTCTCTTTCATGCACTTGTCTACCTTAAAGGCTGCCACCCTCACATTTGACTTCCCCTTTGGTAGTCTCATCTCATAGGCCGTCAAGTTTCCAAGTAATTGGTTCATGGTCAATGTTTCCCAGTTTGTTGTTTCTTCTATGATAAAAACCTTAGGGTTAAACCTGGATGGTAAAGATCTCAATATCTTTTGTACAATTACACATTCTTTAATGGTTTCTCCTAGAGCTTTCATGTTATTCACAATTTCCGCAACCTTTAAGAAGAAACTGGCTATATCTTCATCTTCATTCATTTTTACATTTTCAAACTGAGGTCCATAGGCTTGTAGTTTGGCCATCTTCACCTTTTTATCTCCCTCATGAATATTCTCTAGTGTATCCCAGATATGTTTAGCAGTCTCACTGTGCATTACTTTGATAAATTTTGTTTCACACAGACAGCTCAAGAGAGCATTCATTGCTTTTGCATTAGCTAAGAAATTTTGCTTGGCTTAATTCTCTATGTCAGTATCCTTTGGAGCATATCCTTCTTCCACAGCAGCCCAAATTTCTATTCCTAGAGACATTATGTATGTCCTCATTCTTATTTTCTAGAAGTCATAGTTTGGGCCAGTAAACCAAGGGGCTTTGTTCGTTGAGCATCCTCCTAGGCTAGCCATCTTGGGGACCTAGGATCTCCTTCCAGTTGTTAAACTGATACAGAAGGAACTTGCTCTGATACCAATTGTTGAACCCTTAGTTACACTGAGAGGGGGGGGTGAACCATTTTAATACATTCATAGTCTTTTAGCACTTTCTTTTAAAACTTATTTACACCTTCATTTCATGATCAACTTAATGTATAATGAACCAACAATCTTAATGTGTGAGCAGCAGGTATTAAGCAGATTAAATACAGAATATTAACATATAATCATCATGCACATAGACAACAGATAAGTGGAAACCTACAAGGGAGAAAACCACATCTTATTATTGTTGTGATGCAAAGGCAAGCTCCAACTCCCTCTCACCAATGATTTTCTGTAGGCTCGAACCTACAGGAGGCTACTACCTCAAATTCTACAAGCTACAACTTGCAAGGAAGCTCCAACTCTCCTCTATTTTCTGCAGGCTACAACTCACAGGAGACTCCTACCTCAACCAGCTCTAACTGGACATCTATCAAGATGCAACTTGAAATGGAAGCACCAACTCCCATGTATTTTCTGTAGGCTACAACCCACAAAAGGTTCCTACCTCAACCAGCTACAACTGGACATCTATCAAGCTACAACTTGATATGAAAGCACCAACTTCCTCACTCTACAATAAAATCATATGCTGATTTACCTGGATATCAACTCTGTTTTTCTCCTTCTTCACTGTTGTCCTTCCAGCCTTCAAGTCTGCTTTATATCATCTCTGGATCTTCACGGCTTCTCTATCTGCTCTATCTTCTTCTTCCACTCCCTCACCCCTTTATGCATATCACAATAACACCATTTATAGAGATTACTTCATAGTTGTTTGCATTCCATATGCGAATATGAAATGAACAGGTATGACCCTTTGCCTTCCACCTTCTCATTTTCTCGCTCGGCACATTCAGAATGTTACAACACTATGTACTCAATTCAGTATTTAATTGGAGTTTTGCTTTGCCTACGGAGACTTGCCTTTGCATCACAAACAATATAAAATAAATAATACATTTACAGTTACAATCAATTATTTTACTCAGCCCTTTCAATTTTCTTTAGATTTGCTGAACGTTTATCCTCTTCTCCTTGCTGTCTTTTTGTCTTTTCTGTTTCTGCAGTTATATTCCAACTTTGTTGTATAACTGCCCTTTCATTATTCAAGTCTTTTCTTCTGCGTTCAGCCCTTTCGTTTGCCTTACTGCTGCAACACTGTTCTGCCCAAGCTCGTGGTCCTTTGTTTTGCGTTCAGATCATTTCTTTGTGACCTGTGGGGTATGGCCCACATAAAACTCCCTTTTAACACAACGGAGTATTACAAATCCAAGTTTTATCAACATACATATGTTTATCGATCAAACAGCGCATATATAACATTCATACGTTTAGCAATCAACCGCGCGTATTAACATACATACTTAGCAATCAAACAGCGCATATATAACATACACGGAACAGGGCTATCGAGTCCCACAGTACCTTGAACCAATCACAATTCATCACAAACACTTGCACGCAAGTTTCCCACTCTACCAATAGCAATAAACCATAAACCATGCGATCTGCGATATGCGCTTGTGCACGGTGCTTCCACATGGACTCCCTTCACCGCATCGCGTCGCTTGATCCTTACCACATCGCAACCAAAACAGCATACCTTGTGATGTCTTTGAAGTTAAACCCTATTTCTTGTGAGATGCGATATTGCACAAGGTCGACCTCCCTCCATTTCACATCGCAAAACTTTGAACTTAACTTGCAGTATGCGGGCGAGGTCCACGTCATCATGCCACGTCACCCTACCATGTCACTGCCACGTCATCATAAATTCCTGCAATCTGTGGGGTCGAGGCCACGTCATCTGCCACGTTAGCTTGCCATGTCACCGCCACGTCATCGCCACGTCACTGCGACCTCATCTTTACGTCACTGCCCGTACTTCGTAGTTCGCAAGTTATAACCATTTAACTTAGTGGTTAACCTTTATTTCGTGCGATATGAAATATTGCATCGTGCCAACACATGTCCCTTCTCCACTTTGCATAGCACACACCTTAACTTTCCCTGCGACGGCCTTAACACTAAACTTTTAAATGTTGCAATTTGCAAAATTGCTCTGGAAGCGATTCGATCTCCATCGTCCATTTCTCGCCTTCACTTTTGCGATCTAATCCTGATCGTCCATTCACCTCCCTTGGAATTCTTCAAAGAATTCTTTGCCTTAGTCGATTTTTTGTTTATTTACACTGTCCCACTCTGTTACTCTGGTTTCTTCACGATGTTCCTCCTGTGCTTGTTCCTGAGCATGTCTTTGTCAATGAATATCATCCCGAGTTATTACACTCGACATCTACCCTTTTCATATTGATTAAAGCCCTCTCTATCTCTCGGCTCTCGCCTCTCTCTCTTGGATTAATCATCTTTGTTTAATTGGCCTCTTCCTCTCGGCTCTCGCCTCTTCCTGCTTCTGCTATGTGTAAGATCTCTGGTCCTCACTGTGTCTCGCAAATCTGATTGCCTTATACTGTGCACTGAAGCAATTCGTTGCCTCTCTGCTTCATTCGCTGCCTCTGTTGTCTATTCTTCTTTGTTGTCTCTGCTCCTTGTCTGCCTCTGCTCCTTATCTACCTTGCTTCTTAGCTGCATTCACTGCCTCTCTGCTTTTGCTGCTTCTCTGTTGTCTCTGCTTCTCTGTTGCCTTGCTGCCTCTGATGCCTTTGCTGCTAATCTAATGTTGCTCCTTGCCTCTCTGCTACCTCTTTGCCTCACTTTTATGCGTTCTTACTGCATTGTTGCCTGATCTACTCCTTTGCCTTATTGTTGGTTCTTCTCTGCTCCTTTGCTTAGTGATAATTCAGATGTTGCTCCTTTGCTCCATTGCCATCAATGAGAATATTCCCAACACCCCTTGCAACCACTAGATAGCTCGATGTGCCACCGTCTCCGCCACCTGAGCTAGCCATGTGCTCCCTCGCCCATTTGTTCTGATGGTATGTTTGAAGGTAGGCCTTCCAACCTCGATGGTATAGCCTTTCATTATGTAGTTGGGTATTTTTGCTTACTTATCATGGACACTTTTGGGCATGGATTAGTGGGAGGATTCAGCAGAAAGAATGGGCTTGATTCATACTCTTGCTCCTTTGTCTAACTTGGTGGTTAACCTTGTATCCTAGTCCCATGGGATCTCCTTTATTGGCTATTAGCTTTAGGAATGGCACTACATTGGAAATCCTAATTTTGATTGTGTGGTCTCGTTTCCCGACACCACATACATCACTCCCCTCCGCTCATTATAACCCCTTTCACCATATTTCCCATTCCAAACCGCATTTGTCCATTGGGTCCAAAAGGAGTTAGCCTCCCCCTCCCCTTGTCCACACTTTGGGTCGGGCCTGGAACTGTTGTGGATCATTCGCATTATCCTTTTATATTAAATCTTGAAAATACAAAAATATATCTATATATATAACAAAATTGGTTAAGCATGTTAAAGTATTAAGGTCTTATAATTTAGCATGAAAATATTTCGGTTCACCGCATTAGAATTGAAAGTTTAAATACTTCAGACTTTATGCAAGCGAGTTCTGTGTTGAAGATTAAAGCTTGTTTATTTTCTTAAGCGGGATGCGATGATTTATTCAACCCCAACCGAATGACTCAACCCGCGGGCACAACTAGCGCACTAATTAAAAGGAAGGGTGCCTCCACATTTGACCAAGTTGACTGCGGGAGAAAGACAGATGAGCGGTGGAGATTAACTGCGGGGGAACAGGCCAAAATATTTCTCCGTACCCCAAGACCTCCCGTAGTGACGTAACACGCTGAGTTGGTCATAACTGTCATCCATGTCAGGTGAACTCAACGGTTAGTTGGCACGTCATGTCAGCATTTAATTCTAAAGGCCGCGCCACCTATTTAAGCGAAATTCTCATTTGCTCGAAGCTATTTTGTATTAAGTTGACAATTATGATTATTTTGTGCTGCGTCCTATTCAGTTTTCCGTCACCCTGTTAAAATTTAGCCACCTTGTCAGTCGTTCATTGTCATAATTCTGAATTATGACTAAGCGTTCATCTTTGTCCGGTTCTGCTAGTCATATCCCTCTCATGGATACCGAGAGGGATATCCAATATACAAATTGTTCCCTGATTCATCTTCCATTCTATCAAAAAGTTGTCTTGAACGACAAAGCTTCTCCAGTTTATGCCGCCATGGTCAAGTCTGGTTTGTTGTCTGCAAGTATCCCTAAAACCCATATTTTTCCTGAATTGATATCCTGGATGGTTTCTGTTATGTATCCTGGTAAATGTTTTGTGATGAATTGTCAGGTAGAATATTTTGCAAGTGTCCGCCTAGTTAATCCACCAAGCCCTTTTTTACCCTGAGTCAAAGTCATGTGTTCCATTCTCCGATGATTCTTTGGTAGCATATTATGATAACCTTGCAGGTCAAGACTTCAATCAGCTCATTCATTTTCTAAAACCTAACACACAGCAGTTTCAGCCTGACAGCAAGGATTTTCCTATGAACATTTTTGATATTGAGGTTCAGCCAGTATTAAGCAGCATGGCCAAAATTCTGTGTAAAGATGATGACAGTATGGTGGATAAATCAATGTTGGGGATGTTTGCCATGATGATGAAGCCAAGAATGGTGCTGGATATTCCATCCTACTGGCAAGAAACAATAAATCCATAGCTGATGAGTCTATCATTAACAAGTTCTTTCAGATTTCCTTCACTAATCATTTACTTGTTTTTATATCAAAATGTGGAGGAATTTATGCATCTAGGTCTGAATATCATGGATATGAATAAGAAGAGGCAATCTATAGTTTTCTGGACAGATATAGTAAGGAGAGAACAAAATGAAATGGGACTGTTTGATTTTGCCAGTTATTTCATGTCAAGTGCATATAAAATTCTGAATGGAGTTCCTCCCCCTTGTTTTCTACCCAAAGCTCAAGAATTCTTGCATTTAGGAGCAAACTGTAAGTTTGGAGATTGGTTTGTTTTTGAGGATTATTCAAAGATTAGGCTGTATGGAGCAAGTGTTGAGCCTTATAGACTTCCAGTATTTGTTCCCATGAGGCTATTTGCCTTGGAGTTTATTCGACAAAGTCTGAATGTTGATCAAGTTCATTTTGTGCCCATGAAAAAGGGACATATGTTCAAATTACCCATAACTGTAGGTCCTTTCATTGTGAATATGAGACATGCATTTGAAGAGGTTACTAAAATGCTAGATGAGATGCATTTGCTGTTAGGGGAGAGTTGGGCTTATGACCCTCACAGTATAATTTCCAATAGAAGAATTGAAAATGGATATTCAACTTTCATTCATGAAAGCAAGCCAGATTTGGAGAAGATAGCAAAGCAAAGGTGTAATAAGTTCAGCAGGTTCAAATATTCAGACTCCCATCATATCGGAAAAGTCTAATAAAAGAAGTAAAGAAACAGTAGTTGATTTAGAAGATGAGGAACAAAGAGCTAGGAAAAGGGAAAAGTTTAATGAAGAGCAGGCATATAATCAACTTGGTTTCTCCTTAAAGCTGGGAGAGGAACAAAATGCTCCTGCCTCACCCAGAAGACATGAGACCTCTCATGAACAAGTGCCTCTGATCAAGCAGATGTTTGCCCAAATTGCAAAGAGGAACCAGAAGATGAAAGCCAGCATGGAAGCCCAAGATTAATATCAGATTGCTCCAGATCAAACAAGGCTTTTGACTACCATGGATCTTGAGAAAGATCAATTCAGAATTGCCCTGTCACATCCTACTGACATGTCAATTGGTTCTTCTAGTAATTTCAATACTGTAGATGTGAAGAAAATCCCATTGTTGGATAAAGTGAACTTACATATGCAAACAGGTCAGTTGATTGTGAATGACTTGACAAAGACCAATGCAATGGCAATGAAAGCAGAGAATATGCTTGGAAAGGTCATTAAACAGTTAAAGCTAGAAAAAGCCAACTCTAGGGCTTTAAACATTCAGAATGAGGAACTAAAGAAGATCATAGTAAAGATTGGGTTGGACCCTAATGATAGGACTGCTGTGCTAAAGCAGAGATATCTACATTGAAGAAGAAGCTAAAATTACCTACAGGGGAGCATTCAATGGCTGCAGAGGTCGCAGAGGTAGAGAACAAGAAAGAAAAGCTGCTACAGCAGCTTATGCAAAAAGAGGAAGAAATTTCCAAAATAAAACAAACTGCAATATCACTGCAAAATCATATTGATAGTCATACTTGTACTTTTGTTTTTCCTTCAAGTGATGAAGATCCACAAGCACAGATTTCTCAGTTGAATATTGAATTACAGATGGCAAAAAGAGATCGGAAAAAGGCTCAAGCAGATTTAGAGACTGCATCGAAGATTATTCAATCTGCAGAAAATGAAGCCAGTAAATACAAAATGGGCAGTCAGAATGCTAATGCTGAGATCAAAAGTCTTAAAGAAAAATTGAAAGGGAACACATCTTTAATACAGGCAAAAGATATCATTTGGAATGATATCATTTCTGAAATGAAGACAATTTGGAGCTTTTTTATGGTGATTGCAGAGGAGAAGAGTCTTATTAGGGAATTTGAAGAACAAGTAATGGCAGATAGACAGAAGACAATCAACAGGGCCATTTGGGCAAAAAGATTCATTGACTTTGTTAATTCCAAAACAGATCAAGAGCTAGAGGAAAATGAGATTAAAGATAGAATCCTATATGCAGTAGAAATCAATAAGATGGTTGTCAAGAATGATCACACGAAAGTAACAGAGAAGAAGCTGATAGAAATCAAAGAAGCAGTAAGCCAGTTTGATAATTCATTTGACAAGGTAACAAGAGCAGGTTTGCCTTCATGTTGGGGACTTGGAGGAGGTCTGCTGTCATGGGACTCTTATGAAAACTTACTGGTATTAACAAAAAGTAAAGTTGATAATACATATGAAAAGACTTAGGTACTCAAGGGAGCAACGATGATCAACTTTCTTCAAAGGCATTTTCAACTGTTGTGGATGGTGAAAACTCTGTTTACAGAAAGACCTTCCTATAACCGAATTACTGCTTTCAGGCTAGAATTTCACAATCTGATACATTCACCCAGGACAAGAGTAGAGATATGGAAGAAATGCAGAGCCTGGACAATGGACTTGCCAAAGGGTCCTTCAACTTCAAAGAAAGACAAACCAAAAGCTGATCTAGGAAATGTAGCAGCATCGTCATCAATTCCCATTCAACATATAGATTAGGATGTTAGTTTAATATTATTGTAATCTTTCGAAGATGATGTAAATGTAATAAGACATTTTGAGGGTACGTAATAGTAGCTTACAAAGTCCTCAGGAGTTGAGGTAGTTAAGATCAATTATAGCAGTTTCAAACTGCTTTTGTAGTATTTAATGTAATAATTCAGGAGAAGAAAGGTTCTGAGTGTTGATATGTGTTCAAGTTTTCGTTCTGTGTTTTCTATCTTTGAATAAAACGAAGTAATGAGCAGCAGGTCTCCTTTTACCTATGTAAGAAAGAGTTAAAACCCTTAATTGGCGCTCCTTCGTTTTAACTGATTCTTTCATATAATTCTTCTGGGGTTTGAGATGATATATTCTATGTAACAGCATATCAGTTTGGACTTCTTTCCTTCATTTTCTTCTGGTCATTTCATTCAACATCAGTAAAAGACAGCATTGTGAAATGTTCATTATATTTGATATTTGAGGGTTTAATGATAAATACTTGAAGGTCATTGAACAAAGACAAATAAATTTGTGACATAATCATATAAATGGCTTAAGCACTGATTCCTTATCACAGCTAAGGGATTGTCTCTTAAGGTACAACAGGAATGATGCCCCAAAGGTTGATACAACTAAAAAGAAAGTAATAAGCATAATTTGGCCACTCTCAATAGGAAATGTACCATAATATGCAAAAGATGGTTGGGACATACAAATTTAGCATGTGGGCAAAAGCCAACAAGAGCTCTACCCTGTATCATTATGGCCTTCACCCTGGTTCCTACCACCTCTATATGAGCCCTCTGCATCATTAAGGAACCCATGATTGTCTCAACCCCTAATGGGCGATAAAACATCATGCTCTCATCCCCTGGAGCCCCAAATAGTTATATAAGAAAAATCAATAAGAGGCAAAAGGCATATGAAGAAGGGTGGAAAAACCAAGGTCGGGGTAACTCATGTACCGCGATTGCTCCATCCTACATTCATACACCAAAGTGTGGGCTTCCCTCATCATGGATACCCTTGTACTGTTCCATGTGGCTTGGAGACATCAACTTCCCCTGATGTCCCATTGTTCCATCATTATATCACATGATACCTGCCACTTAAGGGATGTACAATGGACTTGTCACTCCCTTAGAGGTTGAAACCACTTAATAGGGTCCTTGATTAACCTCCTTATTGAACTTGGAGACGCTTGTACATTCTAAAGCCAATTATGGAAGGGCGTTCCATTGTGAAGTGTCCACTTGGTTCCATGATTTGTAAGCTCATTTATTGAATTACATCGATGATTTGTTGTACTGGAAGGTGAGGAGATGCATTGGATCTTATACAAGATTGCAAGTGGTTCTTTGTCTTGGGGTTTGGTCTCCCTATACGGGGTCCAAGCCCTCCAGAGGGTTATATTGGAATTTGTAGGGTGAGCGTACAGAGCCATGGGCCTCCACTATAAAAGAGAGAAGATAGCCACATAATGGGATCCTTCAGCTCCACTCAATGCTCGTTCGTGTTCCATTTATTTGACGATGATGATGTACCTAAACCACCTTTCTCATCCAACTACACTCTTGCACCACACACTTGTCAGTTGTTCTAGGGCCCAGATGAGGATGTGACTCACCATGGGAGACAATGGGAGGGCTTGTATCATTGTTCCAGCCATTACATATGGGATACAAGCTTGTTCAATCCACTTGGAGACCCATGAGGATGTTTTTGTGCCCCCACAGCCACTTGGGAGCACCACAAGTCATTAGCTTGGAGATCAAGGGGCTACCTCCTTCATCACTATTTTTGGAGCCCTTCCATCCATTTTGGCACATGTTGGACTTCATTAGGCCTTCCAACGACCCTCCTAGCTATTGTATTATCGTTTCGGCCCTCCTGAGAGGGTTATTAGTTATTTTTCACGTTATGTAGCTATTTGGTGGGCTTGTCACCAATTAGGGTGTTATTTTGCACATTACACACACTTTTAGGGGCTTGTTAGGCTAATTAGACCCATTGAACTATTAGAGGCTCATATAAATAAAAGTGAGGCCTCATTTCTAACTCATCATCACTTGGATTTGGATCATTGTTTCTTCTAGAATTTCACTATAGCTATTGAAGGACAAATTGGAGATTCTTTAATGCATTTTGATGTTTGGGTTAATGTTATTCTATTTTGGAGCTTCTCTCTTGCAAATGTGATGGATGGATATACTTTTTCTACCATGTAAGTTTATCTTTTATGCGAAATATTCATTATACGTTTAATGTATGGAATACTACATCATGATGTTGCTTGTGCTCTAAATTATGTGAAAATCTTGAATCACTTTGGTCGTCTTGATTGGGCAAGAAACACTAAACATAACCCTAAAACTCCATTATTTGACAAGTCGAAGTATAAATCTTTGTTGTAGCTAGGTAGTTGTTTCATTAGGGCATGCAAAGTTGCAATTAGGCTCCTTGATAGCAAAAAACCCTAAATCAATCTCACTCTTTACTCCATTTTCCCAATAGACTAGGCACTGGTCCTAGATCCTTAGTGATCACATTAACTTTACAAAATATCATTCTTTCACCTCTTTTCTTCCTCTTTTCTTCATTCCCTAAGGATAAGGAGATTTTCTAGAGCTTGGTGCGAAATTTTAGGGGTGAGGAATTTTATGATTTCATTTGGACCAGTTTCTTCATTTATGTTTCATCTAGGTATCCTCCAGTTTTGAACGAATTCTGACGATGGAATTTCAAATAGATTGATGCCCTAGGTATCAAACCAAGCAGGAACCCTTGAAGCTCCTTTGACTTAGGGATTTCTTGAAGGTTTGTACTTTGTAGTTCATCATTCAAAACATTTTCTCTTAACTATAGGTGATCACTGGATGAGCCTTTACCACGGTATATCTCGCAACCTTTAGTCTCTTATATTATTTCTCTCAAGGGGTTTTTCGTGGAAAGTCACCCTAGCTTCTCCCAAAGCTCACACTTTAATTGATCTTTCCATTGAATGAGCCATCCTTGCCTCGCTTTGAATCCTAGTATAAACACATCAATCACAAGTGAGGGATTTTGGAAGTTTTGATCACAGGCATTCATCATTTTTTCATATTCCTAAACCTGAGGTCATCCTTCCCTCAAGCCTTTCTTGGAGAGCCCTTCTTTTTCTTCTAAAACAAGCAACCTATTATCTAAGCCTCTCCTTTGAATGGGCATTGGAAATCACATTGTGCATCGTTATTGACCTCATCATTCTAGTGACTTCCCTATAGCAGGACTCCTCCCATCGGTGAAAGTCAGTAAAGAGCAGGGGACATTGATTGAGAGAACAGTGGGTCCTTGTCCCATTGTTTCCATTTGATCTAGTAAGAGTCCCTTTGCAACCCCTCCTAGGACCCCTGCTAAATTAAGCGGTAACAGTTACAAATGAGGGCCTTGCTTATATAGTAGGCAAGGTGCCCCTTCATGAATAATCATGTCCTTTGGGACATAATATTTAATTAAACATTATTATGATTATTATTATTTATATTATTTATATTTTTTATTCAAAATAGTTAATATGTCATTCTTTTTTGATATCTACTCATTACCTCAACAAAGAATTAAATAGATGCACTATTTATATAAACCTACAATTTAATTTGAGTCACAAGCAAGTAATAAAGCAATAAATCATTTCATGCACATAGAACCATATAGAGAATTCATAGGTTTTCCTTTAAAATTTGACATCATGAAATGAACCAACACATACCTCATGAAGGAGAAGACACTCAATTATGGAGTCTTCCCAATCAATCCCACCTTTTTCGAGCTTCCCTTTTCTTTTCTTTGACAGTGATGACAAAATGCCTGATTGTCTTAAATCATCTTTGATTTTTTGCCCATCTTTTTGTACACCTCTATTCTTGAAACCCAAGTATTTGGTCTTTGATTTATTCAATTCACTTATACGTAACTTAGCAGCATTGATTTTATGTCTACGCCTGCAATTCAAAATAAGCTAAAAAATGAGAATTCCTTTAGAAAAGAAAAATACACAAACGAGATTGTAGTGCAATAATAACCATGTACATTGCTTAACTAGGTTTTGCATATAAAACTATAATAAAAGCTTTCTAATAGTGTACTATGTCCCAAGGATGAAAATAGTAATGTCTCTACATGCAAATCAAAGGTTCAAAGTTCAAAGTTAACTAATATGGATTTTTTTGTTGTTAATTTTAGTTTATTTTAAATTTCTAGGAAAATGATTAGTAGAGTGAGGAGCTCAAAAAAAACTCCACCATTTACTTCCTGTATCAACAAAGGTTTTCAATTAAAACACGATTGTTGCTTTGTTAACAAGAATCTGATCATCTGTGACCAAAAAAAATTCAATCCTAGAAGTGTGGGAAGCTTTTCAAGCATTTTCAGGATTTCTCTTTTAGCTTTTAGAAATGTGGGTAGCTTTTCAAGCATTTTCAGGATTTCTCTAGACAATGATAAAAGAGAACACTTTATATCCTAAAGACTAAACAGCAGTTCATGCAAAGAACAATAGTTAGCAATGATCATTGGGTTATTGTGTAAGACTTCCCCGCAATAATAAACAGCTTGTTTCTCACATTTAGCTGCATATATACACATGATTGACTTCATAGACATTATACATACTCCTTGTAACATTCCCTCGACTAGACACCAGGCCATACCAACTTTCTCACCAGGTAATATTTCAATCAAGTGAATTTTCTAACCAGTAAAATAACAAAATAAGGGCAATCTATTAAAGTTATAGTTGCACTAACCTTGCACGTGCCTCAACACTTGCAACAAAAGCAGGTGGCAGAGCATCAGATTCAACTTGCTTATCCACAATTTCCTGCATTGAAACCCTTTGATGAGGAAGCGTACTGCCATGAGGATATCTGGCAAGTATGCTCTTGCCATGTCCCTTCTTTTTACCAGTAACTTCATGTTGCCTCTTTCTGATACTCTCCTCGGTCCTTAAAACGTTTGCTTTTATTGAGGCATGCTGTAGTAAGAACTGGTCGTGTATTTTAGCTAAGTCTTTTGCAGATATCTTATGTTCACCTGCATCAACCAAATCCAATCCACGCTGTTGTTGCTCAATCAAGTCTGTAGCTTCACCATTAGTATTTAATCCAGATTGTGGGTGCTGCTCAGACATTACAGGGCCACCAGTGATATCCACCAATTTGCATTGTGTCTGTTCTTCAGACAGCTTTAACCTTTTCTCTACAGACAAATACTTCAATGAAGTATAAGACTTGTTTGCAGCTATTTCAACTTCCACAGGCAACAATGAAGCTTTACCATTTGCAATATTTTGCTTCTCCTTGAATTTAGTCTTTGCTTTTATCTCCATATACTGCAAAAAAAACAATTTTAAAAAATGATGATTTATCAAATTATATTCAGTCCACTTTGAGATAGTATCTAGCCAAGCATGTTGTTTCTGAGCCATAGTGAATGATAGCAACTTACAAAATCATGCCATGAGTTCAAAACTGGCAACATGTTGAGAAATCTAGGGTATTAGCATTAGATGATTTCTCTTTATTAGTGACTGTGAATTATTTTTACATCTTTGGATTAGGATCTTCTTCATCTTTGTTATTAGAGTTCTTCTTCATCAAACAGTAACCAATGCATGAACATAAAATAGACAAGAGACACAGCATGTAGGCTATGAGCCAGGGCCAAAACCTCTCACTCTTTGAGAGGAAAACCCGCATCAATTCTTCTTGTAGAGATTCCAATTGACGAATAGCAAGACCAAGACCTTTGACCTATAAGCCACTCCAAGACCAAGATACAACTCCTCTTCTTGACTTCTCCTTCACCGAGATCTTCATCATTGCCTTGATACCAAGATCTACATCATCAATACTGTCTTTCATGGAGCTTATACCGAGACGTTCATCACTGTCATTAGCACCGCTGGATCATAGAGACCATTGGCACTGTACTGAGATCACTGAGATACTCTGAGATTATGTACCACCAAGAATTACAGAGGTATCCTAGGACTGCAATCCGAGCTTATCTTGGATATATGCCCTTGCTGTCCTTATACTTCCTTGCTGTCCCTACCACAGATGTATGCCATTGCTGTCTTCACTTCCTCGCTGTCCCTTCCACAGATGTATGCCCTTGCTGTCCCTTCACTGTGGTAATTCACCCCAAAACAGAGATCTGAGATGCTTGGGGATCGAACCAATCACTGCTCATCTTCATCTAAAATTATCCGAACAGTCTTACTGTAATTCATAACCGAAAATACAGAGGGATCCGAACTATTTTACTGTGAAAATGCAGGAGTCTGGGCCCCTTTATATAGTTGTTTGTCCACCTATTAAGCCGACTTGAGCAGGTGAAACGATGTGTCTTATTTATGTGAGCCGACATGAAGATCTTCTCATACTGTTTAGGAGGCCTACTTACAAGAGGACTGTGCTTGTCTTTGGAGGGCTAATAAGACTTTTACATTGACTTATATACAATGACATAGGCTCAAGAAGAGCTCTTCATTCATGACATTAATTCTTTGACTCTAAATGACAAACCTAATGCTCTTAAATGAGAGCCATCTATACTAAAATCACTTGCTCATGAAACCCATGAAGCAAGGCTTACAAAAATACTTTTATTACATCATTTATACAAGTCATAATTACATGTCATTATGAAGACTGAACCTAGTTACTTTTCAACACAACAAAGTTCAGTTTCAGGGAGCAAAGATATTTATGAACAAGAACCTATCAAAAAATGCATGTATTTTGCATAATTTCCAACCTTCAATAAAGGGTGTTTTGTTTGAAACAAAGCTGCAGAAACTACTGAATCATCAGTGTCTCCACAATTTCTTTCTTATTTTTGAGAATTACATCTCATAAATTCTCTTTGACTGCAATGTTCCACTATGAGGGGCATATCTATGCCTATGCCATCAAATCTACCCAGGATTTGCACCTAAGCCTAAGTTGCACAAAACGGGGAAACGGAAACGAGTTTCCGAAACAGGCAGCGATACGAAACGTGACCTCCCCAAATTATGGAAACGGGGAAACACGATATATATATATATATATATATATATATATATATATATATATATATATTAGAATTTAGGACATTTAAGAAATGTTATGTGAAATCACAAAACATACATGATAAATTCAAAGCATAAACTATTACAAGTTACAAGACATTTACTCATGAATGATAACAGACACATAATAAAAATAGCAATATCGAAATATCCAAAACCAGCCTTTATTATATATCAGAATCTCAAAATCAGCCTTTATTATATATATGAGGCTGCAAGTACAATAAATACTATGAGGCTGCAAGTACAATAAAAACTATGAGCATGTCAAGTCAAGGTTTTGTTCGAGTGATGAGTACATTTTTAGTAGGGTCATGATAGAAGAGTTTGACAACCAATGTCACTAACATCAAGGTACATAGAGGGATTGGTGCTCTTGATTAAATACGAGTTCCATACCCTAATACACGAAAAAATTCGATGGAAACATTGCAATCACTCAATCCTGAAATCCTGAAAAACTGATAAGTCTGCTGGATTTTGAATGAGATCTAAAATTCTACTTTCTCCATATGAAATCCAATGAGGTCGGAACCACTCTCAAACTTCCCGAGTCATTTCATGGTAATATTAAAAATTTAAGTAAAAGGATGAAAATGAAGATAAAGGAGAATGTCACTTTTACTTTAAGAATTTAAATACTCGGGCCATAGGCTTGATCATAAGAAGCGACAGTCTTTTTATAAGTTGAGCATCCAAAAGACACTTTCCACATTTAAAAAAATAATAAAACACATGAACCCCAAAAAAAAGCAAAAAAATTGAAGTTAAAACGACGGAAACGCGCCCGTACAGCCTGTAAACGCGTTTCCGTCCGTATTGGGCACATTTCCCCCACAGGGAACAGCCTAGTACTGACGGAAATGCGTTTCCAGGCCGTACGGTACGGGGAAGCACGTTTCCGTTTCGTTTCAGGGCGGAAACGGACCCCTACCCTATGTTTCTTGCAACTTAGACCTAGGCTCATCTGCACCCACCTGGAGGGTTCTGAATACAGGTCTCCGCATCAATACAAAAGTCTGATCACCTAATCTGCAAAACGAGTCAAAATTGAATTTCTCACCCAAAAAATCACCAGAAAATTGTGAAATTAAAATAATTACTGGAGGGGATCCTAACATTTGACCTGTGCAATTTATTGCAATGTCGCACAAGTCTACCAATATATTGCTGACTTTCAGGAAAATATCACTGCTAAGGAAAATATGCTGCACTCTTTTCTTATTTTGGTTTCTGATTTCTGATTTCAACTGCTTGGTAACTTTTTGCTGGTTTTTTAAAGTATTTATTGGCTTCATTTTCTGGACCTTTGCCGAGTTATTTCCAAGAACAAGTTTTGCAACACTGGTTTTACTAAGGAGATTAGGTATTGAGCATATCAATAAAATTCCTACTGATGTCATACTATCTCCCTTTTCGGTGTCTTCTATCTAATTTTTATTTCTCTATGAACAAATTTCTTGTCAAACAATACAATTTAGCCTACTGAAACTCGTTTCCACTGATATGGAAGATTCTAGTTCTGCACACAACTGAAAGAAAAAAATTTATGAATATATCTAATCTTTGTCCCTAAGTTCAGTAATTCGTTATGAAAAGAATTGGCACTTGTGCATCTGATTCTTATCCGTATACATTGTTTTTGTCTAACGTCATAAGTAATTCTTCACAAAAATAAAAAAACGCTATTAACATAAGTTACCCCTCAAAATGAGCCCTCATTTTGAGACATGCTTCCCAGTGACGCAAGCCTTTTCTCATAATGGCTTTCAGCGTGGTAAATTTGTGATAGCAGACTAATCTAAATATGCATGGTTGATTACAGCCTTGTCTCTCTTCATTGGAAAGGAATACCATAACCTATAGGCTAAATGGGGGTATTTATGGCATTAATTTGAGATCATTTCAAGTGTATTTCATGCAACAAGAGAGAGCAAGGTTAGAGATGAAATCAATACAATGCTGTCACCTTTGGCATTATTGCAGTTCCTGACAGGTTTCCATTGGAGGTCAACATGAATGCGGCTTATTCAATGAGGAGGATGATTGCAGCAAAACGTTAGTACAAGGGTTGTCAGCCTGTGGGACTTTAGGTTCTGCTACAACAATTATTTTGATAAAAAATTGAGATGCTGATCTTGAATCAGAAGACCGCTCCTGGTGCATGCAAACAACCAGACAGGTCTCCTTTCTATTGTACAGTTTCAACTTAGTGAGGGTATCTCACAGAACACTACAGGGAGTACGTTTTAAACTCAAAGTGAGGTATAAGTAACAGGATCCCAACAGAGAAGGCTATTCTTTCTTGGGTATTGAAGCTTGGAAAGATTCCTTTTGACTTTCAACCCAGAAATGAGACAGGCATGTTAAAGATATGATATATTTTGCAAGCCTGTAGCAGTTTCAGCCTATTAGAGCAGCAAATTGTGCTATTCAGGTTGGCAGCCCTTATCACTTTATCAAGACGAATCTGCAAATACTTTCAGAGGTGAGATGTGAGATAGGTGAGTGTTGACACCTAATCCTATGGATGGGTGTGCACATTTATTTTTGTATATTATTTGTTATTAGGAAATAAGGAAGGCCAAGAGTCATTGGGAGCTGAATCCCAATAGCCTCACCTCCCATCTATATAAGCATGTACATTCTTCAGCTAATATACATTGCAGATTTGAGGATTTACCTCCTGGTTTGACATGGTATCAGAGCCAGCTCCACATTTGGCATTTCTGCCCTGTGGTGTAACTCCCTACCCTTTGCTCAGTTAATATTTTTTAATGTTTTTGCTGCTCATTAACTGCTAGACTGTTATTCTGCATTTTTTTTCCCCTAAATAGCACTGACATTTGCAGCTCCAGCTCCTGCAGACTGCAGGCTCTGTCAATCTGCAAATTGCAGGCTCTGCCAGTCCAGCAGTCCTGCAACTGTCTTCTACAGATTCAAATTCAAATTTTTTTTGTAACAGCCCTTTTGGGCCTCACTCATTCTCCCTACGCCCTCTCCCCTCACTCATTCTCCCTACGCTCCATTTATCCCTGCGCTCACCTCCCCCCTCCTTTTCTTCCTGCGCCCTCACCTCCCTCTCTTCCCTACAGCACTTTGCCCTCCTGTCTGCGCTCACCATACACTGCGCTCACCATACACTGCTCCCCATACGCATTCCATATAACACAGTCACGCATATGAAAGCGGTCTCCTTGTTTTAACGCTGTGTTGATATGTTTTAACGCAATGTGTTGATATGTTTTAACGTTGTCACAACAGTACACGCTGTGTCTATTTACTGTCCATATTACATTATATCATAAACACAGTTCATTGCATATACAGTTTATCAACGCTGTCATGGTATCATGGTCTGTCCGCCCGTCTTCTCATACGTAATACCGCCGGTTGTATTGTCATATGGGTTGTATTAACAACGCAATTTTTCCATACCACTGTGTTATTAAATTACAACGCTGTGTTATTTCCATTGCGCTGGTTTAAAACGCTGTGGCATGATATTTAAAACGTTGTGTTGACATTTCATAACGCTGTTTTGTCATATATTACCATCGCTGTGTTGACATTTCATAACGCCGTTTTGTCATATATTTCACATCGCTGTTTTGATATTTGTCACAACATCGCTGAGCTTTATTATTAAAACGCTGTCATACATTGCCATATATTTGTTATATCATACATTGCGCTGTTATATCATTCATGTAAAATTGCATATATTACAATAGTGTTATACCGCCCCTTCCATGGTATGTGTAATGCGCCCCTCCCATAGTCATATATTTCGCCCTTCCCATTCCCCTCCCCCCCTTCCATAGTCATATATTTCGCCCTTCCACTCCATATCATCTTTTCATATACATTTTTTCCCCAAATTAAAAAAAAAAAACATTTTTTTTATGCAGAATCAGTCTATAGCATAGAGTGTTTTTTAAAATTCAGTCTCCAGCAAAGTTTTCTGAGCAGATATAGTTTCCAGAAAGAGTTTTTAAACTCAGAAAATTTTTTCCAGCAAGAGTTTTTGCCCCTGTATTTGAAATATTGCAAGAGTTTGAAGTTTTTATAGAAGAATTTGTTTCCTCTTCAGAAGATTTTTTCCAGCAGTCTAATTCATTCTCTCATCTCTATTGTTGGGATAGTTCTCTCTGGCAAAGAGAACTATCTTGAATGGTCTCGGAAGATTAAACACACACTCATTTTTAATGAGCTGTGGAGAGGAATCTGTGAAGGACAAGCAGAAAATCCACCAGAGAAGCCCACTTCAGACAAAGAGCTTGCCATCTGGGAAAACAATAACTGCAAGGCCTATGCCTTGATTGCAGCTTCAGTAAGTGAAGAGGTGAGTCGCCATATTTCATCATTCTCAAATGCCTATGAAGCCTTGAAGAAACTAAAAGAACTCTATGACTCACACTCAGAATTAGAAAATGTTCAATTGATGGTTAAGCTGTTCAGTCTTGAAATGAAGAATGATGATCCCCTTGCTTTAGCTTCATAAATAAGATCTATAATGCATGACATTCAAAACACTGGTGTAAAAATGGACATACCTCTCATAGCATATGTTAAGGCATTATATCCGACTTACTCACATTATCTTGAGTCTTTGCAAGCAAGTGGAAACCTTGAACAAATCACCTTTGATAAACTGGAGCAGAAGTTTGCAGAAAGAGAGAAAGCTTTTGGGAAGATGACAGTCCCTTCATCTTCCGAAGAGGCTGCATATTTGGCACATAGAGAAAAGAATCATGCTCCAGATGCATTCAGAGGAAGAGGTGGCAGAAGAGGAAGAGGAAGAAGGAACTTCACAGAAAGGGGGGGCAGACAAGCTGACAAATCCCATCTTCATTGCACACGCCGCAATAGAGATGGACATGATGCACCCAAATGCAGAACACCATGGAACAAAATTGAGCAGCACAGAAATCAAGACAAAGGTAAAACCAATGACAAAGACAAAGGTAAAGCACTTGAATCCGCTCACTATGTTCTAGCACATTGTAACAATGGAGTAACTGAAAACCTCTTTGATGTTTCATTTACTTCATGGAGAGATGATTGGTTGCTAGATTCAAGAGCAACATGTCACATGACATTTAGAAAAGATTTTTTTGAAGAATTCACTGACAAAGTTGATGGAGCAGTATATTTCGCAGATAAATCCAAACTCAAGCCATCAGGGCTTGGCACAGTCAGGCTTAAACTGCCTGGTCTTCCCGATCATATCCTACATGAGGTTCTATACCTCCCTGAGTTGAAGAGAAACTTGCTGTCCCTGATCGAAATCCGGCAGCAAGGACACTCAGTTCACTTGTTTGATGGCAAGGCAGAGGTCAGATCAGCATCAGATCACTCACTTGTCATGGAGGGAATAGAAGAAGGGAGACTCTTGAAGCTGAAAGGTTCATCTGCTCATGCTCAGAACTTTGCATTCAGTTCATATCATGATGAAGGTACATTTCCATCAAGTCTTTTATGGCATGCTAGATTTGGACACTTAAATTATGACAGCCTTCGTTTGTTGAAGAAAAATGGTGTTGATGGACTGCCTACAATTACTAGAAAACCTAAGGAATGTGATGCATGTATTCTAGGAAAGCATAGCAAACAGCCATTTCATGATTCACACTCAAGAGCACATAGGAAACTTGAACTTGTTCATTCAGATTTATGTGGCCCTATGCCTATTGCTTCTGCAAATGGAAACAAATACATGATGACATTTATTGATGACTACACCAGGATGTGTTGAATTTACTTACTGAAGAATAAGTCTGATGCTTTTCAAACTTTCAAAAATTTTCATGTATGGATTGAAAATGATGCACAAACACATATTGGCTCTCTACGTACTGATAATGGAAAAGAATACACTTCAAAAGAATTTGAAAATTATCTTCGTCAACATGGAATCAAACATCAAACAACTGTGCCATATAATCCCCAACAGAACGGTGTAGCTGAAAGAATGAACAGAACTATTTTAAATATGGTTCGCTCCATGTTATTTTTCAAGAATGTAAATTTGATGTTTTGGGCTGATGCAGTTCTATGTGCTGTTTACATAAAGAATAGGTGTCCTTCAAGTTCAATTAGAAACAAAACTCCTTTTGAAATGTGGCATGGCCACATTCCTTCGGTAAAGCATTTCAGGGTCTTTGGGTCCACCTTTTATGCCTTGATACCCAAGGGTCAAAGGAACAAACTTGGTGCTAGAAGCAGAAAATGTATCTTCTTGGGGTACTCCAATACCTCCAAAGGATATCGTCTCTATGATGAAGCAAATAAGAAGTTTGTGATAGCAAGAGATGTCATATTTCTTGAATCATCCAAGAGTGACAAGGTTGTTGAGCTGCAACTTGATCGCCTGGATAGATTCACACATGCAAAGTCTTTCAAAGAATTTGATAATGTGATTCCACACCTTGAAGGGGGGATTCCGATATTGAATCAAACTGTGGAATCATTTCCTGAACCACACTCTCCCCCACATGAAGAAACCACCACGGATGACACATTGGATGATGTGATTGATAGAATTGGGAGATTGAATCTTGAATCAATCCCAACTCAGTCAAGTGACCAGCCAGGGCCATCTCAGAAAGGTCCCCCCAAATGGCTGACAAAGACACTGGAGGATGTTCATCCTGATGAGGTTGGAAAAACAGGAACAAGAAGTTCCACTTAAGAAATCGAAGGTGATGTAGATAATTCTGATTCCCCTGTTGATATGGATATTGCTTATAACTGTGAAATGAGTTTGTCTACAGATCATGAACCAACTTCCTTCAAAGAAGCCGCTTCTCATGATGAATGGAAAGAAGCGATGCAGAAGGAGTATGATGCCTTGATAAAGAATGGCACTTGGAAGCCGGTTGATCCGCCTTTGGGAACGAAACCAATTGGCTGTAAGTGGGTCTACAAGAACAAGTACAAAGCAGACGGCTCACTTGACAAGCACAAGGCCAGGCTTGTGGCAAAAGGATTCGCATAGAAAGAAGGAGTCGATTATGAAGAAACTTTTGCTCCCACAGCAAAATGGACCACCATCCGGACTCTCTTTGCCTTAGCAGCTCAGAGTGGATGGAAAGTCCATCAGATGGATGTAAAAACAACCTTCTTGAATGGAGATCTCAAGGAGAAAGTTTATATGTCCCAGCCAGAAGGATTTGTGATAAAGGGTCAAGAACACAAAGTTTGCAAACTTGTGAAATCCTTGTATGGCCTCAAGCAAGCACCACGAGCCTGGTATGAGAAGTTGACCGAGCATCTTCTGAAACTTGATTTCAAACACTTTGATCTTGATGATGCAACTTTGTTTGTTAAGAAAGTTGGAAAAACAGCTGTATATCTTGTGGTATATGTAGATGATCTTTTGATAACAGGAAACAATGAGAGCTATATTGCATCCATGAAGAAAGAGTTGAAGAAAGGTTTTGAAATGACTGATTTGGGTCATGTTCATTACTATTTGGGTATTGAAGTAATTCAACATCCTAAATTCATCTTTCTTTCTCATAAGAAGTACATTGGAGATCTCTTGAACAAATTTGGCATGGATGATTGTAAACCCTTAGGCACTCCAATGGAACAAAACTTGAAGCTCACATCTATTGAAGGGAAGGAATTTGAGGATGCAACTAAGTATAGACAGCTTGTAGGAAGTCTTATCTATCTGACCACCACCAGACCTGACATCTCATTTGCCGTTGGAATCCTCTCAAGGTTCATGCAAAAACCTTGTGAAGGACATTGGTCTGCTGCAAAAAGAGTACTAAGGTACTTGAAGGGGACTCAAGACTTTGGACTCAAATATACACAGGTAGGCGACTTCAACTTGACCGGATACTCTGATTCAGACTTTGATGGCGACAAAGAAACAGGGGTGTCTACTACAAGTTACACCATGAGTCTTGGATCAGGAGCTGTCTCATGGAGATCACGCAAACAGTCAGTTCCAGCAGATTCCACGACCGAGGCAGAATATGTGGCAGCAGCTGAAGCAACAAAGGAAATTGTGTGGCTCCGGAAAATCCTGGAAGATTTGCAGATGAAACAGATGTATTCCACTCCACTCATGATCGACAACACTTCTGCAATAAAGTTGGCCAAGAACCCAAAGTTCCATGATCGAAAAAAGCACATCAATACAAAGTACCATCTCATTCGACATCATGTTCAGGCCAAGACCATCCATCTACATCATTGTTCCACAAATGAGCAAACTGCTGACATCTTCACCACAGCACTTGGAAGAGAGAAGTTTGAAAAGTTCAGATCGATGCTTGGACTCACCAACATCCCTTCGGATTAAAGGGGGGAATGTTGACACCTAATCCTATGGATGGGTGTGCACATTTATTTTTGTATATTATTTGTTATTAGGAAATAAGGAAGGCCAAGAGTCATTGGGAGCTGAATCCCAATAGCCTCACCTCCCATCTATATAAGCATGTACATTCTTCAGCTAATATACATTGCAGATTTGAGGAGTTACCTCCTGGTTTGACAGGAGGACAAATATCTCTACATTTAGGTTTAGAGAACTTTCATACTTAATGGAGATCTGAGCCCAAACAGCCTTCTTGAAAAAATGATCACTTGGTTTTCCATTTAATGTTGCCGATGCAAATAAAGACCTAAATCAACCTCTTAGAAATGTTCTAGACTGATCTAATAAAGCTATCAGATACATTGGTCTAGGACAAGAAATTATCAACTATTGGTTCAGAGAGGAGGATGAAGAGAGTCCAGTTCCAATGAATATAGTGATCATGAAGATGTCAGCTGGAAACTTCGTAGGGCAGCAGCAAAGGGTTTGTCTACAGAAATAACATCTCATACAGAAATGCTATAGAATCTATACACGAAGGCCTGTCTGAGGTTTGTTACCCCTTAATCTTGCATGGGGGTAATCCTAGTGAATTTTTCACTACCCCTTTTATTTTCATAAAGTTGGGAAAGTGGGGACGTTGTAGGTCTCACATGGAAGACTGTAAGTTACTTTGTAGTATAGTGCTTCAAGAAAAAAAAATGAGTACACTCATCCATCCTTGAGCAGTGTTACCCACTCACATGTAACCTCTACAAGAAAAAAATGAGTACACTCATCCATCCTTGAGCAGTGTTACCCACTCACATGTAACCTCTACAAGAAAAAAATTCTCCTATTGCTTCAGCCAGCCAGCCAGCAGCCCTATCATGATCCACAGATAGCCAGCCTCATATGTCTCTCAACCACTCTAAGGTCAGTGATTTCTTTCATCTAGACTGCTCTCCTGATGAAGGTGGGCCATCCATTATGAGGTACATTAACCATTTTTGTATTTAAGTGCTTTAATGTTTAAGAGCATTCTAGTATGGATCATAGGTTGAAATAGATGATAGACTACTTTTGATTGTACACTTGTTCCCTTGCTTCACCTAGGTGGTTATCACTTGCCCCTAGTCCAGACTCCAGTGTGAACTTGCTTAAGACCTCTTTTCACTATCTAGGAGGCGCACAAATAGGAGGCTCTAATGATGGTAGCATTCCATGATTTCCATACTTAACACCTTCCATCTTCCCCATGCATCCGCATCCCATATTTGGATTGATTGTTATCTATCGCTAGTATTGGTTCCCTATTTTCCTCATCCTTTGAGTAGCGCACGAGAAACTTTGCCCTAAGAGGTTTACGCAACAGAAAGAACAAAAAAAACATCATCCATGTTGCTGCAAAATCTAGCCAGGTTTGGAGAGGGGTACCCTACAAGGCTATTACTAGACCAAGAGACAACAATGGGATGGTCACCCACTGTCACCACAGCCAAAACCCACTGCTCTTTACGGATTTTCACAGATGCAAGGAGTCTCAGTATGTGAGAAGATCACCTAATGGATATTCTAAGGTTAGGGTACTAGGTGACTCAATGAGACCTTATACAAGAAAGGCATAATTAAAGCATAGGGCTCAAATTGGAGGCAATTTTCTTTATTTATAGAGGCCTAGGTTTAAGAGCACAATACTTAGTTCTCAATTGATTGGCTGAGTATTGAGGTGGCCGAAGGTCAAGGCAAACAGAAAGGGTTTCCAACAATGATTTTCAACAAGGACAAGACACATGAAACTCTCAAAAAGCCCCCAAGTTGAAGCTAAATCCAAAGTGGGTTAGCTTAGGGCTAGTAAATAGGGCAAAGAAATTTATGGACTAAATTGAAGTGAATTCTTACAAAAAGAAGGGATTCTGTGGCAACCAATATCCTCTTGCCATTTAGACTCTCCAACTCTAGAAATTCCTCTTCCTTAGGAATTCGCACCAAGCCCTAGCTGAATTAGGGAAAAGAGAAGAAAGAGGAAATTTATAGATAAAAGTTAAAGTGATCATCAACAAAGGATGGCTAGTGCTTTATTCTTTGGTGGATGGAGTCTATGAGTCAATTGAATGACCAAAAATTTGCTAGGGAGGAAAGATAAATGATGCTTGTTGTCGCAAAATATAGCAAGCCTTGGAGAGGGAAACCCTACAAGGTATAAACTAGACAATGGGACTGTGAAGATTTCTGAATGTTATTTATGCATAAATCTATTGTTAGATCTAGTTATGATTCTCCTACTTAAATAAGTTATTAATGTTGAAAATTCGGATTAACATTGAAGCAAACACGTAACAGACTTTCACCAATTCAGATCTAGAAAAGTACATGCACACATAAACAAAGTGACACAAGATTTTCTGGACAATAGTCCCCGAAAAAACCCAATGCGGGAAAACCAGTCTTCTGGCTGCCAGAGGGTTTTATTATTAAGTAGTATTTCTGAATACAGCAAATTTGGGCACCACACTGGTACACCCAACAGAGAAAAATATAGATCTGCATCTAACTTGTTGTTCTGAAGCCAAAACGTTAACTAATCCACACCCTCAAACGGGATTTACAAGACTCAGCCAAATCTTGGCACTAGAAACCTTAATGTTGCCCCTAAATCCCCGAAAAAACCCAATGCGGGAAAACCAGTCTTCTCGCTGCCAGAGGGTTTTATTATTAAGTAGTATTTCTGAATACAGCAAATTTGGGCACCACACTGGTACACCCAACAGAGAAAAATATAGATCTGCATCTAACTTGTTGTTCTGAAGCCAAAACGTTAACTAATCCACACCCTCAAACGGGATTTACAAGACTCAGCCAAATCTTGGCACTAGAAACCTTAATGTTGCCCCTAAATCCCTTGCGTCAGCCTCTGCGTGCCTCTGCGCTAGCATGGAGAGGGTTACTCAACCACAAAATGGGTTACACAGACCCTATGTTGCCCTTGAGGGTCTCTGCGTAACCCCTGAGGGTCTCCTACTACCCAACGCTGCCCTAGGAGGGACTACATAGCTAAAGCTGCCCCTGCGCTGCGCAGCTACTGCCCTCTCTGTTTTTGTTGCCTCTGCTTCTCTGCGCTTCCTCTGGAAGCTGCTCTTTGCCTCTTGCTGATTCTAGGCACTAGGATCAGATCATCCCCTTTGCCTAAACTACCCCTCTGTAGCTAAAACACTTCTGGAAATTCTTAGCAAACCATGCCCTAGAATTCCAACTTAGCTTCAGTGCTCTGCCTCTGCATTGTGAAAAATTACAAACAGTTGCAGTGATAGATTTATTTCTCCTACTTATTATTTCAGTAAGCTATTATTCAAAAATTTTCCAACTAATATTGAAATAAATACTACTGCAACATTCACAAATATATATGCAGGGAAATAAACAGTAGAGAACATAAGCACAAGAATCAATCACATGTACATAGTTATTTTTGGACAATTCTCCCCGGAAAAACCCAATGTGGGAAACCCGGTGCAGCAAATGAGGTTTCTATTAATTCTTCAGCAAATGATATCTTTACAAGGAAAATATACGACAAATAAATTCTGAAACACCTGAGACTGAATTTCTGGCTTACTTGGAAAATTCTGTCACCCAAAACAAACCTTGCATGCCCCTGCGTCTCTCTAGGTGGTTCATTGCTCAGTCCCGATGCTGGATTGTGGAAGTCTGCGTGGAGACCATGTGGGTTCTCTGCGTTGCAGCCTCAAGCTGCTTCCAGTGACCCACTACTGCCCTCCGACCCTGATCTCAATCACCACTGACCTCCTCCTCCTGCTTCTGCAACTACTGGCCTTGCAACTCTCCCACTGAGATCGAATTCTACATCAGAATGGATCTCCTTCAGGTACTAAGTGTATGCCCGGCTTATCTTCCAAGTGACCCTCAAGCCTTCTTTTAAAATTTTCCTGTTGGAGAACCAACGACCCAGATTAAAAGATTAATCAATGGCCAAGATTAAAACGTGACTTGATCCATGTTTTCTAAAAGATTCACACTCTGACTTACTAATAGTAAATACCCTTTAATTATTTCATTTCCCTAAGTTTAGGCTTAGGGTCTTCATTAAAATAATTAATTATTTTATTAAGTCATGAACAGAGTGGAATTTCCATAAACTGTTTCTGGGTTCTTTGGAATGTTGCTATCTAAGCCTCCCTGCAAATTTTGTGACTTGGAACACTTTTGGATGCTACAAAAATCAGCACTCCCTCTTAGTGAGGAAGGTGTTCCAACAATATGTCTGTTGCATGTTGCTCTGATTCTGAAGCACGCTCTGCGTTGTTGACCTCAAGATTCTACCCCCCCATCTGCTGCGCTGCTGCCTCCTGTATTGTTGCCTTTGACATTGCCAATGTCACTTGCTGCCTCTATACCACATCTCCCTCTGAATATTGAATCTTCCATTCCTGCTACTGGAAGGGATTCTTCATCATCCCTATCTTCTCTCGGAAGTAGATAAACTTTTTCTTTCTTAGAGCCTTTGTGAGGATGTCTGCCACCTATTCTCCTATTGGAGTGTACTGCAACTGAACAGCTCCACATTGTACGCAGTCCTTGATGAAATGACACTAGATGTCAATATGTTTCAACCTATCGTGAAACACAGGATTCTCAGAGAGATTTATGCAACTTTGATTATCACATAAGATGTTGGTCGCTTCTATTTTCTCCTTGAGTAGATTCACTAGCAGTTTCCTAAGCCATATGGCTTCGCACAAAGCTGTGTTGGCTGCCATATACTCTGCTTCTGCTGAACTCAGTGCTACGGACTTATGTTTCCTACTGCACCAGGAGGTCATTCCTGGTCCTAGACTGAAATAGTACCCACTGGTACTCTTCCAATCAACTGAATTTCCAGCCCAATCTACATCAGTGAAACCACTCAACCTGACATCATTGCTACGGGTGTACTTCAATCCAAGATCGACTGTGTTGATTTATGATAGCATCGGATGTGCTCTAGCCTTGTAACTTTGTATATAGGCTAAGACACATGTATTCCATAAAACCCAGAAATGGTTTTTGAAAATTCCACTTAGAGATGATTTAATTAAATTAATTAATTGTTTTTTAATGTTTTCCTAAGTCTAAACTTAGGGAAACTGATTAATTAAAGTGTACTAATTAAATCGAGTGTGAATCTTCTAGATAAAGTCATGGATCATCTCCAAGCTAATCTTAGCCCTTGATTATGTTTTAAGCTTGGTCGTTGAAGGGTCACCAAAAGATTATAAGAAAGAGGCTGAGGGGCCTATGGAAAATACAATTGACACTTGAGCCATTAAGCATTTTCGAATTTGTGTGAGGAGACATAGCTTTTGATCAAGAATCAAATCACTAGGGCAGGGTTTGCTAAGTGATGTTGATTCAGTGATCAGATTCAAAGAGGGGCAGAAACAGAGATTGGTCAGGAGGACCAAGAGTGCATTTCAAAGAGAGGCAGAGGTGACGCAGAGAGAGACAGCGCAGTTTTCTGAAGAGGTGACACAAACCCTGCAGGAAATCATGCAGAAACAACACAGTGTCTCTTGGAGTCAGTTCGGAGATAGCTAGAGGTTGGGGTTTCTAAGCCAAGAGGGCCAAAACCTAGCTCTAGATCAGCTAGATCAGTTGCAAAGCAAAGTGACACAGTTCCTCCAGCTTGCCCACGCAGGCTTACGCAGTCCAGCATAGGAAATCACGCAGAGGCAATGAGGGCTTCACTTACGCTGTCAGATCAGCCGAAGACTTGTTGAGTGAGGTATATCTCACATTTTTCACCAGATTGTCTAGATTTCTCTTCAAGGGTTTTCCCAGATGTTGGCACCCTAGTTGTATTCAAGATTCTACTGCTTAATAATACAAACCCTCAGATCTGTTGCACTGGTTTTCCCAAGTTGGGTTTTTCTGGGGACTTAGTCCAAAAATAATTGTGTCATATGTGGTTGTTCTTCATTGTATTCTTTTCAAATTGTTTCGGCACTTAGATTTATTCCATAGTATTATTTGTGTAGACTGCTTCAGTAATTACTTCAATATTTCACTAAAATGAAATAATTATGTAAGATAATAGAAGAAGTCATTCAGATTTGTCGTAGTAGGAACCCAGATCTAGGATTTTTCACAGACTGTCCCTCGAAGGTACCTGAGAACAAGCTTGGTTGTTGCCCAATGTGCTATCTTCGGTTCCACCATGAATTCACTGAGGGTATTAACAGCATAACAGATGTTTGGCCTTGTATTTATCAAATACATCAATGATCCTATGAGTTGCATATGCAGCGTAGGATCAGCCTCATCATCTTCGGATGTGTCGATTTTCCTCCAGTTGGTGATCATTGGAGTGGTCATGGGCCTACAATCCTCCATTTGAAATCTCTTCAGAATCTCTATAGTGTATCTTCCTTGACCTAGGAAGATCTCCCCATTCTGTTTCCAAACTTCCAACTCCAGAAAATAGGGCATCCGTCCTAGATCCTTTAGGTCAAATTCTTCAGCCAAATCCTTCTTGCAATCTGTGATGAGCCTTGATGATCCTGTCAAGAACAGATCATCCACATACAACACCTGTATCAAAGGCTCACTCCGTACTCTTAGATAGTAGAGATTGGGATCTGCATCACTCTTGACGAATCCCATGTTCAGTAGGTAGTTGTCAATTCGACCATACCAGACTCTAGGAGCTTGCTTTAGTCCATATAATGCTTTCTTCAATCTACACACGAGTTTTTTGATCATGTGTATCAAAGCCCTCCGGTTGTTCTATATACACCTCTTCTTCTATCACACCATTTAAGAATGTCGTCTTGATGTCCATCTGGTGAATTTCCCATCCCATCTACGCAGCAAGGGATATCACAGACCTGATAGATGTATACCTGGCTACTGGGGTGAAGGTTTCTTCATGGTTTATTCCTTCCTTCTGAGCATACCCCTTAGCCACAAACCTGGCTTTAAATTTCTCGATGTTGTCTTCTGTAGCATACTTGATATTGTAGATCCACCTAGATCCTACAACTGATCTCTCCTGAGGTGTGGGTACTACTTCCCAGACATCATTCGTCATGATGGAACTGTACTCTTCCACCATTGCATCAACCCACACCTGGTGCTGAGCTGCTTCCTGAAAACTGGAAGGTTCTCTGACTTGAGCAACCAAGGCTTGATACCTCTTATGTTGTTTACGCTGTCTCTTCTCATTTCGGGGGATTCCGACAAAGTCCTGTGCATCCTTCAGAATCTGTCGAATTTCCCTGCTCGTTCTTCCACTGGTGGTGGGTGGATGTACCAGCTCTCCTTCTTGCAAATCCTTGGAAGACACATCCTTTGGATCACTATGCCTTGGAGAGGCAACTGAATTTTCTGTTGCTGGTTGTTGGGGCTGGACCAGAGGCTCTTCCTCTGATTGCGTAGCAGAAGGTAGCTCTCCTGATCTTCTGAAGGCCTTCTCCTCCATAAACTTCACATCCCTTTGCACCACCACTTTCCTGCTCTCAAGAATGTAGATGCGATAAGCCTTTGCATTCTCGTTGCATCCTACCAGATACCCCTTTTCAGCAGTCATCTCCAACTTCTTCCTCTTCTCACTGGGCACATGACAGTGAGTTGTACTGCCAAAGATCCTAAAGTGACTTACTTCAGCCTTACTGCCAGTGAAGACACTTTCTGGCGTGATCTTCCCCAGTGCAGCGTGAGGAGTCCTGTTCTGAATGTAGACAGTTGTATTACACACTTCAGCCCATAAAAATTTGGGCATGTCTTGGTCATACAACATAGCTCTGGTTGCTTCAACAGTGGTCTGGTTCTTCCTTTCTTCCACACCATTCTGCTCCAGATTGTATGGGGTTGTCCATTCTCTTTTGATGCCTTCCCTTGCACAGAATCTGGTGAATTCCTTATCTATTTATTCACCACCATTATCTGATCGCAACACCTTGATCCGCTTCCCTATCAGATTTTCCACCAAAGCCGTAAACTCTTTAAATCGACAGAAGACTTCATCCTTGGTCTTCAAGAAGTAGATCCAGGTTTTCCTGGAATGGTCATCAATGAAGGTGACGAAATATTCGGCATTGCTAAGAGCTCTAGTGGACATCGACCCACAGATATCTGAGTGTATTAGATCCAACACACCCTTGGCCCTACTGTTGCTTCTCTGATATGCTACCTTGGCATATTTTCCCAATATGCACCCCTTGCAAACATCATCTCGTTTAGTACTCAGTTCTGGAACACCTGTGGCAGTCTTCTGGAGAGTTCTTAACGCCCCATGATGCAAATGCCCCATTCTTCTGTGCCATAGCTCATTCAGGTTCATTTCATCTGCGCTACCAACTAGTGCCATTAGAGAATCAAGTTGTAGCTTGTAGAGTTTGTTGCTTCTTACCCCGATTTGTGCCTTCTTCCAACTAGGGTGCTTGACGTAGACTCTATTGCCAATAATGTAGACGTCATATCCTCGATTTTGAGGTTGTGACACTGAGAGTAGATTCATCCCCAAACCCGGCACATGCAGTACATTAGTTGCATGGATTCTATTTCCTGCCTCGGTCTGAAAAACTACGGTACCTCTCCCAATGGGAGTGCATTTTGCTTTATTACCCATGGTTATTTTGAAATTCATCTGCTCTTCTTGGTAGTCGGAAAAATAGTCCCGTACTCCCGTCATGTGAGCAGAGGCTACGCAGTGCTCGATACACAAGCAAAATCTTCCTCTAGTCTGGATGCCAATACAGAGACATCGTGATCCATCTATTCTATCGTGCTTCTCCCCCCTCCTGGAGAACTGCGTGAACCCTTCTGCGTTGTTGTTGCAACAATAGATTTATGTTCATTGATAGATGCCCCCTCTCTGTTATTCATTTCTGGCTCTGATAAACAGCAGAGAACATAAGCACAAGAATCAATCACATGTACATAGTTATTTTTGGACAATTGTCCCCGGAAAAACCCAATGTGGGAAAATCAGTGCAACAGATGAGGGTTGTATTAATTCTTCAACAAATGATATCTTTACAAGGACAATATACGACAGATAAATTCTGAAACACCTGAAACTGAATTTCTAGCTTACTTGGAAAATTCTCTGACACTTAGAATAGCCCCTGAATGCCCCTGCGTCTCTCTGGGTGATTCACTGCACAGTCCCAATGCTGGATTGTGTGAGTCTGCGTGGAGACTGTGTGGGTTCTCTGCACTGCAGCCTCAAACTGCTTCCAGTGACCCACTGCTGCCCTCCGACCCTGATCTCGATCACCACTGACCTCCTCCTGCTTCTACAACTACTCGCCCTGCAACTCTCCCACTGAGATCGAATTCTACATCAAAATGGATCTCCTTCGAGTACTGAGTGTATGCCCGGCTTATCTTCCTAGTGACCCTCAAGCCTTCTTTTATAATCTTCCTGTTGGAGAACCAACAACCCAGATTAAAAGATTAATCAATGGCCAAGATTAAAACTTGACTTGATCCTTGTTTTCTAAAAGATTCACACTCTGACTTATTAATACCCTTTAATTATTTCATTTCCCTAAGTTTAGACTTAGGTCTTCATTAAAATAATTAATTATTTTAATAAGTCATGAACCGAATGGAATTTCCATAAACTGTTTCTTGGTTCTTTGGAATGCTGTTGTCCAAGCCTCCCTGCAAAGTTTGAGGCTTGGAACACTTCCGGATGCTACAAAAATCAACATGTTTGTCTCCTCTAAATGACCCCAAGCCTTTCCTTTATACTTTTCTCATTGGAAAACCAACGGCTATGATCAGATCTTCAATCAATGGCTAAGATTAAATGAAAGCTTGATTTGTGTGACTTAAGACAATTTCATCACATGTTTTAATTAATTACCTTTAATAATTTAATTTTCCTAAGTTAGACTTAAGGTCCATAATTAAAATTATTAATTTATTAATTATCTCCCAAACTAGATGAAATTTCCCAAATCCCTTTCTGGGTATTGGAGATCTCATGTACTCTAGTCCCTCCACAGATTTTGGGAGCTAGAGCACATCCGATGCTATCCCATCACACAAGAAAACTCAGCACTCCCTCTTAGCGAGGAATGTGCTCGAGTACAAACTCTGCTCCACCCCGAAGCTCTGCACTGATCTCTGGTGTGGGTCTCTGCACTGATGTTGGACCTGCTGCCCTTCATCATTGTGCTGCTGCTGTTATTTTGTACCGTTGCCCATGACCCTGCCACCACCACTACCACATCTATACTGCAGCTCCCTCTCAATCTGCTACATCCGTGTTTAAACTGTAAAGTGACCACCTATGGAAGGACCAGTGCCTTATCCTTTGGGAGAGATGGAGTTAGGAAAATTATGGTTTGGAAGAGGTTTCCCCAATCAAGTTGGTCTTCAAGCAACTTCACATGGCATTAGGGCATGAGAACATCTACTTGAGATCTTTATACTTCAATGTGCAAAAATTGATGACTTGTCGAGATGTATTTCAACAAAGTAATCTCTAGGAACATTCACCCATTCATACATGGCCTGTGCAATGATGCAACGCTATAAAAGATCAAAATTTCCACAATTTCACATACGAAAGCAGTAAATTTCAGAATTGTATTGCAAAAATCCCAACAACATTCATGTGACAAAATAAATAACAAGAATAAGCATGAAAAAATTACTTACATGTACAAAGAGTATATCTAATCATCATAGTATGCTAATAATGAAGCTCGAAGACAAGAAAGATAGATCCAAACATCAAAATTCATCCATTACATCCAAACTCGTCCTCCAAAAGGGAATGTGAAATTCTCAAGAGCTACTAAACCCCAATCCAAGTGATGTTGATCAAAATGAATCATCTCACTTCTATTTAGACAATCACTAATGAGTTCAATTTGCCTAATTTGGTCTAATTGAGCCCCAAATAATAAAATAATATGCAATAATAACATCCCTTGATGACAAGGCCACCAAGATAGCTCAATAACACAATAATAAGCCTCTCAAGATGGTCGAATGATCAATAAAGTGAGTTGTTGGGCCTTTGAGGAGGCCTAATGAAGTCTTGAGTGTACCATGATGTGAGAATGGACCTCAAACATAGTGGACAAGGGGTTGGCCCCTTGTTTTCCAAGTAAATCTCTGTGGAGCCCCCAATTGCATGTGAAGGACACAAGGACATCCTCATGGGTCTCCAAGCGGATCAAAATGCTTGTAGACTATCTGTGAGGGCCAGGATGATAACATAAGCCCTCATCTGGACCACATAACATCTGCCAAGAGTATGGTGCAAGTGTGGAGTCGGTTGGCCATGGTGAACCAAGTGCATCATCCTCATCCCAAAAGGTGGAACACGAGTCATCAATGTGTGGTGTTGGGGATCCATGAAGTACTCTTTACTATGATGGAGGTCCATGGCTCTCAACCCTTACCCTACAAGTGCCAATGTGGCCCTCTGGAGGGCCAGGACACCGTATAGGGAGACCAACCCCCAAATGAAGACCCACCTGCAATCCTGCATAAGATCCAACGCGTCCCCTTGCCCTCCAATACAGCAAATCATCAAAATAATGAAGTAAAAGAGCTTACAAGTAATGGAACCAATGAAGCACTTCATGGTGGCATGCCCTTCCATAGTGAACTTTGGCTTTTACAAGTGTCTCCAAGCTCAATAAGGGTGTCAATAAAGGACCCTATTAGGTGGTTTCAACCTTTAAAGGGGGTGACATGTCCATTGTACATCCATCAAGTGGTCAATGGCAAATGATAAAGTAATGGAACGTAATGGGGATCAGGGGAATCATCCAGGACACATGTCACGGTACAAGTGTAGCTATAATAAGGGAAGCCCACACCTGGGTGTACGAGTGTCGAAGGGAGCAAATTGTGATACATGAGCTTCCCCGACCTTTGTTTTTCCACCCTTCTACATATGCCCTTTTCCTTTGATTGATTTTTCTGCATAATTGCTCAGGGCTCCAGGGGATGAGAGCATGTCATGTAATATATAGCAGTGTTGATAATATCGGTATCGGCAAAATATCGGCGAGGGTCCAGAAAACATCTTATCGGCAATATCGGCAAATATTGGCAAGCAAAAAAAGTCATTTTTTCAGATTATTAAAAATTAGCCGATATTTTCAAAATTTGGCGATATTTTGTCGATATTTGCCGATATTTTCAAAATATCGGCGATATTTTCAAATCTGAAAATATCGCAATATTTTCGGGCCGAAATATCGTTTCCTGGAAAATATTGTGATATTCGTGATATTTCGCGAAATATCACCGATATTATCAGCACTAATATATAATAGTGGATACCCCATTAAGGTGGGGCAGTTCATTGCCCACCAAGGGTTGGGACAATCATGGGTTGCTTAATGATGCAGGGGGCTCATCTAGGGCCCATAGGAGCCAGGGTGATGGCCATGGGTAAGGGGTAGAGCTCATTTTTGGCTTTTGCCCACGTGCTAAATTCAATGTTCCACCGAATTTTCGGGACAGGGAAACGCGGGAGCGGGGATATGCACAAGGGGGGCGTATATAAGCAACCCCAAAATTTGGAGAATTTTCAGAGAAACGGGGGGACGTCAAAGTCATAAAAATTATAAAATTATAAATTATTAGAAATTTAATTAAAAATAACTAAATAGAAAATTTAAATAATTATCATTGTACATCTAAAGAAGAAATATGATCATCATTGCATATTAGACTATTATTCTTGATTCATTTATGAATTATCATTTGACATTTCTGCATTATAATTTAAATTTATAAATCTACATTCATAAAGTAAATTACTAAATTTAATCCATCATTTGACATTATGCAATGTTCCATCTAAATTCATGGATCATCATTTGGCATGATGCAAGGTACATCTAAATTAAATTAATAAATTCATCGTTTGACAATTGAAATTCATATTATGCAATGCACATAAACTTTACTATATAGGTTTTAGATAATTTCATTTTTTTAATTTTTATTTAAATTTTAATATAATTTAATTAATTAATTTAATTTAATTTTTAAGTTTTAACAAGTTTGATGTTTTAATAGAGTTTAAATTTTTCTATTTTTGTTGTTTTTTTTTTAATTTGTCATATATTTAAATTTGTATTTTTTTTTTTTTTTTTTTTTTTATAAAAATTATTAGGCAAAAAAATGGGTGGACTCATATGCGTCCCCCTGGCGTCCCCCCGTCCCCCTTCAAGGGAGTCGCGTTTCGTTGCCCAAAAAACGTCCCCCCAGAGTTTCCTCGAGTTTCCCCAAAAAGGGGACGTGGGGGAAACGTTTCCTCAGGAGTTTCCCCATCCCCGGGACGTGGGGGAGCGCCGAGGCGCGTCCCCATGGAATACTGGCTAAATTTGTATGTCCTGGGCCATCTTTTGCATTTTGTGGTACATTTCCTATTGAGAGTGGCCAAATTATGTTTTTTCTTTTGTTTTTAGCTGTATCAACCTTCGAGCATCGTTCCAAGCCCGACCCAAGGTGTGGACAAGGGTAGGGGGAGGCTAACCCTATGTGGACCCAGTGGACACATGTGGACCAGGATGGGAAAAGAGATGAATGTGGCTAAAATAAGTGGAAGGGAGTGATGTATATGGTGTCGGGAAGCAGGGCCACGCAACCAAAATCGAGATTTCCCATGTAGTGCCAACCCTAAAGCTAATGGAGAATAGAGGAGATCCCACGAGACTAGGATACAAGGATAACCACGAAATTGGGCAATGGAGACAAGAGTACAGACCCAGCCCACTCTTTCTGCCAAATCCCCCCATCAATCCATGCCTCAGAGTGACCATGACAAGGAAAATTACTTAGCTATACCAATGAAAAGCCATACCTTCAAGGTCGGGAGGACCACCTTCAAACATACAATAATGACAAGTGGGCGAGGAAACACATCGCTGGCTCAGGTGGTGTAGAATCTAGATAATGGCACATCAAGCTATCTAGTGGCTGCAAGGGGTTGTTAGCTGCCATCGAGGAATTTTTTCTCTTATATATACTACTCACAAGTGGTGGGTAACTGGTAATCCCACACGTCGCCTCTGTGCATCTACCCAAACCCATGTCCCCCCTGCTAATTTTGGCAGCTCGAGGACAAATTCCCCCCTTCAGACAATCTTCCTCATCAAGGAAGATCCCTACCAAAACTTGGAAGAATTTAATTTGGTCAAGGAAAAATATATTTTTAATATGGAAACCCAAATGTGCACAAAAGGACGGGTCGGCCCAAAAGAGAAATTGGATACCCTTGGATGGATATAAATACAAGTCAAGTGACCCTCATTTGAAGATCATCAATCATTCTTCTTTATTTGGTTTGGCTCGCATGGGTCTGAAGTTGGTTCACATAGGTCTGAAATTGCAGTGTTCGAGCTCACACATGTGAATTAGGGTTTTTCAATTCCAGCCGCAGGGTTGTCACAAGAATTTTTCCCGCTGCGACCACATGCATAGAAGCTTATCTACGCAGCTAGAAATCTCTAATCGCATGCATGACTTTTCCTTCGTACGGTTGGAATCTAGGGATTCATTTTGTTAGTTGACCGCAGATTTCGCCAATTAATTGCAAATGTTGACAGTTGACCATGGTCTTCTAAATCATGATTTTGTCTAGCATTATTGTTGGGTTCATCTCTAGGATATGGTTTGGTTAATTTTTTTTATAGTCTTGTGAATGAAGTGTGAAAATTCCTAGATCTGGAATCCTACTGCAGCAACTAATGAGAAGTCTTCTTCTTGTTAATTACTTGAACAAGTTATTTACTATTTTCTAAGGTAAATACGGAAGTCCATACACTACAGCCTTCACAAAATTAAATTATGGAAAATAAATGTGTGGAAACAAGATCTGAGCAATAATAAATCACAAACACATGACACTGTTGTTTTCGGACCAATGTTCCCAGAGAAACCTAATGCAGGAAAACTGGTGCAATAATTGAGGGTGTATGCAGTAATTCTGAATACAATCTGGGATGCCTTGCTAGTTATCCTCACAGAGAATCTGACTGACAAAGAACGCTATTGAGATTACCTCACACTGACACTGGAAGCCCAAACTAGCCAAACCCCGAACTGACAAGCCCTTCACTACCTCTGCACAGTCTCTGTGCCACTCTGCGTGGGGACTGCATCGCTGTTGTTGGGTGGCTCTTTTGTTGGTTGGATCCGACCCTCGGGCCTCTCCTGGTCTCACACCCCAGCTCTCCGGCACCGGATCTGATTGATCTCAGTTGAATCACGGACTTCCTCAAGGCTACTGCGCTGCTTTTGTTGGCTCTACGTAGCTGCGTCGCTGCCCCTCTACGTACTTCTCTTTGTCTTCTCTGCAATGTATTCCCCGGCTCAAGAAAACCTCCAAACTGCCAATTATCTCTGCCCCTCTAAAAAAATCGACCAATTTTTTTTCTGAGCACTACTCACTAAAGAATTTCGATCTCTAGATTTTCTCTCCCGATGTGTCTTCCAAATGATCCATCAAGTCCTTATAATCTTCTCGTTGGGACTTCAACGATCAATATTAAATCATTCATCAACGGTTGAGATTAAATTTTGACCTAATCTTTGAATTCTCTAGAAGATTCACACTCTGTTTTATTAATACCTTTTAATTATTTTAATTTCGTAAGTTTAAACTTACGGTACCATTAAAAAATAATTAATTATTTTAATAAACACACTCTAAGTGGAATTTTCAAAAACGATTTTTGGGTTCTTTGGAATACATGTGCCTAAGCCTCCCTGCAAATTTTGAGACTTGGAGCACATCCGATGCTACTCAAATCAACACTCCCTCTTAGCGAGGAATGTGCTCTAGCAATACAATCGTCTGAAGTACTGCTCTGATTCTGCAACATCTCCTTCTACGCTGCTGATGTCTGACACTGCTACCCACCTGGCACCAACACTGCGTTGTTGCATCCGTGTTGCTTCTGACCTTGCATGATTATGCCAACTGCTACAGCACTACAACTTTGTTGCTTACTGCTGCTTACTGCAACAGAAAAACATCCAAAATTGAACTAAGTATTCAGTGGGATACATATCATGCTGAAGATCTGACTATTGCTAGTCTCTGCGTTGTCCCTCTGAAGTTGTTGCGATGTTGTTGACTCTGCACTGTGCCTTCCTACACTATTGTCAACTCTTCTTTGTGTTGCTCAGTTTCTAGCGCTCTCTAACCACTACATTGTCACTTCTGCACTCCTTTATACCAACTGAAACTTGTCCATCCTGCTACCTCTAATTTGGGCTCCCGTAGCAAGGTGATGATCCGAGAGGTGGACTCCTCCAAGATCATGCCTAATTTGTATTTCTGTTGAACTACAGCTCCAGATCACCCCAACGCTCCCTTGGCGATATCTGGGCAATCATCGAGAATTCCTCCTCCTCTATCTTCGCAGTTGCAGCCTACGGATCATGCTTCTCATGTTTGTCCTTCTTCTTGAGAGGACACTGTGTGTTGTAATGTCCCATCTCTCCACACCGGAAGCACTTGTTCTTTGAAAGGTCCTTCTTCCTCCTGCATTGCTCCTGCTACCGCTTTGATGCAAGGGTTGCATTCTCCTCCTCCTTGGGCTTCGACCCACTGTTGCTGCTACCATCAAGTTTGCACTTGAGCAAATCTCTCCTCATCTCTTCTTGTTGAAGAACTGCCCACATTGTTTCCCAGTTCAATAACTTCTCTCTGCCCAGGATGCTCTGGAAAAAGACCTGATAGCCTTCGGACACTGAATTGAGGGCCAATCTGACCATCTTTGTGGCCTGAGGAGTTGCTACCACAGCTGCCAGTTGATCTCGATTCTCCTGTAGTCTAGACAGGAACGAATCAATGTGATCTCCCTTCTGCATCCTGGTATTCTGCATCTTCTCCTCCGAAAACATCTTTCGCATCTCGGAAAAACCCTGATATAGCGTGGCCAACGCATTCCACATTTCCTTGGTTGTTCCTCTGCAAGAAATGTGCGAAACAATATGATCCTTCACTTTGTCGAGGATCAACTGTTTCTCTTTAGCCATGTTTTTCTTGAAGGCTATCAATGGTGCAGCATCTACTGGTTCAGCCTGTGCACTATCGATAAAGTGCTTGAGGTCATGTTCATCTATAAGGAAGGAGATCTTTGCCTTCCAAATTACGTAGTTGGAGGCACCATCCAACTGCGCCTGTTCACACAACCCACTGGCTGCCACTCACCCAATCACTCTCAATCTGCTGCCTCTAACCCTATGCGCAGTTGGCCTTATGCACTCCATGCTGGAGCAACCCAAATAATTCACGAACTCAGTTGCTTCTGCACGAGAAATCAGAGCTTCTTGGTCAAGAAACTCTCTAAGGTCAAAAGTCCCCAAATGTGTCTTCAGCTACTCTCTTCTGACGCTTTATGCACCAACAATCACTGCCTCACAGAAATTGCGTCCCTCTAGCTTGTTGATCTGTGTTGATCTGTTGCGTTGCTCTCTCTGCCTCTGACAATCTGCAAACTGGAAAATCCTACCTCTCTGTCAGCTCACTCAGAGAGAGATTTCCTTGCAGATCTAGCCCTCTTGGCTTGGACTGCGCAATCAATGGGGAGATCAATCTACTGCTTACGCAGCTCTTTGATTCCCGGCTTTTTCTTCAACGTTGGATCTACTAGATCTGCTTTATTTCTCCTCCTGCAATGTTAAACAAGCTCTAATACCATGTGAAAATTCCTAGATCAAGAATCCTACTTCAGCAACAAATGAGAAGTCTTCTACTTGTAAATTACTTGAACATGTTATTTACTATTTTCTGTGAGAAATCCGTAAATCTGGAATAATATTGCAATAACTGGAAAATATTCACCTAATTGTTAATTTTAGCTTCACAATTTATTTGCAGTTTCGTACAAAAAAAAATGAATACATCACACTGCAACCTTCACAAATAAACTACGAAAGAAATACAAATGCGGAAACAAAATTGAACAAGAATAAATCACACACACATCTGACACAGTTATTTTTGGACCAATGTCCCCAGAAAACCCCAATGTGGTAAAATCGGTGCAGCAGCTGAGGGTTTATATTATTAGGCAGTAATTATTTCTTAGTACAAGTCTATGATTGACAAATCTGTCAAATCATGCAGAGAAACTGACAAGAAAGATCTTGTGAGCATAGTTTTAAAAACTGGAACTGGTGACCGGACCGGTGGACCTAATGAACCGGGTTTCTAACCGGAACCGGTCTAACCGGGAGCGGTCAGATCTCAATGAACCGGTTTTAAAAAAAATACATTAAATAATTATTTTTTAATAAAAAAAACTATTTTTAAGATTTGCAACCATGATTCCAAGCCAATAGAGACAAAATATGCAAAGTTTGCTCATTTATATACCATGCAAAGGTGAAGATATCAAAATGGCACCGAATGCAATACATATTATTGAAAAATACATAAACAATGAGGCTCCAAATGGCCCATAAAGTCCAAAAACAATGCTACAAGCTATGAGGCCATTGGCCTAATACAAGACTACATATTAGTGATCAACAACATGATCACTCCTCATCATGATCAAAATCTTCACCACTACTAGACAAGGGATCATCAACATGAGCTACATAAATAATATGGCTCAGAGTTTGAGGACTCCTAAAACTTCTCTACAACTTTAGTAGTAGTAGTAGTAGTAGTAGCAAAAATAGACATCAAAACTACAAATCACTGAGGAACATGGTCTCTCATGAAACTCATCATTGATTCATCGCTACTAGAAATGGGATCATCAACAAGAGATACATAAACATCTTCTAGCTCAAAGTCTTCAGACTTGGATTGCTCAACCTTATAACATGATAGAAATTGAAAAAGTTTAACATGTTTAACCAATGATTTTGGTTTGAGTGAAGGGTTCATCTCCTCAACCTTAAAATGCGGTAGAAAAAGATTAGCATGCGTAACCAGCTGTTTTCCTTTGAGTGAAGGGTACATTCTTGTTCAGGCCACGGTAGGGGAGTTCAACAATCAATACCACCAACATCAACAAAGTTCAACAATCAATGCCACCAACATCAAGGTTCTTAAATGACTTCATGCTCTTGATCAAATGCCAATCTCAAAATTTTATGCTGCTGATAGAAACAAAACATTGCAAACTCAAACCATGAAACCCTGAAAACCATTAAGTCTGCTGAATTTTGAGTGAAATCTAAAATTCTAGTTTCTCCATATGAAATCCAATGAGGACGAAACCACTCTTAAACATTCACTTTTACTTTAAGAATTTAACATTACCATTAATTGCCAAGAGGATGTGTCAGGAAAATGAGAGGGTAGGCAAAGTCAAGTGAAGCCCCCCTTGCCCTCCTGAAATGGTAGCACAAACTTGAGCATGGGACACCTAACCGGTCGGTTAGGTACGGAACTGGCCGGTTTATGCATTAACCGGCCAGTTCCGTACCTAACCGGCCGATTAGGTCCGGTTAACCGGCCATTTTAGGTGACAGGCCTCCCTTAACCCGGTTGCTTGAGCGGTTTATATTGGTGCCTTAGCTAACCGGCCGGTTTGACCGGTTACCGGTTCAAACCGGCCGGTTTTTAAAACTATGCTTGTGAGACAAACCTCACTCCTCCTCAGGAACCCGACACTGATCAGCACCCAAAAATAGTTGCCCCACGATGCCTCTGCGCAGTCTCTACGTCATAGCTACAGCTACCCTCTGTCTTTGCACTGGTCTCTCTGTTGGCTGGAAACAGAGGCCTTTTGGCCTCCGGAAAATCTCTCTAGGATCTGGCACTGGCCAAACGCTATCTCCACAGCAAAAATACGACTTCCCTTCAGACTCTGCGCAGTGACTTCTTAAGCTCTGTGTCACTGGCTTTGCGCTGCTATTGTGGCTCTCTCTGCCTCCTCTGCTTTGCACTCTCCAGATCTAGAATGCCTCCAACCGGAATTACTACACCTCTCTACAAAATATCTCTCGATCGAAATTTCTCTTTGAGCACTGCTCACTAAAGAAATCGATCTCTTGATCCTTACTCCGCCAAATGTATTTTCCAAATGACCCTTCAATCCATTCTTATATAGTCTTCTCGTTGAAAATTCAACGGCCCAAAGTAGATCTTTAATCAATGGCTAAGATTAACTTTTGACTTGATCTGTCTCTTCTAGAACATTCACACCCATATTCTATTAATTCACTTTAATTATTTTATTTTCCTAAGTTTAGACTTAGGGTCACTTTAAAAAAATTAATTGTTTTAATAAAATACAACCTTGGTGGAATTTCCCCAAACGATTTCTGGGTTCTTTGGAATACATATGTCTAAGCCTCCATGCAAATTTTGAGACTTAGAGCACATCCGATGCTACCCCAAATCAACACTCCCTCTTAGCGAGGAATGTGCTCTAGCAATACACCCATTGAGTATTGCTGTGACTCTATAACATCTCCCTCTACGTTGTTGATGTCTGACACTATTGTCCATCAATTCTGCGCAAACGCTACAACTGCACTACTGCTAACACTATCACTGTCAACACTGCATTTGTACTGCAACTCCCTCTCAATTTTGCATCTGTGTTGTTCCTGACTCTGCCACTACCAACTGCTATTGCGCTACATCACAGTTGCTTACTGCAACTAAACAACATCCAAAATTGGGCAAGTATGATGCATCTCAATGATGAATACCTGACTACTGCTAGCCTCTGCATTGTCCCTTTGAATTTGTTGCGCTGCTACTAGCCCCTGCACTACTTCCAACTCTGCTCTGCGCTGTTGAGACTCTGGCGTTGCTAACTACTACATTGTCACTTGTACACTCCTCTGCACCAACTGGCACTCGTCCATCCTACTACATCTGATTTGGGCTCTCGTAGCAAGGTAATGATCCGAGAGGTGGACTCCTCAAGGATCTTGCCTAACTGCAATTATGCTGAGCCACAGCGCTAGACCACCCCAACGCTTCCATGGCGATATGTGAGCAATCATGGCGAATTCTGACCTACTCATATTACTGTTGCTGTTAAACACCATGTTAAAAACACAAACGGTGTATGAGAAGAATAAACACACACACACAAGAGACTCAACACACAATGAAAGATAAACGTGAGGCTTTCTTATTTTCCATTATACATAGATGTACATTTATAGTACAATGGTGTGACTCTTGGTTTCATATTCCAAGGTCACTTGGACTCCATTGTGACTTTTCGTATTCCACACCTACCCATGTAGGATTAGGTGTTCCAACATCCCCCCTTAATCCGAAGGGGTATGTGTGAGTCCAAGAAAAGAGTTGTAATACAAATTTGCAAAGTATACATGGCAGCACTTGGGCTGAATCAACTCTCTGAAATGTTGGAAAAAAGAGGTGGTTTTAGGATGACCACAAACACCGGAACGCAAAACTTGTTGCAGTTCCCGGAACTCTTCCAAAACTGGCAAGAAGCTGAAAGCTTCTGCTAGAGGAATTGTCCCTCATAAAAAAGGGAGACCTTCAACCTAAAATAAGGGAGGTCTACTACCTGTGATGGTTTTAGGATTACCAACAACTCTAGAATGCTTGAAGCATTTCCTGGAACTCAACCAAAGCTGGCAAGAAGCTGAAGGCTTCTGCTAGAGGAAGTGTTCCTCATATATGAAAGGGAGACCTTCGACCTAAAAGAAGGGAGGTCTCCTACCTATGATGGTTTTAGGTTATCCACCAACCAAAAATGATGGTTTAAGGTTGTCCACCAACCGAAGGCATGCTCATGGGCATCCGTGTCTTTAGCTACATCTCTGAATCTGGAATGACGAATTGTGGCTCAGGCTCGCTTGAACTGCTGTGTCTCTCGCTACAACTCTGAACATGGAATGAGAGATTGTGGCTCAAGCTCACTTGATCTGACATCGAAGCTTGTACATGACCACCATTTTCCCCCTTGTCAGAGACAAGGTGAGATGATGGCGAAAACTCAACTGCAAGTTTGTTCAATATCCGTGAACATGTTCTGACATGCGACTTAAACATCTTCTTGGCTGTTGATGCCCATTGCCAAGAAGCGATCCATCCAAGATGAATCTTGGTTCTTGCAAGAGGCTTGTGTCTGAAGCATCTGTGTGAAGAATGAGTGTGCCGACCACAGTGTTTGCATGGATGAAGATCAAAACAGTGATCTTTCATATGGCCAACTCGATCACAGTGTTGGCATTTTACAATCTGTTGTTTTTGTTGTGGAGCAGGATCTGGAACAGCTGCAGGTGAACTGTCATACAAGAATCTGGCACTCTGAAATATGATGGGCTTTGTGTAGTCTGGAATATGAAAGGACACATCCTTGTCATATCCAAGACCAGTTCGGTGCTTGTTGTGGACAAGCTCTTCCCAAGGTCTGATGATGGGCTTGAGAAGTGCAGGTTGAACAGCTGAATCTGCATGTAAACATGCTCTAGTACAAGAAACTGAATGGGAATCCACTACATCTTTATCTTCTTTCTTCTGATGAGGGTCCTTCACAATCTTCTGAACAGAAACAAGTTCAGAATGGTGACTCTTTTGCTGAAGTTCATCTCGCTGAAGCTGAGATTCCAACTGCAAAAACTCAATCTTTTCTCGTGCATCTTGCAAACAACTTTGAATGTTACAAAGAGCATCCTTGCTCATTTTTATCACATCATCAACATTTGAATGAATGAGGTTATTCAACAACACTAATGCCTCATTGATTTTAGCCATTTCAACAACTTAGGCTCAAAAATGAAAGGGTGTCGGCTTCAACCGAAAATGCACCCGTTTACAATGTGATTCAACAAGAAATACAAATGAATCAAGAGAACTTCCAACTATGGAAATCTCAAAGTACAAAATCTGCTCCTCAAATGATGGAGGACAATCAACAATTACTTACATCAACAACTCAAATTCACTGATTCCAACTATGAATGAAGAGGCAAATTCCACTCACAATACAATGTCAATATCTCTGCAAAAATATTTTGTAAATGTGCAGCAAAAGACTTGTGCAAGAGGCCTTTAAGGCAGCTGAATTTTTTTTCTTCAAAGAGTTGTTTTCAATGATGGCAAACTTGTCTTCAAATGTCAATTTCTTCATAAAATCACCCTTATGCCACAAACCACACAATGTCAAATCTGCAATTTTCTCTATATATTCAGTCCATCTGCTCACATGTCATTTCCTCTTTTTCTATTGTTCATATTCTCTCTTTCCTCTCTCTCTGCTGTTTTTTTTTTTTTTTTTTTTTTTTAATGAATTAATTTTTTTTTTAGATTAATTAAAAAAATGGAAAAGGGATTATAATAGAAATGGAAGGGAATTTAATAAATTAAAAAAGGGATGGGGGGTGGGAAAACTAAGGGAAATGTTAATAAAAAAGGGGTTATTAAAAAAGGGATGGGGGGTAATTTAATTTAAAAGGAGGGGATTTTTTTTTTTAATTTTTTATTATTTTTTTGTTTTGTTTAAGGGATGGGGAATATTTTAAAATAGAGAGGGAATTTAAAAGAAAAGGAATGGGGATTTAAAAAAAATTTAAAAATTGAATTAAATTAAAAAAAATTGACAAGGGGCAGAGTACTGTTGGGAGGGGCAGATTGCAGGTGGGAGAAGAAGGGCCGAAAGGCTGTATGGGAGGGAGTGTATAGCGTAGGGTTGAGAGAATAGTTCAGTGGGGAGCGTTTGCAAGCGTGGTGCAGAGGGCGTATGTGGTGTTGAGAGGAAGCGCCGAAAGGCCGATAGGTAGAGTGTTAAGGGGGAGGGCGGCGTAGAGCAGGTGTGTAGAGTGTGAATAGACAACGCAGGGAGTTGGGGTAGGGCGAGAGGAGGTGGGAAGGGTTGAGAGGGGGCCGGGTTAGGGCGTTGGGAATGGAGAGGATGTGTGCGTTGAGTTGTGGAGAGGGAGTGATAACGTGGTTATGGGGGAGAGTATGCGCAGGTGTGAGGGGAAGGGTAGGAGCGGGCCGCGTAGGAGAGGCGGGGAAAGAGGGTAAGCGTGAGTGGAAGAGCTGCAGGGGCGTGGGTTGTGAGGGTCGACTGTTATGCCGAGAGGGAGGGACGTGAGCAGAGGGCGCAAGAGGTGCTGTGGAGTTTGGTAGAAGCATAAGGTGTTGTGTATAGGGAATGGCATAGTGTGAATAGGGGGCGGGGAGTGTGAGATTCGTTGTGTGAGGTGGTGTAATGTACAGTGAGGAGGCGTAGGGGCAAGGGCCGAGGGCCAAGAGCTTGAATTGATTTTTTTTATTTTTTTATTTTTTATTTTAAAACAGCAGAGCGCAGAGGAGTAAGAATAGCAGTAGAATTTTTTCTTCTTCAAATATAGAGCAGAAACAAATCCAGCAGCAGAAAATGCAGATATTGAAGAATTTTTCAGCAGAAAAACTCAGATTTATTTTGCAGTAAAAACCAGAAATTTCTTCTTCAGAGACCAATTTAAACAGTATCCAGCAGCTCTTCAAATTGCAGATTTTAGTAAGCAGAAATTGCAGAGAAAAATTAGAATGAAAACCTTCAGATGGGCCGTGCTGCCTTTCTTCAAAGCCAATGCCTGAATGCTGCCAATTTTTGAATGCTGCTCCTTCTCCAAAACCACTTTCTGAATGCGGCAAAATGTCTGCTGCAGAAACTCTGAGTGCTGCAAAAATGTCAAGAATTTTTGCAGATATGCACAGGCCATAAACATAAATGGCTCACTCAATTTGGAGCAGGGCCAGCAATCGCCCGCTTTGATACCATGTTAAACACCATGCTAAAAACACACGTGGTGTATGAGAAGAATAAACACACACACACAAGAGACTCAACACACAATGAAAGATAAGCGTGAGGCTTTCTTATTTTCCATTATACATAGATGTACATTTATAGTACAATGATGTGACTCTTGGTTTCATATTCCAAGGTCACTTGGACTCCATTGTGACTTTTCACATTCCACACCTACCCATGTAGGATTAGGTGTTCCAACAATTGCTACTGCTATGTTGATGCTTCTGCACAATTGTTGCAACTATTGCAATAATGAGTCTGGTTTCCTCAAATCTTGAAGTACTAGCTTACATAGGACTACTCCCTCTGAAACTAGACTCCCTCTGAGTTTCGATCTCCCTATGGGAAATCTCTCTACTCCCTCCTGGAAACTTGTATTGTCCTCCTGTGCTGGAAACTGGACTGCGTAGCTCTGCACTGGGAATCTCCTCGCTGGAACTACACCTCCATGTTGCAACTGGGCAATTCACACTGCTTGTGTCACTGCAACTACCTCCCTCTGAAACTGGACTTCAACTAGTTATGCAGCGATCATCTAAATGACTGATTGCTCCTCCTAACACTGTGATCCTCCTGCTACTGATTTTGTTGGGCTCCTGTAGCAAGCATATGTGAAAATTTCAATCTACTGCAGTGATGGATTTATTTCTCCTACTTATTCTTACAATAAGTTATTTACACAATTATTCCAGTAAATTTTGAAATAAACACTACTGCAGTAATCACTCATGTATATGCAAAGAACAGAATGGTAGAAAATACAAGCATAAGAATCAATCACATAAACACAGTTATTTGGGACAGTTGTCCTAGGAAAAACCCAATGTGGGAAAACCGGTGCAGCAGATGAGGGTTTATATTATTCTTCAACAATGAAATCTTTACAAGGAAAGTTTGACAAAAACAATTGAGAAAACTTCTTGAGATACACATGAGAAACTTCTAACCCTCTGCGTAGCTAGCTTTACGCACTCCCTGCTGGAACAAGCCACAAACTCTACTGCTTTTGTACAAGAAATATGAGTTTCTTGGGCAAGAAACTCTTTGAGGTCATAAATCCCCAAAAAGTGTCCTTAGCTACTGTTCTTGACGCTTCTGCACCAGCAATCACTATTGCACAGCAAACTATGTCCCTCTAGTTGCTGATCTACATAGATCTGTTGCGTTTCTCCCTCTGTCTCGGACAAATAGCAATTTGGAAAAATCCTACCTCTGTCGGCTCACTCAAAGAGATATTTTCCTTGTTGATCTAGCCCTCCTAGCTTGGACTACGCACTTCAATGGGAAATTGACCTGTTGCTTACACAGTTCTTTGATCCCCAGCTTTTGCTTCAATGTTGGATCTGCTAGAACTGTTCTTTGCTTCTCCTGCACTCAGTTTAAACAAGCTCCGATACCATGTGAAAGTTCCATAACTCTGGAATCCCATAGCAGCAACTAGAAGATATTTACCTAATTGTTAATTTTAACTTAACAATTTCTTCGCAGTTTCCTACAACAAACACAAAATACATCACACTGCAACCTTCACAAATAAACTGCGAAAGAAATACAAGTGTGGAAACAAAACTGAACAAAAATAGATCACACACACATTTGACACAGTTATTTTTGGACCAATGTCCCTGGAAAAACCCAATTAGGGAAAATCGTGCAGCAGCTGTGGGTTTATATTATTATGCAGTAATTATTTCTGAGTAGAAGTCTATGATTGACGGATTTGTCAAATCATGCAGAGAAAATGACAATAAAGATCTTGTGAGAGAAACCTCACTCCTCCATGGGAACCCAGCACTGATCAGCACCCAAAACTAGTTGCCCTGCGCTGCCTCTGCGCAGTGACTGCGTCACTCTACACAATCTCTACGTCACAGCTACGGTTGCTCTCTGTCTTTGTGTTGGTCTCTCTGTTGGTTGGAAACTGAGGCCTTCTGGCCTCCAAAAAATCTCTCCGGGATCTGGCACTAGCCAAACAATGTCTCCTCGGCAAAAATATGACTTCCCTTCAGGCTCTGCGCAGTGAATGTGTAAGCTCTGCATCATTGGCTCTGCGCTACTACTTTCACTCTCTCTGCCTCCTCTGCTATGCACTCTCCAGATCAGGAATGCCTCCAACCGGAATTTCTGCCCCTATCTGCAAAATATCTCTCGATCAAAGTTTCTTTGTGAGCACCGCTCACTAAAGAAATCGATCTCTTGATCCTTACTCCGCCAAATGTATTTTCCAAATGACCCTTCAAGCCATTCTTATAGTCTTCTCGTTGAAACTTCAACGACCTAGATTAGATCTCTAATCAATGGCTAAGATTAACTTTTGACTTGATCCGCCTTTTCTAGAACATTCACACCCATATTCTATTAATTCACTTTAATTATTTTATTTTCCTAAATTTAGACTTAGGGTCCTTTTAAAAATAATTAATTACTTTAATAAAATACAATCCGGGTGGAATTTCCCCAAACAATTTTTGGGTTCTCTGGGATACATGTGTCTAGGCCTCCCTATAAATTTTGAAAATTAGAGCACATCCAATGCTAACTACCCCAAAATCAACATTTTCTATGGTAAATATTGAAACCCATACACTATAACCTTCACAAAATTAAATTGCGCAAAATAAATGTGTGGAAACAAGATCTGAGCAATAATAAAGCATAGACACATGACATCGTTGTTTTTGGACCAATGTTCCCGGAAAAACCCAATGCGGGAAAATCGATGCAGCAGTTGAGGGTTTATTTATTATGCAGTAATTCTAAATACAATCTAGGATGCCTTGCTGGCTATCCTCACAGAGAATCTGACTAACAAAGAGCTAGTGAAATTACCTCACACTGACACTGGAAACCCAAACTGGCCAAACCCTGAACTAACAAGCCCTCCACTGCCTCTGCGTAGTCTCTGCGTCACTCTGTGTAGGGAATGCATCACTGCTGCAGGGTGGCTCTTCTGCTGGTGGATCTGACCCTCTGGCCTCTCCCAGTCTCACACACCAGCTCTCAGGCACTGGATATGACTGATCCTTAGCTGAATCACAAAGTTCCTCAAGGCTATTGTGCCTCCTCTACTGGCTCTGCGTAGTTGCTACGTCGCCCTTCTGCATACTGCTCTTTGTATTCTCTATAGTGTATTCCTCAACTCAGGAAAACCTCCAATCGACAATTATCTCTGCCCCTCTCTACAAAAATCTTCTTGATTGATTTTCTCTCTGAGCATTGACCACTAAAGAATTTCGATCTCTAGATTTTCTCTCCCGATGTGTCTTCCAAATGATCCATCAAATCCTTATAATCTTCTCGTTGAGACTTCAATGGCCGAGATTAAATCATTAATCAACGGCTAAGATGAACTTTTGACTTGATTTTCATCTTCTCTAGAAAATTCACACTCTATTTTATTAATACCCTTTAATTATTTTAATTTCCTATGTTTAGATTTAGGGTCCCATTAAAAAATAATTAATTTAATAAAACACACTCTGAGTAGAATTTTCGAAATACATGTGCCTAAGCCTCCGTACAAATTTTGAGACTTAGAGCACATCCTATGCTACCCAAATCAACATGAAGAAATCAATTATTGTACTCTCTCTTTGTTGAACATTTTATGACAATCTAATATGAAGAAGAATTTGAAAGGGCATTCCCCCTTGTGGGGTTTTGCCCTAGTCTCCGACCAATCCTGGTGTCTCTATATGTGTGAATGATTTTCTTCTATTGTTCATTTATGTTCCACTACATTATTGATGATATTGTTCTTTCTACATAATTGCATATGATGTAATGATGTAATGATGTTATAATGTTGTGGGGTGAATTAAATGTGTAAATGTTGAAATGCAATTATCTAAGGAAAAGAAAAATATAGCCCGAAGAAAAATTAACACCCTCGTCCTTGAGTCTTGGTGGAACATTGTTTTTTACCCCTTTTATTTAATTATTATCTATCTTATTATGGTGACCCCTTTATTTTTCCTATGAATAGCCCATAGGATCTAGATAGAGTAAGACTCAACCTCCTTTTGCTTCTAAGGGTCAAAAAGGCACATTACATGGAGGATGGACTATGCAAAAGAGTAAAAGAAAAAAGCCTAGCCCCTTCCTAAGCAAAGGAATTGCTTAAAGATGTCGGGTCAAAGTCATAGCCAAAATATGACAAGGAAGCAGCCACAACCTTACCTAAGAAACAATAAATGAAGTTGGGTGATTTTATGTCTTGCAAAAGTTTTAGTAGCCTAAGTATGGGGTTGATCTCCAAATAAAGGTATCCCTTGTTTCTTGGAATATGAAAATAGTAGTCATACCCCATGAGACAACGTCTCTTAACAGTATCCAATATCCCTTGGTTATAAGAAAACAAAATGCATGAACCAAAACATGAAAATGCTTGAATTTATAAGAACATGTTCATATATTATGATTATGGAATGAAGTGAACAAAGTTCCTTCTCAAGTTAAATACTCCAGAAAACTTGGAATATCAAAATATCCATGAGGATACAAATATTATATTAAAATGTATGATGAATGAGATGATTGATAATTACAAATGAGGCCTGCTTATATACCTAGGCAGGTGCCTCTTCACGAAAGGTCATGTCTCATCAGACATGGCCTTTCAACCTAATTACTAATTAACTACTTAATCATTATTTATATTATTTTATTCATTACATTGCCTTCCTCCTCAAAAAGCTTTGTCCTCAAAGCTTCTTTATGAAAGGCCTTGATTTATTTTCCTGCTACTAACGTCATCCCGTTTCGAGGCGATCATCCTTGTCGATACAAGTTGATATGATCCTCGAAGTGATAAACAAAACTGTCACACTGAGAATGGATCGGACCATCCTAAGTCAATCTTTTGTGGAATCGTACATCGGCTGCCGATATGTCTGAATACAAATCTCGATCGAGTTGTCTACTCCCGTGATTTGGATGTCGATAGGGAACTTTTTTTATTTGACTTCTTTGATTTTCTTCTGGCGAGGATGTTATTGAATTGGTTATAGAACCTTCACTTAGAATGTTCCTTGTTCTTCTGACATCTAAGTTTGTTTCCTCTGCAACTTGCTTGTCTTCTTCTTGAGTTGTGACATTTACTGGATCAATGTTCGATTTCTCTTCAATTTGAACTTCTACATTTGAAAGTTTCGATGATTCATTTTCGACAAGTTGTTGTACCTTGTTTTCTAATGACTGCTTATCCTTCTTCAGCTTCTTAATTTGCGTTAGTAACTTTTCGTTGTGGTCCTTGAGGCGAGCAACTTCTTCATTCTTGTTAGTAGTGTTTGTCAACGTCTCTTTGCAAATTTTGTATTGGCTTTTTACTTTCTTGAAGAACTACTCTTGAGATATCTAATATGTCTTCCGGTGTTACTGAATTCAGCTTCACTGTGACATCTTGTAATGATATTTTTTTCTTTTTGTAAGAAAATGTCAAAAATTTCTTTTTCATATTAAGGATGAATGACCCTAGTGATTCCATCCAGAGCGAACCCAAAACTATATCACTATCATTGCAAAATAAGGTTTTAACAGTGAATTGTGAGACAAAGGAATACTCCCCAATACTTAGGTGTGAATTCCCTATGTCGTATTGTTTGTCATTTGTGTTAAATGAATTTGTTTCAGTTATATTTGATTCAGGGATCACTAATTGGGTAGCACATTCGGTACTAACATAATTATTCTTTTGAATAAGATCGATAGATATGAAAACTTCTTTTCCCGCAAGTGACCCTTTGATTTCAATTAGCGCATAGACACACATACTATAATTTTTAGGAAATCTTCCCTCCTTTACTTCTGTTTTGGATGCCATTTTGTCAAGATAGCTTCGGGGTTTTTTTTTAAGTGACCCTTTTTAATATTTATAATAAAATATTATTATTTTCCTTTTAGTAAACCCCCAAGCTTAATTATTCTTTCCAGTAGATAAAAACTTCAAACTTTATATATATTTGAATATATATAATGTTGAAATTTCAACAATTTTTACTATAACCTTCAAATCTAACTTTTGCCTTCTCTAAAAATTATTGTTCCCCTTCCTTGTCGATATGACTTTTCTTCAAATTCACCCTTTTTATTCTTCTTTAGTCTTTTTTCTTAACTTTCCTTTCCTGTTTTTTTATTATAATGTATTTAACTTCAAATATATATATTTTGAACTAATTCTCTTTAATACTTTTTAATTCTGTGTACTTTATAAATAGTTCTAGTAATATTCACCTCCTTCTTTTTTTCTATAATAATACCTTCTTCCTTTCTTTTATTTTTTTAAATAATATTTTTCTTTTGTGTGATATTCAAAGCACGATTATGACCTTTGGTACCATTTTATTAACTCTTCTTTAGCTTTATTAAAAGGTCACAACTCTTAAAATAAATCGCAACCCTTTCCCTTCCACTTTATTTCGGAGATTGGATGCCTAAATATTTACGATCACCTCAACGCAGATAGTCGGGATGAGGACAGATGAGTGTCAGCGGTTTAGCACAGGGCCCCTTTACTTGATGGCAGGAAGGAGACAGTGACTATTTTGAGGGGTGCGATCGGTCAGGCCACAGAAGACAAGGCTTGATCGTATTTTTTTGATGTTTGTGGGAGCAATTGAATTCTTCTATAGTGGAACTAATTGCCGCCTCGGATTGCAGCAAAGTCGTTTTCTTTCAAATTGTCCTTATTCAAGACCTAATTAATTGTTGGAATTATTAAGTCTTCTTAATTGTATTATGAAATGGTGCTACGGTTCTCTCGGCATTAACTCACAGTTTTCAAAACCCTTCACTATAACCCTTTTGTAATACACACTCTTTCAATTTTTATTGTAATTTTGGATGTAGCTCTCGAATTGTACAGTGATGTCGTAAAGAGCAGCGATTGAGCAGGGGTCGACGTCTGCGTGTAGTTGGAAGGCCTGTCTATGCGAGTATTTTATTATTATTTTTTCTTTTAAGACCGACTACTAGGTTGAAAGGGCAGTAGAGCGGGTGCAGCGGCAGAGGATATGGCAGCAGTAGCAGGGACGTGGGTTGGACGGCTACGAGTTTGACAGACAGAGCATCAGTGGCATCATATGGCAGCCGAGCTGCGACTGTCGGGCAATGGCCGACGGTCTTTGGTGGCTGTTATGCAGCGTATATACCAAATCTATGCTTTAACACTGTTTTAACTGTTAGGATATTCCGACACATAGGAAATAGTTAAGAATAACTTAGTCTAGTGTAGAGTTAGGTAAAGTGTGTTTCTTTACCATATACATTTGTAACTTATAATCCGACAGTCACGATTTGTAGTGATCCGAGGGTTATCTCTCACCTCAGTATTAACGACACTTGATCCGTGGCTTAACACCCGATTGGTCCATGATCTCTATTTAAAGAGCATGGAGGGTCATTTGTTCGGTAACCGTTTATGAGAGAAACATATGTAACTTTTCTTTTTATATTAATAAATTGCCTGAAGTGGCCGCGTTGGCTCAGGTCGTGGACTGTTTCCCTCTTTGAGGGTTTTAACCACGTGATTATACTGATGTACTAATCTGTGATCTGTTTGTGAGCGGTGACCTTTGGTTCTTGACCTACGGAACTTACCCTGTAAATTCCTACATGCTATCAGAGCCTGGACCCAGGTTCGATTCCCCCGAGCTGCATTTGAGGGGGGTTATTGATTCCCCAAGCTACGTTTCAAGGGGGCTATTGATTCCCCGAGCTGCGTTTGACAGGGGGTGTTGGAGTAATCACCGCACCTCTATGGAATCCATAATTTCCACCCTAGAGATCCTAGTTACCGATTTGGAAGTTTACCAACACTTGCGAGTTTTGGTGTAACGGCAAACCTCTACAAGGTATCAAAGCTATTTTGAGGGCCGCGTCCGTTGTTGATCAAAATCCGAAGCCGGTTTGACTACATGTGATTGCTATTTTGTAGATCTACTATTTCTGAACATTTTTGGGCTTGGAGAACTGCTCGGTTGTGTCCAGAGCGTCTGTTATAGTGAGGAACGCCTTTCGTTTCATGCGAAAAGGTTTTCGGCTGCCCAACTTATGACAGTTTAGATCTGGAGGTATAAAGCATCTATTTTGCAGTTATATTTGTTAATAGTTCTGCTTATTTCGGTTTTTTTTCTGTTTATTTTCGGTATTAAGGTTTTATTTATTTGCCGGATCTATACCCTCTTCTCTGTGTATGCTCTTTGTTAATAGTTCTGCTTATTTCGGTTTTTTTTCTGTTTTTTTTCGGTATTAAGGTTTTATTTATTTGCCGGATCTATACCCTCTTCTCTGTGTATGCTCTTTGTTGTGCGCTCTATGCGATCTCAGCAAATCAGAAACAGGAAAAGGGATTTTTGTTGCTATGTATGCTCTTTCCCCGCGTCTTTGTGCAATCTCGAAAAATCAGAAACAGTGAAAAAAGTGATAGTTGTCAGTAAGGCTAACCGAACGGCGAAAATCTAACATTCTGCCATAAGGCTTTGCATTTCATTTTTTGTTTGCTCGGTTTTTGTGTTTTTTTGTGCAGGAAAAGGCATGCACACCGCAGAGTAAAAAAAAAAAAAAACAAACACCCTTCCTCCTTTCATACAATAATGTGATCCTTTTACTATCTCACTTGGTGAGGGGTTAGTTTATGAGAATAGAGGTCTTGGGTTCAAGCATCCTTCTCAAGCTTCTTTTGTAAAAAGTTTTTGTTCAAAGGGGCGGAATTTTTTTTTTAAAAAGGCGCACTTCATCTACAACTTAAATTTTTCAAAAGGCATAACTTCTTCATCCGGAAGCCGTTTTTCGAGCCATTTTTTTTTAAACAACCTAATTTTTCGAGATCTTTCCATTGGAGCATTTAGTTTCAGCTTTTCTCAGCTTCAATTTTTTTTTAAATGGAAAGTGCATGCTCGGTTATTCTTAACAACACCAATTATTTCCAATGGCTACCTCACATGGTAGATATACTTAGAAGCTAAGTCACATGACACGAGGACACGAGACACGGAGGACACATAAATACGAGTATTCGACATGAGACACCGTGACCTCAAAAACAGGACATGAAGGACACGTTTTATTTATATTTAAAATATATATATAATTTATAAATTAATATTAACAAATTAGTAAATTACAATTATACAACTTACAAGGCTACAAGCACATAAGAAATACTAAATAGTCATTAAAACCGTAAGTTATAACAATAGTCATTAGTCAATGAGTCAATGACTCATGAGTCATTAAAATTTAACTCAAATACCCCCATCCCCGTTCCCATGCCTAATCGTTTTTTCACAATGGCTTCAGCTTTATTCATTTCTCTGTGAGTTGATTTCTTTTTCCACAAATGAATGAGATGAAATTCAGCTTATTTGATACAAGGTAGGTCGACATTAGTTGCAGGCTCGAGAAAAATCATTAATCACAGGCTATAGACATATGAAATAATTCAACGCAGCTAGAAAACGAGGAAAGGCATAACTATTTCAAGGGAGAAGGAACAACACTTCCCTAGATCGAGAGTCGAGATCGCAGCCTCATTAAAACGGAAAAGAAGGAATTTTGAACTCCTTCTAGAGAGCAGAATGAGTCTATCTATTTATTAGTTTGTTCTGTTCATAATGGCTTCCGTTTTATTTATTCCTCTTTTTAATTGATCGCTTTTCCCCACACGAATGAGATGAAATTTAGCTTATCTGATTCAAGGTAGGTGGTGATTAGTCATAGGCTCTAGAAGCATCATCAATCAGAGGCTACAGGATCTGGTTCTGTTTAGTTTTAGACTTTAGTTTATTATTATTTTTTTTCAAATTAATTTGACTGAAATGGTTAAAATTTGCATTAAAAAGTTTCTGCGGCTGCACCGTATAATATGATAATACATACAAAATGGGACTTTCAGAAGTCAGCGTTCCAAGAAATCCTAAAATTTCAAAAATGGTGCCAATAAAGCTGATCTGATATTATTGTTTTGAAAATATAACTATGAAACAGACTAGTTTGGATCCTCACATTCTGATATAAGAGCAAAACTACTTTACATAACATTTAAAAACTTGAGATTAATAAAAGAAGTGTTCTCCAAGAAGAACATCCTGCTTGATGTCTGCCTACAACTGGAACAAAAATTCAAAATTTTCCATCTTCCAATCTCCATGTGCTTGCTGGATAGTCTCCTCATCTTTTACAGCAGCAGGGATGGAGCCAGTTGATAGCCAATTGATACCTTTGGATGGGAGACTAGTGATTGAGAGCTCCTAGAGAGACCTACTGGATAAAATGAAAAACTAACGAATTTTTTGTCATTTTTGTATTTTTTCGTGGAAAACGTGTCCAAATGTGGGGAATACGTTAAGGCAAGTATTCCAAACCTAGGATACGAGTATTATATCCAAGGACACGAATGCAAAAACAGAGGGTACAGATTCAGTTTCGGAGGACACAACCAAAAACATATTGGACATGTTTTAGGTCGTATTTCGTGTTCGACACATGAAATACGGAACACGTGACCCTGGAGGACATGTCCTGTGACTTAGCTTAGAAGTAAAGGGCTTTATAGAATAGCCATAGGACAAGAAACTAAACCTTCTGATGATGATAAAGCTGCTAAATGGGAAAATAAACAAGATCAAGCACGAGGGTTGATAGGAATGTCCATTGCTCAAGATCTTCGATTTCATATCCTTGACATTGACACCACTGATGAAGCCCTGGAAAAGCTAAAAACTGTTTTTGGCATTCAAAATCAAATCAGGGCCCACCAGCTTGAAAATGAGTTGCTTACTTTGGACCCCAATAATTTCTCCTCCATTGAAGATTTTTTGTCCAAATTCAAGACCCTCAGAATTCTTTTAGAAGGTTGTAAGATCAAAAAGGAAGATGGTAGCCTCATCTATTGCATTCTTGCTAAGCTTGGCCCTGCATACTCTGTATTTGTTTCCGCCTTCCATTCTACTAGAGAAGCCATCATTTCTTCAAGAACCACCTACAAGAATCCCTCTTTTGATGCCTTTTGTGATTCTTTGATAAGAGAACAAGAAAAACTTTTACACCTTGGTCTTATCATTGCTGCAAATGCTTCCAAGAAAGCCTTAGCAGCCCAACAACAACCATATCAAAAGAATCCCAAGAAGCAGTATCCTAAAAAATATGGTCCTAAACCAAACAAGGGCCCTAAGCAATTTCAGCCACAAACTGAAAAATCAAATCACCAAAAAAATAAGGCAAATCAAAACAAAGGGAAGAAGACAGATAGACATTGCAACTTTTGCAATCAGGATGGCCATATAGAGTCCTAATGTTTTAAGAAGATGGAAGCCTTAGAAGCAGCAATGAAGAAGCACAACATCAATTTGGAGCACTCTTCACCTTCATCTTCAGGCATGGCACTTTCTGCTTGTGGTTGTCAAGCATTAAGATCTTGTTATGCATTAAATGTATCTTCTTCTTCTCCTTCTTATGAATGGCTCATTGATTCTGGAGCTTCTTACCACATGGTTAAAAATAAATCCATGTTTTCTTCTTTAAATGATTGTAACACCAAACATATTTATGTTGGTGATGATAGATCTGTTAGTGTTGTAGGATCAGGAACCATTCATCTAGATAATGGTTATTTTAATGATGTACTATGTGTTCCTACCTTGTCATGCAACCTTCTATCTGTTTATCAGATAACTCATTTAGGTGAAGGGAAAATAGTAGAATTCTCACCTCATGATGTTGTAATCAAGGACCTCAAAGATCCTAAACATATTTTAGCTAATGGCATTGCTGATGATTCCACAAGGTTATATAAGTTTGACAACTTTGGGTCATCCTCTCTTCCCTCTGTTTTTGTTGCTCATAATGATGATGTGAGCAAACTTTGGCATGAGCGATTTGGTCACTTAAACTATCGCTCTCTTCAAACTCTATGTAAGGAAAATATGGTGACGGGTCTGCCTATGGTATCTTGCCGAGATGGTGTTTGCTCCGAATGTGTTCTCGGAAAACATCACCGGGATAGTTTTGACAAACGTGCCTCTTGGCACGCTTCAGCCCCTTTGCAGCTTGTGCACAACGATTTATGTGGTCCACTTCCTGTTGTTTCTTTCTCTGGTTGCAAGTACTTCTTAACTTTCATTGACGATTTTTCCAGACGCACTTGGGTATATTTCTTAAAACTCAAGAGTGAAGATTTTAACATGTTCTTGGCCTTTAAGGCCTTTGTTGAGAAACAATCTGGACATCAAATTCTTAAGTTAAGATCAGACAATGGCGGAGAATATGTTAACAACAAATTTACCAACTTTTGCATTGAGCATGGCATTCAATTGCAACATACTGTTCCTCATACTCCACAACAAAATGGTGTCGCTGAAAGGAAGAATCGCACCTTAAAAGAAATGGCTAATTGTATGCTTCAATCTAAAGGACTTGGTCTCAATTTTTGGGCAGAAGCCATTAACTGTGCAAATTACATAGTAAATCGCACTCCTACTAAGGTCTTAAAGAATATAACTCCAGAAGAAGCTTGGAGCTCAATCAAACCAGATGTAAGTCACTTTCGTGTTTTTGGAAGGGATGCTTGGGCCCATATTCCAGATGCGAAACATAAAGCCTTAGAACCTAAGAGTGAAAAATGCATTTTTGTTGGATATTCTGAAGATGTCAAAGGATATAGACTTCTTCAACCAAAATCCAAAAATATTATCATTAGAAGAGATGTAAAATTTGATGAAAATATATTGGCCTGTGAGCCTAGTTCGGCAAGTGTGCCACCTTTGGCCTGCGAGCCTGATTCGGCATATGTGCCACCTCTCTCTCTCTCTTCTATTTTTAATAGCATTCCTTCTAGTTCAGATGATGATAGCGAGGATGACAATCCTCCTCCAGCTCGTGAAATTGTTCCTTATACTCCACCGCTTCCAAGATGGGTCCGCTCTACTCGGGATGCAGCAAGTTCTCTTGCAGGTGACCCTGCCGATCGACGACGTACACGTTCTCAGTTCGAAAGAGCCTCTTCCTTATTGGCTCAAGTTCCAGAAAAAAGTGATCCAAAAACCTTTGAAGAAGCCTCCGTTCATCCATATTGGGATGAAGCTATGAATGAAGAGTAGCGTTCCTTATTAGCACAATACTTGGGATCTTGTTCTCTTCCAAAGGGAAGAAAACTTGTCAAATGCAGATGGGTTTACAAAACAAAGTTTGTACCAGATGGAAAAGTGGATAGACATAAAGCTCGTCTTGTCGCTAAAGGTTTTTCACAAGTTGAAGGCATTGACTATACTGAAACCTTCTCCCCTGTTGCCAAAATGAATTCTATCCGCCTTGTTCTTTCCCTTGCTGCCTCCTTTAAATGGGAAGTCCATTAGATGGATGTTAAATCCGCCTTCTTACATGGAGATTTTCATGAAGAAATCTACAAGGAACAACCCCCTGGCTTTATCCAAAACGACTCTAGCCTTGTTTGTTGCCTTAGGAAGTCTCTCTATGGTCTCAAACAAGCTCCTCGGGCTTGGTATGCCAAATTGGATAGATTTCTCTTAGATAATGGCTTTTCTAGGTGTCATTCTGACAACACTGTCTACACCAAGAAAGTGGGTAATTCCTTCACCATCCTTGTTCTTTATGTTGATGATATTATCCTTACTGGTAGTGATCCAAACCATATAAACCATGTGAAGTATAGCCTCAAAAAGAAGTTTGAAATGACAGACTTAGGACACTTGCATTATTTCCTTGGTCTTCAAATCTTGCAATCCAAAGAAGGCATTACCCTCTCTCAATCCAAGTATGCCTGTGATCTTCTACACCACTTTCACATGAAAGACTGTAAGCCAGCCCCTTCTCCCTTTCACTCTGGAGTCAAGCTTTCAGTCACTTGTACTACCCCTGAAGTTGATGCTACCTTATACCATCAACTTGTTGGTAAACTTTTGTATCTAACCCATACCCGTCCTGACCTTTCCTTTGTCGTTGGTCTTGTCGCTCGGTTTATGCACCAACCTCATGAAAGTCACTGGAAAGAAGCTAAAAGAATACTTCGATATATTCGAGGTACAGTTCAGTTCGGGATTCATTACATGCAGAAGCATCTCCCTTGTTGATTGGTTTCACTGATTCTAATTGGGTTGGTGACCCTGATGATCGAAAGTCTACTGCAGGATATGTATTCACTCTTGGTTCAGGACCTATTACTTGGCCTTGTAAGAAACAAAGTGCTATCTCTCTTTCTTTCGCAGAAGTAGAGTATCGTGGTGCAGTTGAAGCCAGCAAGGAAGCCATGTGGCTTCGTCAAATCCTGTCTGAATTTGGTCTCCCTCAGCAGCATCCAACTACACTTTGGTGTGATAATCAGAGTGCCATTCAGCTATATAAAGATCCAGTCCAGCATCAGCATATGAAACACATTGAACTCCACATACACTTCATCAGAAAGCTCATTCATGATCATGTTCTTGAAGTGCAGTATTGTTCAACCAATGATCAGGTAGCCGATATCTTTACAAAGGCTCTCACAGAAGCGAAGTTTACCAAACTTCGATCCATGCTTGGAGTTCAGGAAAGTTGTCATTAAGGGGGGATAGGTTCTAATGCCTCCTTCCTTCTCCTACTGTGTAATATTCCTAATTAGCGACAGCTAATTGGAATATTCGATTTTGTATAGTTTTGCCGTCTAAAGTTTCTAAATAGATAAAAAGTGAGTAAAGAGGGTATAACTGACTTAAGTGAAATAAAACATCTTCCTAGTAGCGCAACGTTATGACTTAAGGGAAGCCAATGGGGACCAAACACCACGTAGAGGAGGGGACCCACGTACACTCTAGAAACTTTTGCGCAGATGAGGATGAGCATGTGGAGGAGAGAGAGGCTACGTTGGGGTTTTGGAGGGAAACCAACGTTATAAAAGATGGAGAAGCCTCCTCATTTGATTCATTCTGGAGTTGATGATTTTGAGCTAGATGTTTGTCTTCTTGAGCACACTGGCTGTTTAGCCTGTCTGCAGCACTATTTAGTGCATTGAGTGTCTCCGGTCGGAGATCTCGCCCTTAGACCCGGGGGACTTCGAGTGCCTGCTCGGGCAAGGTTAGTTTTTCAGTATTTTGTGAGTAGTTTTGTTGTTTGGGTTTGTTACGGAGCTGGAGCTTATAGAGACTGCGCAGTCACTGGGAGAGAGGACGCAGCCCCTTTTGGAGGTGCTCCGGATCGGGGTTTCTACAGGAGATTCAGCCGAGATTTTGAGCAGAGGATCAGCCTTTGCCACAGGAGGATTTTGGCAGAGTTTGAGGCGGTGTTTCAGCTATTTCCATTTAGCCTCTGCGCAGAGCCTTGGAGGCCAGCGTAATTCCCTAACGAGGCATTTTCTGGTGATTTTCGGGGGTTGGCCATTTTTTATATGGTTTCTAGGTTTTGTCCAGATTGGTGAGTAGAGGAAGTTTGCAGATTTTCAGCTCATTCTGGCAAGGGGATCAGCCCCTAGTCTTCAATTCATTCCAGCAGTAGCAGCTACACAGCAATTTTCCAGCAGCTGGGACGCAATTCATAGAGCAGCCATTTCCTATATTTTCTGAGAGAGTTTCTTCACTTGCCTTGAGCAAGATTAGGTGCCATCACCCTGATCACCTATTGTACTTCATTATATTTCTCAGATTAATAAAATGGCTCAGCATTTCCTCTCTATGTTTTCTGGATGAGTTGCCATAATTTCTTTCTCTGTTATTATATGTCTGCTGCACTATTATTTATTTATATTTCTGAGCATTCTAGTTCTATATCACTTGGTGTGTTTATCTTTCACTCTTAGATAAAGTCTGGAAAGGGCCAGGTAGCCTTCGGATCTCGTCCTCTTTCAGAGGCGGAATATCCAGTAAATGCCCTCCCAGTCCATCTCTGGTTGGAGTTTACCGTGTTTTAGAGATATCCCCGAAACGAGATATTACAGTGATATCAGAGCATAGTTCTGGCTCAGCCTGTGGTCTATGACACCGGGGAAGAGACCATATATTTGTTATAGAGGCAAGAAGTACAGAGACCGTGAGCGTAGGTTGGAGAACACCTACGGAGAGGGAGACTGTGTTCGGGTGGTGGACACAGAGCAGGAGAGAGAGCCTGTGACAGACGCAAAGCAGGAGGAGCCTGTGTTAGATTCAGAGCAGAGAGGGCCGATGGCAGATGACACAGAGGCCAAACAATTTGGGGAGGTACTCCTCAAATCGGTGCAGGATTTAGCCAGACAGATTGAGGTGATGGGTCAGAGGTTCACTGCTGTGGAGGCTACACAGCGTGAGACCCCACGGGTTTTCCAGGTAGGAGAGGGGTCAGGTACATCCCATCATTTTCCAGAGCATGGTGCTGCTCAGCGTGATATTCCTCAGCTGATGGCTTCACGTGCACCTACCCGCTCTACTATGCCCACTTTCTTGGGAGCAGACACAGGGGCAGGAGCCCAGCAGGAGGCAGAGCCCGGACACATGGGCGAGTATTTTGCTGAGTATCAGGCCTATGGGCAAGAGTTCAGGGATGCTCTCTCATTCCAATATTTTGTTCAGCTCCAGCGGGACAGTAGACCCCACGACCATCATAGAGGCAACCGACATTATCATGATGGAGATTCCCACCGCACATCTAGCAGATTCCATTTGCCTACATTTGATGGCTCATCAAACAGCTCGGCAAAGTCTTGGGTGGAGAAGCTGGACATCTATTTCTAGCTTAACCAGATGGCGGAGACGGAGGCCATCAAGGTGGCGACATTACATTTGGATGGTGAGGCCCAGGACTGGTGGTTCCATGGGATGGTGACACTCGGGCATTCTACAGTGACGACATATGCCGAGTTTACCAGGAGGTTTGATGGAACGTTTTGACCGGAGGGATCCAAAACAACATTTTGTTGAGCTGACGAGGCTCAAGCAGACAAGGAGCCCAGAGACATACATTGCAGATTTCTTGAGGGTTTCAGTGATGGTGCCAGATCTATCCGCGACACGGATGATCTATATGTTTATGGAGGGATTGGCAGAGCCACTTCGAGGTCTAGTCAGATCTACTAGACCAGCTACACTCCAGAATGCTATCAGCAGGACTAGGGACTTACAGGATGCATTGCCCAAGACGCGGACACCTTACCCCCAGAGATAGGGTTTCCAACCCAAGGGGAAGGATGTGAGGGTTCCCCCTCCAAAGGGGAATCCCGAACGGGCTCAGATAGATGATGATGCCAGGAGGGAGTTGAGGAAGAAGTGGCTGTGCTTCACTTGTCAGGAGCCGTGGGCACCAGGGCATAGGTGTGCTGCTGGCAAAGCACACTTCATTGAGGTTTTCTCCGATGATAGCGGGGAAGAGGATGAGGAGGATGATGAGGAGGCAGGAGATAGTCAAACGGCCCAGGATCAGTTGCCGCCTCCACCTCCAGGGATAGGAGGTGCAGCTTTTGCACCCACAGGAGGGACCCTTGCAGCCTTGCGAGGAGTTCCTAAGTATTTGACGTTGCGCGTACGAGGGACAGTACGTGGCCAGCAAGTATCAGTCTTGGTTGACAGTGGGGTGACCCACAACTTCATTGATGCACAGACGGTCGAGAGGAGGGGTATACCGACCGAGAGCTTTGACGGATTTTTAGTTTTGGTCCCAGGAGCCCAAACGATGCAGTGTGCCCGGTATGTTCCAGAGTTGGCAGTGACGATGGGTACCTACACCGTGACCGATCACTTTTTCGTGGTCAACATACCAGATACCAATGTGGTATTGGGTGTTCAATCGTTGATTACTCTAGGGAAGGTCACCACGGATTAGGAGGCCTTAGAGATGGAGTGGGATGATAAGAAGACTGGGAAGCATGAGAAGATCCGCGGAATGCACACTTACCCACCTCAGACAGTTTCGGCACACCAGATGGAGGCAGACTTCCGGAAGGGAAACATAGAGTGGGCGGTTGAGTTGCGGGCATCAGAGGCAGAGACCACCGATCGAGCAGTTCATCTAGATATACAAGCCATCCTTGACAGGCATGATGTAGTGTTTGGGGATATACCACCAGGTCGGCCACCGGACCGAGGGTTTGAGCACACCATCGAGCTTGAGTAGGGTATTCAGGCGGTGATCACTACCCCCTATAGGCATCCCAAAGCCTATCGGGATGAGATTGAGCGGGCCATCCAGGAGTTGCTGGCTCCTGGGCACATCAGACCGAGCACGAGTCCGTTTGCTTCTTCCGTAGTGTTGGTGAAGAAGAAGGACGACACCTTGAGGATGTGCATTGATTATAGGGCCTTGAACAAGAAGACCCTGAAGAACAGGTATCCTATACCCAAGATCGATGAGTTGATGGATTAGCTGAGAGGAGACAAGTTCTTCTCGAAGATTGATTTGAGATCAGGGTACCATCAGATTCGTGTGAGGGAACACGATATTCCCAAGACCGCCTTAAGGAGTCATTATGGGCACTTTGAGTTTTTGGTTATGCCTTTTAGGCTGACCAATGCACCAGCCACTTTTCAGTCTTGCATGAACCATTTCTTCCGCAGTCATCTAAGGAAGTTTGTATTGGTTTTCTTTGATGACATACTCATATATAGCAGGACTTGGGAGGAGCATCTCCAGCATATAGAGGCAGTGCTATGCATCTTGGAAGAGCAACAATTCTATGCTAAGCTCTCCAAGTGTGAGTTTGGGATGACGGAGATGTTGTATTTGGGACACATTATTGGAGTGGACGGAGTGAGGGTCCATGAGGAGAAGATTAGAGCCATCAGAGATTGGCCGGAGCCAAGGAACGTGACGGAACTTCGAGGATTCATTGGGATATGTACCTATTACAGGAAGTTCGTCAAAGGGTTCTCACAGCTTGCTGCACCCCTTACAGATCTGACGAAGAAGGGGGCATTTGGTTGGTCAGATACAGCGCAGCGAGCCTTTGATAGGCTCAAGTAGGTGATGAGTAGCTGCCCAGTGTTTGCATTGCCGGATTTTACGCAGCCATTTGTCTTGGAGTGTGATGCGTCAGGAGAGGGCATCGGCGCAATATTGATGCATGGGGGACACCCTATAGCCTTTGAGAGCCAGAAGCTCCTTCCGCACGAGAGGTTGTATTCTATATACGACAAGGAGATGTTTGCCATCATGCATGCCTTGGCCAAATTCCGGCAGTATTTGATAGGGAACAGGTTCAGGGTGAGGACTGACCACAACAGCCTCAGGTTCTTTTTGGAGCAGAAGTAGCTACAGGAGAGGCAACAAAAGTGGATCAGTAAGATCCAAGCATATGACTTTGACATTGAGTATGTCAAGGGTAAGAATAATGTAGTAGCAGATGCCCTTTCACGTAGACCAGCCACGTTATCTCTTATGAGCTTGGATACAGATTGGAGGGCTCGACTTTTAGTGGAGTACTACAAGGACAGATTTGCATGTGAGGTGTTGGATGGACAGGTAGCGGATGACAGGTACAGGGTGGTTGATGAGATCATCTATTACAGGGACAGGATCTTCTTGACTGAGGGGTCTCAGCTCAAGAAGAAGATACTCCAGGCGTCACATGATTCTCCATTGGCAGGCCACCAGGGGTTTACCAAAACCTACAGGGCCATTAGAGAGAGGTTCTCATGGAAGGGCCTCAAGGAGGACGTACTCCAGCACATCAAGGAGTGCGATGTTTGTCAAAGGAACAAGGGGGAGATGAGCCATCCCGCAGGATTGTTGCAGCCTCTTCCTATTCCGGAGGGGAAATGGGAGAGCATATCGATGGACTTCATCACAGGGTTGCCCATGGTGCAAGGCAAGGATTTTATCTTTGTCGTCGTTGATCGGTTGACAAAGTATGTGCACTTTTTTGCCATATCCGCACATTACACAGCAGCACAGGTGGCTGAGCTGTTCTTCAGAGAGCTTTTCAGGCTGCATGGTCTTCCTAAGACCATCATCAGTGACAAGGACAGCCACTTTATGGGTGGATTTTGGCAGGAGCTTTTCCCGCTGGTGGGGACGGAGTTGACACCGAGTACCAGTTATCACCCACAGACGGATGGACAGACGGAGATAGTTAACAAGTGGCTGGAGGGCTACTTGCGTAACTATGTCAGTGGGTAGCAGCGAGCATGGTTGAGGTGGTTACATTTGGGGGAGTACTGCTACAACACGACACATCACATGTCCATTGGGATGTCACCATTTTATGCTTTGTATGGGTATCATTCCCTATCTTTTGCTGATGTGATGTTCGGTGCTAGCAAGGCTCCTAGAGCCAAGATTTGGATCCAAGAGAGTCTGGACATTCTCCGAGCTCTCAAGGACAATATGGCTACAGCACAGAACCAGCAGAAGCTGTATGCCAACAGAGGTCGAGTGGAGACACAGTTTGAGGTAGGGGACTTGGTCTACCTACGATTACAGCCATACTGACAGTCATCGCTGAAGCAGAAGGGAGCTGAGAAGCTCAAGCCTCGTTTTTACGGGCCATACAGGGTGATACGCAGGATTGGGCAGGTTGCATATGAGTTGGCGCTGCCCCAAGGCAGCAAGATCCACAACATTTTTCATGTATCATGCCTGAAGAAGGCGCTGGGGCAGCAGGTGACAGTGACAGAGGAGCTACCACCCATGGATGATGAGGGGCACTTGGTGTTGCAGCCAGAGGCCATTATTGATACCAGGGAGAGGCAGCGACGGAGCAGGACACTTCGGGAATTCTTGGTGAGGTGGAAGAATTTGCCAGATGAGGATGCCACTTGGGAGAGTGAGAAGATTTTGCAGCATCCATCACTTCAGTTGCTTGAGGACAAGCAACATTTTGCCAGGGGAGACTGTAATATTCCTAATTAGCGACAGCTAATTGGAATATTCTATTTTGTATAGTTTTGCCGTGTAAAGTTTGTAAATAAATAAAAAGCGAGTAAAGAGGGTCTAACTCACTTAAGTGATATAAAACATCTTCCTAGTAGCGCAACATTATGACTTAAGGGGAGCCAAGGGGGGCCAAACACCACGTAGAGGAGGGGACCCACGTACACTCTAGAAGCTTCTGCGCAGATGAGGATGAGCATGTGGAGGAGAGAGAGGCTACGTTGGGGTTTTGGAGGGAAACCAACGTTATAAAAGATGGAGAAGCCTCCTCATTTGATTCATTCTGGAGTTGATGATTTTGAGCTAGACGTTTGTCTTCTTGAGCACGCTGGCTATTTACCCTGTCTACAACACTGTTTAGTGCATTGAGTGTCTCCGGTCGGAGATCTCGCCCTTAGCCCCGAGGGACTTCGAGTGCCTGCTCGGGCAAGGTTAGTTTTTCAGTATTCTGTGAGTAGTATTGTTGTTTGGGTTTGTTGCGGAGCTGGAGCTTATAGAGACTGCGCAGTCACTGGGAGAGAGGACGCAGTCCCTTTTGGAGGTGCTCTGGATCGGGGTTTCTGCAGGAGATTCAGCCGAGATTTTGAGCAGAGGGTCAGCCTTTGCCCACAGGAGGATTTTGGCAGAGTTTGAGGCGGTGTTTGAGCTATTTCAATTTAGCCTCTACGCAGAGCCTTGGAGGCCAGCGTAATTCCCTGACGAGACATTTTCTGGTGATTTTCGGGGGTTGGCCATTTTTTATATGGTTTCTGGGTTTTGTTCGGATTCGTGAGTAGAGGAGGTTTGCAGATTTTCAGCTCATTCCGGCAAGGGGATCAGCCCCTAGTCTTCAGTTCATTCCAGCAGTAGCAGCTACACGGCAGTTTTCCAGCAGTTGGGACGCAGTTCATAGAACAGCCATTTCCTGTATTTTCTGAGAGAGTTTCTTCACTTGCCTTAAGCAAGATTAGGTGCCATCACCCTGATCACCTATTGTACTTCATTATATTTCTCAGATTAATAAAATGGCTCAACATTTCCTCTCTATGTTTTCTGGATGAGTTGCCGTAATTTCTTTCTCTGTTATTATATGTCTGCTGCACTATTATTTATTTATATTTCTGAGCATTCTAGTTCTATACCACTTGGTGTGTTTATCTTTCACTCTTAGACAGAGTCTGGAAAGGGCCAAGTAGCCTCCGGCTGTAATATCCCCAAAGGGGAAATAACCAGTAATGAACAGAAATATGCCAGACCGATATAGAAAATACAATACTGAACCAGATCACTGAATCATGACACATGTAATACCAGAAACTGAGCCATTTTATTAATCAGAAAGTACATAGAGAGGAGTAAATCAGAATCAGTGCACCTATCCTTGCCCTAGGCAAGTGATGACCCTCCCATACAAGAAAATGGCTACAACAAGGACAGCGTCCTAGCTGCTCTGAAGACTGAAGATGAACTGCGCTGGTACTGGGGCTGATCTCAAGCTGCAAACCCTCACAAATGGAAAACGCTGTCTCTGCTAGTGACAGCGCAGAAACAGGTGAAGCACAAATTCCTCAACCCTCCAGACAGATGAACCTGCTACAGAATACTGGAAAACGCTATTGAGCTCCTCTCACAATAGTTTGCTCCTCAGATCTGCGTCCCACCTGATGGATCTGAAGCCTCCAATCAAATCTGCGTCCTTCCCTTCCTGATCTGCGTCCTCCAATCCCAGATCTACTGCCAAACCTTCAGATCTATGCTAGATCTGGAACTATCTCCTCAGATCTACAGCCTCTAGGGCTAGATCTGGTGTTATCCCTTCAGATCTGGACTAGATCTATCAATATCTCCTCAGATCTGTCACTCCTCAAGCTGGATCTAGTGCTAAACCTCCCGATCTGCAACATACAAGACTAGATCTGCAACATACAAGACTAGATCTGCAAGATCTATCCTTCCCAAAGCTGGATCTAACAATAAGCCTTCAGATCTGCAACCCGTACCTTCAGAAATGGACAGCGTCCTCACTCTAGGGCTAGACAGCGTCCTTCTGCCTCCCTAAACAGCGTTTTCTCTGCCAGACCAGAACTGCGTCCTCCTTGGACAGCGTCCTTCCTCTCCTGAAAGGATCAGCGTCCTCTCTCCAGATGAGACAGCGTCCTTCTCCTTCAAGAATCAGCGTCCTTCCTTCTCTTGCTCTACACAGCCACAAGAGGGCTTTTCTCCTCCTCAGATATGCTTCAGAAACTGCTGCTGCTGCTACTGGAACTGAAAAGTATACTCAGGACAAACCTTACTAGGGCGGGCACTCGAAGTCCCCCGAAGCTAAGGGTGAAACCAGAAAAACCTTACCAGGGCAGGCACTCGAAGTCCCCCGAGGCTAAGGGTGAGATCTCCGACCGAAGACACTCGTGCACTAAACAGTGCTGCAGACCGACTAAACAACCGGCGTGCTGAAGCAGACAAAGTCTAGCTATCAATAAGAATATCAAATCATGAATGCTCCAAATGAGGTGAGAACCTCTCCTTTTATAATGCCAAACTCCCTCCAAAACTTAACTCTCCTTTGACCTGCGTAGTTTACCTTGGGTCAGCCTGATGCCTCCCCTATCATACTCATGTGGACCCCCAAGGCCCCCTCTTTAAGTTATAACGTTGATCAACTAGGAAAACACTTTATTTAATAAAGTGAGGTGACTAAAGTGAGGTGACCCCTCTTATTTCTCACTTTATTTATTATTTCCAACTAAAGCGGCAAAATTAAACAAAAATGAGATATTCCAATTAGCAAGGCTAATTGGGAATATTACACCGGCTCTCGTCCTCTTTCAAAGGCAGAATATCCGGTAAATGCCCTCCCAGTCCATTTCTGGTTGGAGTTTACCGTGTTTTATAGATATCCCCGAAACAGGATATTACATATTGTTTCACTTTTGTAAATCCTATCCCAATTTGTTCTTAAAGGGGGATGTTAGGATATTTCGACACATAGGAAATAGGATCTTTTTGTGTCACCTTTGTAAATCCTTCAATCCTATCCCAAGTTGTTCTTAAGGGGGGATGTTAGGATATTCCGACACAGGAAATAGTTAAGAATAACTTAGTCTAGTGTAGAGTTAGGTAAAGTGTGTTTCTTTACCATGTATATTTGTAACTTATAATCCGACGGCCACGATTTGTAGTGATCCGACGGTTATTTCTCACCTCGGTATTAACGACACTTGATCCGTGGCTTAACACTCAATTGGTCCATGATCTCTATTTAAAGAGCATGGAGGGTCATTTGTTCGATAACCGTTTATGAGAGAAACATATGTAACTTTTCTTTTTATATTAATAAGTTGCCTGAAGTGGCCGCGTTGGCTCAGGCCATGGACTGTTTCCCTCTTTGAAGGTTTTAACCACGTTATTATACTGGTGCACTGATTTGTGCTCTGTTTGTGAGCGATGACCTTTGGTTCTTGATCTACGGAACTTACCCTAAAAATTCTTACATTAAAACTGTTTTGGGTGCTCACTATTTTACACGTCCGAGGATCAACAGAAATGAATGGCGGAAGTGGATGGTATGGCCACTGGCATGGGGCGTTGTGGCGCAACAGCGTTGTTTAATGGCCAGTATAAGCGGTTAATTATAGTCGATTGCAACGATTTTGTTGGATTCAATTTCCTTTTATTTTAAAACTATACTCTTCCCTTTTTTTTTCCTAAATTTTATTTTCTTTTTTTCTTTTTAACTTATTTCTTCTTTTTATTTTTATTTTTCAAAAAGTTTCCCTTTTTTTTCACTTTTTTTTAAATTCTGGCCAAAGGCCTACTAGTGAAAATGGAGAAACTCCAAGATTGGTAGCGAAACTCTTCGACGGCAACGAAGTCAACGATTTTTATGGTCAAAAACCTGGATCGGAGAGTGTGGCTTTGTGCAGCGGTTAAGCTGTCTAAGGCTCGAACTGCTCCAATACCAAATGAAGTGAACAAAGTTCCTTCTCAAGTTAAATACTCCAGAAGACTTGGAATATCAAAATATCCATGAGGATACAAATATTATATTAAAATGTATCATGAATGAGATGATTGATAATTACAAATGAGACCTGCTTATATACCTAGGCAGGTGCCTCTTCACGAAAGGTCATTTCTTATCAGACATGGCCTTTTAACCTAATTACTAATTAACTACTTAATCATTATTTATATTATTTGATGCAGATAGTTATTTGAATATACAGAAGATATCATAATATCTACTATAATGCTTAGCAATATTCTGATAAAAGCATATTGACTTCTTTCATAACCAAAATCGTAACACAAGTTATCCTAAAGTATGATCCTCTTTAAAAGTCTACAAAAGGCAGTGAATCCCTTGTGTTCTAATTTCAAAATGGTAATTTTTTCTGAAAAGGAAAAATTTCAGAGTGGATATTCATATACAAGAAAATAAGTTTAGCAGAAATAATAGAAATGTAAGCAGGAACACAATTCACCTGTAAAAGAAATGGTGCATGTCTTATCACAGTCTTTGTTGTAATGTCTTTCCCCCAAGGTAATCTTTGCCCAACTCGAACTAAAGATTCCTGCAAAGTGTCCACATTAAAACAATAGTGTCAGTGTTAATAGTCAAATATTGTAGTAGAAACATGACAATACTAAACACAATTTCCTTCAAGAATTTGGCAAGGATTTTCACTGATTCTTAAAATGTGACCTACTTAATAATGATTTCAAGATTATAATATTCATTTTATCCATCAAGAATGCCATTCTCACAATTTTGTATTGGAGATGATATCAGAGTTTGGATTTTGTGATTCACGACAATGGTTTATTTTTATAGGTATGTTGTTATGACCCTCTTAACTCTCCTATTAATCTCTTATCTTAACTCTTCTTCAACTTGACCTGCCTATTTTTGCAAGGCCCGTGCATGAATAATGTGTCACACATGCAAAGGCATTCCTCTTCATATTCTACTAGTAGAGACATCCATCATATTATTATCGTAATTTGGAGATTTCCACCCTCACAAAAGTGCAATCTTTTCCTAGCAATTGTGCTCTTGAGTTGTGTTGTTGTTTACATGTCGCAAATATTACTTCATAGAAAAAATAAGTACATCTGGAATAGAGAGAACTGCATACACAAACAACAGAGGTACTAGGAAAATGCCATCCTCAAAAAACCGAAATGACAAGCATATGGACCTATGAACAAAGAGGAAGGGACTCACCTCTCTTTAGAAAACCCTAAACTAAATCTCACAAGCAAGGCCAACTCCTACTTAAACCTCCTCAATTTGCGTAGATTAAAATGAGAGAGGTCCACCTGAATTGAGTTTTTGAACTGTGTTCACTATTCAAAGATTCACTTCAACTTGTAATCAGGTGATTTCATGTGCAGGCTTATGTGACAAGCAATTCTAAGAGGTATTGAATTTTTTGGTTAATTATTTTTCACATACTCCATGCAGTTCCTTGTTTTGTTACAGAAAAAGATTGGCCTAGTGCAAAGATTAGGATTTTTCAAGATGAATTTTCTCTCTAAGCTTCTATATCAGGACAACTTGTGAATCATGCCAAAGTCAAGATCTTTAGATTGGTCCAACACTTTTCAAAATCAATGATTCAATAGCTCAAGTCTTTTACCCTTCTGCAACAAGATCTGATCCTATATGCCTACAGCTACCTTTCACAATCTCTAAATCATAATATAGGAAGTCAGATTGGAAATGGCTAATTTCAAAGATAAAAAAAAATGGACTATATTATGGTACAATCGCTAGCTCTCACTTGGAGGCAGTGTTACCTTAGTCAAGGCAGTGTTGGATGCATTTCCAGTGTACTAGCATGCCCTCGCATTTATACATAAGGGGATGCTAGATACTGTAAGGAAGAACTAATCTAAATTCCTGTCGACAAGGAAAAAAGAACAAGGAACTCCTTTGGTTAAATGGTAGTCACTAGGCAAACCAAACGAGGGCCGGTGGGGGGGGCCTAAAACAAATCCACTTTTTTTGTTAAGGCATTGGCAGCTACAAGCCTTTGGACTTGTTATCCCCTCCTCCCCCCCCCCATATAACATGAGGTATTTAATCACATTGAAGAGCTTGCTAGGCAACCTACAGATGGAGTGTTGTGGCATTTATCCATATCTTCTTATCGGATGCACATAGCAAGAATTACTATTCAGTTGCCATTATCTTCACATTGGACAAGCAGAGGTAGGAATATTGGATGGAGCTGTATGGTTTATTAAGGGGTATTATTTTAATGTCCCGTTTTTAAGATACGCCAATGATTTTCACTAGTTTGTTTGGACAATAAAGAGAAGCACTACTGCAAGGACATTCCATCAAACAGTTTCTTACAATTACATATTAAACCCCACTCAAACATATAAACAAGAATTGTAGCAAAAACTCAGCCTTATTTTTATTAAAATGCAATATGAGATTACATGCCAATGCTTCAGTTTCAGAACCTGGAACAGATCCATAAATAACCCCTGCTATATGGCATGCTTGTCTCGATAAAAAGCTGATGCTGTGGCCTCCAAAGATGAATGCAGAAAACACTGAATTTAGCCTCCTAAATCCTGTTTCTCCAAGCATTATGCACCTGTAGTTGTGAGAGATCCGATTGACCTCTCCTCGTAATCTTCACATTAAGCCCTGGTGAGTGGATCTGATCTGATCCCTCATTTTTCGAGTGGCTAGGTTATACGGTCTCAATACCAAAGCCACTTGATTGGATCAGCTAGGGTGGATCACTCACTGCTGAAACTAATCGTCTTTCATACAGCCTCTCACCCAGACAAGTTCCAAGAGCTCAACCCAATAACAAAACAGTAATCCAAAATGCATGCCTAAGTTGTGAGCTCCCATCTCTTTTTGTAATCATTGACTATCAAAATACCATGGGTAATTACCATGGGTTATCTGATTACCACAGATGAATACCATGGATCATCAAATACCACAGGAGATACCATTGGTGAATACCATGGGCATTTTTGACCATTTGGAAAAGGGACATGATATTGCTCCCTTCCCGATATTGTTTGTCTTCAAGCAACTCCAAGGACCGCACATCAATACCAGGATCCCAAATATACCATTGTGCCACCTCAACCCAAGCGAATCCACTAGTGTGAACCATCCCTCATAAAAGTCCCTATTATCACTGCAAGAATAATCACCCACTGCCCTAATGCCCAATCCACTAATGACATGGCATCTTCACCATACAATGCCCAAAAATGTGTCATGCCATCCACCCTAAATAGCTCCTACGAAAGTGCATTGTGAATCTTGCCATTCCAATCACTGAAGATGTACCCAAGCAACTCTTGGAGTCGGAATTTTCCCCTCAATTCCCATGTAAAGGGATGCACAAGCTCGGTCAATCAATCAACCACTCCATAATCGAAATTGTTGTCCTGCACCTTTAGTAGACCTGCTATGATATACATGAATATACTCCCCTTGGAAGGAGTCTCTGCCAATCAATCCACAACTGAAATTGCTACCCTACACCTCCGGTAGACTTGCTATCAAATACATGAACATACTCCCCTTGGAAGGAGTCCCTGCCACAATCTTTTCTGCGCCCCTCCCCCCTCCCCCATGGTGTGTATCATCCCAAATATCCTGCTACACTATACCCTTGGTGATAAGTGTCTTCAACTCAGGATACCAACTCATAACCTCTCTCCAATCCCACTGAAGTGAATCGTTGGAATAGGAAGTATCAATAATAATGCCTCCTTTGGAATCTATAACCTCCCATGGAAATTTTCCCCCATCATCCTCAGTCATCAGCAACCCCTGATAAAGTCCATGTATATAAGTATCAACACAAGAACTAATCCCACCATGTTTTTGTTGTGCCATTCTGATTCCCATATGCTTAAGCTCTACTTTTCCATCCTGCATAAGCACCAAGGAAGATTTTCAAGATGAGTTTCCTCCTTCCGTAGAAGTACCTCATACCCACCATCTGTATTATGAGATGATGTGTCATCTAACTCTATAACCAAGCTAGATGTCTCCATATCTTTATGCACTTCATTGATGACTAGTCCATAAGGTGAATAACTTGTTAATTTTTAGGGCTCGATTGTTCTCTGCAGAACATAATTTCACTTTTAAACATTTTCATCATATTTACATTACATTTACCCCATATCATCATATCATCATTAGCAATTATGAAGAGAGAACAATAATATCAACAATGCAATGGAACAATAAAGGAACATAGAAGAAAAGTGTGCACAATAGAGACACCAGGATTTAGGTCAGAGACCAAGGAAAACCCCACAAGGGGGAAAACCCAACCAAATTCTTCTTCTATTAGGAATTCATCAATTGTTCAACTGAGATACAAAGTACAATGAGAATGAGATACATCGATCACATTGCGCCTCCTAAGGAAAAACCGAAGTCAGTTCGCAACTACGTTTTTGCATTGAATGATCTGATCTCCGATAATCAAACAAGTTCAAGAGAGTTGATATCATATCCCTGTCTCAAGTAGCATCATCCATGTCACTACAATATGTGTCATCAATATCAAGGAACATCATCACTGTCAAGTGTCATCATTATAGTCATGTATCAATAGAGCAAGGTCACTCAGCATTTTCATCATAAGAGCATGGTTACTATCATCATATGTCTCACTGTCATCACAGATCATAATAGTAAGGTCAATGTCATCATGGAGCAAGGTCATTGTCATGTCAAGAACACTTCAAAATAACAAAGGTCATTGTCCATATAACAAAGGTCATTTTCATAGTCATGCATCAAGATCCCTGTTATGTAAGAAGATCACAATCATTGCCATTCATTAGGGTTTCATTCATCAAAGCCATGGCATTCTTCGTTATGAGCATAAGTGTCACTTCCATAAGCATATGTATCACTACTATGACTAATTTTCATTCATCATTATTATCCATTTCTCAAGCCACAGTCATAGGTATGCAATCATTTGAATTACACGAGATTGTTAATTTTTCTTAGGGCTATATTGTTCTTTGCTTTGATAATTGCATTTCTTCATTAACTCATTAAGTTCACCCCATAGCATCAAAACATCATTCAAATTTACATCATTATTCAGCAGCATATGCAACTATATAGAAAAAACAATATCATCATCATCAATGCAGCAGAACATAAAGGAACAATAGAAGAAAAGCATGCACACATAGAGACACCGGGATTGGTCGGAGACCATGGCAAAACCCACTATGGAGAAAAGCCTTCCCAATTCTTCTTCTTAGATTGTCATCAAATGATTAAGCAAAAGAGAGTACAATGATCCATATTTTCGTCTATGCAACTAACCAGCAAAAAAACTACAACATCCATGAAATGAACCCAACAATGTATGCACTCATAAATCTGACTATGAAGTTTGTATTGATAATTGAACTGTCAATGTCTGAAGTCAACTGTCGAACAGTGCGGTCACTAAGCGAAATCTTTGGAATACTGAAACTTCATCTTTTAGTCCCTGGTCCACATTCGTGCGACTATAGCTTCTCACACGCTCCCTGAAGCCTGGCAAGCATGCGACTGAGGTCGAAACTGTTGATTTGTGGTAGCATCGGATGTGCTCTAAGTCTCAAATTTTGTGGAGAGGCTTAGACGCATGCATTACAGATAACCCAGAAATAGTTTTGGGAAATTCCACTCAGAAACAACTTTATTTGATAAATTAATTATTTTTAATGAGGACCGTAAGTCTAACTTAGGAAATTAAAATAATTAATGGGTATTAATTTAAATTATGGGTGAAACTTCTAGAAAAAACAAATCAATTCTAAAAGTAATCTTAGTCATTGATTGGAGATCTAATCTTGGTCGTTGAAGTCTCAACGAGAAGACTATAAAGGAAGGCTTGAGGGTCATTTGTAAAATACACCTAAAGAATCAAGTGATCAAATTTTCTGAAGTGAGCAGTGCTCAAGAGGAAAACCATATCTAAGTGATTCTTCATTGCAGGGAGGGTCAGAGATAGCATCCGGAGAGAAATCTTTCTCAGCCAGAGAATCATCAACAGAGAAGGGCAGAGAGAGATCCAACAGCTCCAGCGTAGAGTCAGAGAGGTTGACACAGAGCCACGCAAACGCTGCACAGAGGGCCAAAGGAAATCCGAAGGGTTTGCTGAAAGGTCGATTTCAAAAGCCGAAAGCCGGGGTGTGAGATCGAGAGGCAGAGATCAAAATTTCTGTGGAGCAGATCGATTCACTAGGTAAGTGACGCAGTGCCCAGAAGAGTTGACGATGGGATTGCGCAGATGCAGCACAGAGCCTGCCAGAAGCACATCATTTAGTGGCCGGATCAACCAATATTTCCAGTGATAGAGTGAGGTAACCTCACTAATCTCTTTGTTAGTCATATTCATTGTAATTGAACTGTCTGAAGTGACATTCAGAGATGTAGTCAAAATTTACTATTGCTTAATAATAAAACCCTCAAATTTGTTGCGACAGCTTTCGGGCATTGGGATTTTCCGTGGACATTAGTCCAAAAACAACGATGTCATGTGTTTGTTATTTCTTTAGCTCAGTTTCCGGTATTCACATCTAAATTAAGTAAGTGAAGGCTGCTTTAGTAATTGCTTCAATGTTTTTAGAAATAATCTGCAAAATAACTTGTTAAATGTAATTTACAAGTAGGAGAAGTAATTCAGATTGTTGCAGTTGGATTCCAGATCTAGGACTTGGAATTTTCCCATGGTATCAGAGCATTGATTGTGGAAGAAAAAGAGAAGATCCAACACTAAGACGGAGGTCGAAGATCTTCAGAAAGCAGCAAATCGAATCCCCAGAGAGATTGCGCAGTCCAGGCAAAAAGGGTTGAAATTTCCGTGAAAGTCTCTCTCTGAGTGAGTCGAGTTGAGACTTTCCCTCAAGAAACTACCAAACAAGTGCTCTCTCTAGTTGTTTCTCCCCACTGTCACTGCAAAAATGTGCCAAGGTCCCAGATGCGCCACTAAATCATCCCTGACCTCTACACTGTCCTGACATGAAAGAATCCCTCAATACCAGGATCCCAAGCCATCAAGTCCCACCTGAAGCTCCTTTCGCTCCACTCACTATCATGCCCGGTATAAGTACCAAAATTCCCCTGTATACCATAATGTGGCACTATGCCCAACTCCTCATGACATTGTCCTACCATGTAAGCCATCCCATGCACTCCAGGAGTATACTCTCGAAGATACCACCCAATCCCTGCAGAGAGCTCGTAACTCCCACTCATCGTGAAATGTCGTTGTGTAGCACTACTACCTACTAGAACCCATCTGGCCCTCATCTCTGACCCCTGTATGTAACCCATGGGTGGACCCCAAGTATCAGGAGTATGTCCCGTGCAAGCCAACCTTCCGTGCTCCTCCCAGACCACGCAGTGAAATCTGTTATCCCAGTTCCTGATGGTACACTTGGACATTGCTCAGAGTCTAGGTGCCCTCCTATAGACGAAGTCTACCGTCCCTCAGGCTCCTGTGACACCTCAAGCTATCTTGCCAGAAGTGCATCATGCAGTTCCCTCGCAATCGACTCCCCATGTGTGAGCCCATCGAAGGAACCTATGTTACCTTGACAATAAACTAGGTTGTCCCTGAGCCAATATCCGTCAGCCTGTGCCTCCACCAAACATCTCAACTGGAGAGTCATGGGTGGGTAGGTCCCCAAGGGTAGGATCAAGAGTCTATTGGGGTACTGAAGAATATCCCTATGGATACCCCTCTCTCTGTCTCAGATCTGCTGATAAACCAATTGAAGACCCGTCTCTGTACACCATAAGATATCCCCGGCTACTGCTATACCACCCTATATCGTCCCGTACCCTATCTGTGTCAAAGCACCTATCACTCCCTGCATTTACTCCATGTGATGTAAGACACTCCTACTCCACAATGCAATCCAACACACTACGGTATACCAACATGCACCTCCATGTCCACCGGTAGTCCACTACTCAACGCTAGATGCTCTCACACATCCCTAGATGTGATGGCCTAGAGTTGTGTCTCTACATGTCGGGCCACCCCTGATTGGTATCACCACCTCCACCATCACATCACTATACCCATCGATGTATGGAGCTTCACTCCAAATCCTCTCTGAGGGATCCAAAAAGTGAATCTCCTTATGTGTCAGTAGTGTTGCCACCACTACCCTACTCCTTCGCGACCTTTGTGCCCCACAAAAAGGTGAAGAATCCCCAGCTCCATACAAGGCACTGTCTGGCGGCCTGCCAATTCCACCTCCTCCGACAAACTCATGCCAGAGTATGTTGATCGCCCTATGATCTCGTGTAAAAATGTCGTACCAAGAGAACCCAAAGAGTCTGTTTATAAACTGGTTGGCCACTGGTGCTAACCGAAACTCCCCTAGCAAATGTGCACACTCAACTGCGAGGTCAACCATACCATCAAGGTCGTAGTCAACAGGCAGACTTGGGAAGTGATAGGTAGTCCCACCCTGATCCCAACGCCAGTTTGGGCTTCCGGTATCCCCAGTGCCTGGAAGCTCCTGCTGAGCTACACACAGGTCCACCACCATCTCCATAGCCCACTCCACAGGGTACCAACTCAAAATCTCTCGCCACCCAACCCCAAGAGTGGGATCGAATACACAAACTCCAACACATAGAACAACCCCGACATGCGGATGTTGCACCCTATGCAACTCCGATTGACTCATCCCCCTATCCAGGTCAACACATGAGATCTGACTAGGTAGCTCTGTCCCCCTCTCTCCAATGGGCAAAGGTGACCCAATAGTGATGCTAACCTGGTCATCCCCTCTGGTATGTCTAGACAACTCCGCCTCTCTCAATCCAATGCGTAGGGGTGGGTTGATGACATTGTAGATCCTCTCAGCGTGCCTCTGAAACGAACAGTGTTGGAATCCCATTGTGTGGTCTCTATGTTGCCCCTCATCAATGGCCAACCCAAAGGATGGTTGCACATCCTCCTCCATCATGGTCTTGACATCAGCCTCCAACTGCTCCTCCATAGACAACCCAACATGCAAGACATGCTCATCAGTCAGTTTTAGGTGGCTGTCATTCAGAAGCTCTGTCATAGACCGGGATGCCTTATCAATGGATGTGTGCTCAACTGCCTCCTCCAATTTGCCTCCAATTTGTCTACTAGGGCTACAAAAGGAAACTCAAACAGGGGTGACTCCTGCATCACACTAGGTGTATCCTCGTGCTCCTCCTGCGTTCCATTAGCCTCATGCTCAACTGGCTGGAACGTATCTAGATGAACTCCCTCCTCCATGGGTATGTTCTCTCTCATCTCGTCACTACCTCTGCCTCCCATCTTCGTCTATGTAGTATTAATACTAGTGTTTTGTTCAACAATCATGCTCCTCTTACTTTCTTCATCTGCATGTCAGAAACTATTGTTTCTTCTTGTTGCCCTTGCTAACAACCACTTTTCGACCTTCCCAGCCAATCTCTCAAGGCTTCTAGTAACATTTTTAAATTTCTCCTGCTGAGAAATTTTTGGGCACAAGTTCAATCTGGAGAATAATGTGGGACTAGTGTTTTGGCCTCTTGGATTCTAGTCCACAATAGCACTTAAGCATTTGTGTGATTTACACCCACAGCTGGCCAAAATCATGCTCTGAAACCACTGTAATATTCCCAAGGAATTTTTACAGTAAATAAAAAAGCATGCAAGAAATAAAAACCATGAAAAACAAGCACACAAATCAGACCATGAAGTTGAACCACAAACTGCGATGCTGAGCCATTTTATTAATAAATAAGGTGTCGGAAAGAGTGCACCTAGGCTTGCACAAGGCAAGCTAGCAAAGCCCAAATGGAAGATATGAAATCCCTCTCTGATCTTTTGCTACTCTCTCTTGGAATTGCGTTGAACTACCTAGAAAATACGTTGTTGGCTGCAAAGCACTGTTGCTAGGACATCCTCAAATGCTCAGAAAATTTCGGAAAATTAACCCCAGGATCTCCACCAATAGCCCACAAAAACACATGAAGGAATTGGCCAAATGTTGACCTCGGAATTTCGGCCCAATTTTCCCCTAGCTCCTCTAGTTGCCAGCTGAGTTGGGATCCTATTTGACCCCCCAAATCTGCCCAGAAAATTCTTTCAAATTAATCTTGGCCTCTACTCAATAAACCCATAAAGGGTGTGTCCTAGTTTTGACGCTCCAAAACTGACACCCAAATGCTTGGCCCTCCTCCACAAGCAGAAGATATAACCTGTAGAAAATGTTGTGTTTGTTGCTCCCCCAAAACAATTTCCCAGACTCCGCCTCAAGTTTCAGCCCCTAACTCCCTTCACTCCTCAACCTCCAAGCATGTCTCCTCCAAGAACTGTTCAGTTCCTATGCTGTTGTTGTTGAACCTCTCCACAAACTCACCCTCCCTACACCTGGTACGAACTAGTATAGGTAGGACTCCCTCCTTGAGCTGGCACTCGAAGTCCACCGAAGCAAGGGTTGGCATTTCCGCTCGAAAAACAATCGTGTGCTAAACAGCACTTGCAGACTTGGCTTTAGCTCAAGCGTGCTATGTCAAAGACCATTTTCTCAAATGATCATGAATACCCCAAATGAGTGCCTCTTGCTCTTTTTGTCAAAGAGTCTCCAAAATTCCCATGTGAACCCAGCTCGACTTTCCCCCACCAACTTTGGTCCAATGAGATCGTATTCCACATGTGGGTCGTAATTCTCCATGGGGTGACCCCCATGCTCCACTAGAGCTCAAATATTTCCCTTCCTTCATAATGTTTGGGCCCCCGCTTAATCCCAAAATTCATGCGGAATCCCTGAACACACATCTCCTAAGTGCAAACATGAAATAAGACAAAATTGGGCAAAATTGATATTTCCCTTAGCAATATTGCCAAGTGGGAATAACACAGTCTGACACCTTTCCAGCGAAATAGAGAATACATATATCCTAGCATTGAGAGCACATATGACATTGTAACCCCATCGTTTCCTTTCTTGAGATGATTGTTGGGTTTTTAGGAGCATCCACATGGTTGTATGCCCATTTCTACACCTTCAAATGTTGAAACACTTAGCCAAGAAGCCAAGGCGTTGGCTTGATTGATAATGTGCCCAGGTGGACACCAGATGCCCCCATGTTGACCTTGAACTTGCTTAATCGATTTTTCCTTGTTACATATTCGAGTAGATGATGGAGACCCCTTGAAATGGTCTAGGAGGGCTAGCACATCCTGTTTTGATGCCAACACTTGATCCTAGGGTTGCCATGTGTTAAGAACCTTCTGCCTTAAAGATGATAAGAAACCAATAATTAAAGTCCTCTTTGAAGGGCAAACCTGTTTTTAAAATGAATACAATCTTCAATTCAAGGATTGTTTCTTCTTCTAGTGTGATTTCCCATTCTTCATTTATCTCTAGTACACTTCATGGCTGCAAATGAATAGCATAGTCATGATCTCGAGCAGGTGGAAGACCATTAGGCATTAATCCAAATAACTTGGAATGATTGTTGATAACTTTATGGAGATTCCCTAACAAAGATGATATTGACGTTTGAACATTTAGTGAACACAACTATCCAATTACACATTGGTGCCCCTTTTCGAGTAGCTTTGTCATTCCATTAAAGCTTATCAATTTAGAGGGTTTCCCTTGGATACCTCTAAGCTCAACCTCCTTGCCTTTTAAGGTAAATCTTATGAACAGATCTTGAAAATTAAAGGTCATTGTAACCATTGGTCATCTAGTATACCATCAAAACAATACATTTGTATTGCAATTATGAGACTAGGCTCATCTAAAGGAAGGGTATGTAGAGATAGGGCCTAACTCAAAAATACATAGAACCCTTAATGGCGAAGGAATGGATCAGGAAGGATAATAGACTTAAAGAGTAAGCAATAATGTTTCCATAGTTTGGAAAGCCATAGTGCAGTGTTGTCCCATGGTGGGAAACTAGCTAGTTTGGAAGATTGGCAGGCAAGTTGGCAATGAGGAAGCTTATAGCCTTTCAGACAGAACGATAGAATCACTGCAGTGTAATGGCATATTTAAATTATTGCAGGCTGCTGACGAAAACATTACAACACCATGGCATCAAGGCTGGAAGTAAGCTAAGATGAGACTTATCTGAGAGTGGAGCTGCAGAGCACAGTTAGACAGGAATTGCATTAGGTCAAGAGAGGAGGATCAATTGGTTTGGTCGAAGAACCATGCTTTAGGGGTATACACATCCATGTTAGGGTATAAAGCCATATTTGTTGATGGAAGACTGGAAGGATATGAATGGTGATGGGAAGTGCTGCGGAAGATAAAAGCACCACTCAATGTTCAGGTGTATATGTGGTTGTTAAAGTTAGTGCTCTAAAGAAGGGATTAACATGGGCCACACTATTGTACACTGTTTAAATAATAGAGTGAATCTATAGATCATTGATTGGTGGAATGCTCATATGCTGGGATGATTTTGGCAGGATTGGCAGAGCTGACTGGCTGTAGGGAAGTGTCGAATGTAGTACTGTACACGAATGTTTACTATACTCGATTAAAAAGAACAAACTTTAGGTTTATAGAGTGCTTCTTTTGGTGGCCTCCTGGAGCATGTCTTGCAAGGAACGCAGAAATTTCTCAAAGAAGACAACTGGCAGCATTCCAATGTGCTTCTCATATAAGGCAATCTTTACGCAGCCTCAAATAGACCTCAAAGGTAGTGATCCCTAGATATCTGTCCCATCGTATTATAGACAAATCTATGACTTGGGGATATTTTGATGGCACCTGTCAGGGACCTCAGACCACTTATGGTGGTGGAGGCATCCTGCATTTGAACGATTCTCATTACATAACCTTCAAAGCAGGTCTGGGGAGGACGAATAATTTCACTGAGCAAATGGCAATGAATTTATTAATGAAGTTGGAAGTCAACAAGGGTGTACAAAATCTTCAAGTATTCATGGATTCAGTGATGGATGTAAATTGGATGAATGGCCAAATCTGGACGGCAAACCTGTTTTTATTTACATTATTTTAAAATTTTAAAAAATCTGGAATTTGCATTTTTTAAATATTTCTTGTCATCACATCTTCAGAAGATTAAATTCAGAGGTCGATGGTCTGTCAAAACCAGCCTTACTGTTAGATAATGATGCAGTCTTTGCACAGGAAGTCAAAGGAGTGGCACAGCAAAGTTTTCCGATGACAGTAATATGATTACATTCTCAACATTCATTGTGCTTTTCTTTGGACTAGGCTGGTTGTAATTAAGATCCTATGTATGTAATGATCTATAGATGGTCCTTTTCAGGGACAGTTCATTCTTGTAAGGTCACTAAGTTGACACTTTACTGTTTTTTCTGCTCTTTAAAAAGAACAGGAATGTAAGTTTTTTTCTGCTCTTCAAAAAGAACAGGAATGTAAGTTATCTCTTTGCTGGAAAAACTAGAGTGTTTGCAGGCCTCTGACTGGTTAGTTTGTTTGAATGCAAGCCCCTGGGACTGGGTTTTGCTTGACTAGTTTGGAATGCTGGTAGAAAGCATGTTCTAATTTCTAAATGTAAGCTTATTTATCCTATAAATAAGATAAGACTTTTCCCCAAATTAAAAAAATACAAGTATTTCACATAAAAGTTTTGTATCATGTCTGATGATAATATATGGATGTATCATTGTATGATGCATGGATGTATGGATTCACATATCTGAATTTCAAGTTGTGTAACTGGATGTTACATATGTGATTAATCATGATCCTTTAACAGTAAAATTGATATCATTTTAGTATTTCCAATATATTCCAGGGGCTCTCCTCTATTTCTCATATCCAACCATCCCCCAACCATTGTGAAACATAGATTAATATCAATTTCTTGCATGAAAATGGAATATCAAATAAGACAAAATGCTCCTCCACAAAGTAAAATGGGACTTTACAACAGTGATTCTTTGTACCATCCTAGTGTAAAACGCAGATGAAGTTTCAAGGAAGCAACAACCTTTTACAATCCATTTTTTTAATTTGACAAGTGCTTCTGGTACTTATAGAATAATCTAAGTGATCAGAACAAGGACAGAGCAACTATCGAAAATGAAGACAAAGAAAATTGGAAAACCTGAAGCTCTTTATATCGTAGCTTGCAAGTATGAGCTGGTACATTCAGTTCTTTTGAAAGGTCTTCAAGTCCAATATTGACCTGCTATATGCATTCATTAAGAATATCAGCCCAAGATTCAAAGTAGTCGTTGAAATTTTTACAAGATCTCAAGTAAACGTGCGAAATACAGTTCAATTAGAAACAATTGACAACTGTTAAAAAGTTTGAGACGATCCTAAAAGATTAAAATGATTCAGAAACAATAGCTCATGCACAAAGAACGACTCATTATACTGAGTTTTATTCGTAATGTTTTGCAATATAATATAAGATGCACTTTCTCAAAACAGCAAACAAAGAAACTAAATTAAATAAACTAATCATACAAATTGAATGTCAGCAAAGAAACACAGTCTGAGATGAATTTGTTACCTCGTTAACTTCAGCAAGAAATGCCAGTATAGCAGCCACAATCTGCAATGAATTCATCGAAATTTATCATTCTTGAATACCTCAATGCAAATGATATCAACCATGAAATTTTCTGAGAAGAGCACTAAGCAAGCCTAGATCCCTTCCGAAGCTGCATTGCTAAGGAATGCAACAAACTGGAATTCAATTTTGGAAAACCCACAGAATTCTAATAGTTGCACTCAACTTGGGACATTTTACTGTAAATAAGTGAATTCAAGATGAACATTTGAAGAAGATAAGAAAAAGCTATAGTAATGATCATGGTCACAATCCCACCCATTCAAGCTATTACAAGACACCAATATTAGGTGAAAGAGGGCATGACCTTATTAAATTTCACCAGAACAGTGCCAATACTACGATTCAATCTCTCCTCTTACAAATTACCCATGACATTTTATCAAGCACTTCTCAAAGTGAAGATGGGAGAATCTTACAACTTCTGCATCAAAGGATAGATAAAGATAAGATAAGACAATTTTATTAGCGTCCGACAAATGACAATAAAAGTAGTTGAATGGGACTAAAAGGTGCATCCAGTGTAGGTAAAATGTTGAAGTGCAATAGCAACTCCTAGAAAAATACTGAAAGAACACAGCTAAAGAACTGAGTGCCTGCCTCCCAAATACCAAGTGAACGAAAAATATACGAGAAAGTGCAAGTACAGTTGTTATGAAATCAACTCCAAAAATAGAAGAAAAGGGAGATCAATGACTTAGAATTCAGCCACTTCGTGGGGGCAACCTCCTTTACATTACATAAATGAACAATTCTTGGATGATAAAAATGACAAAACCTCCTTCTATATATAGGAGTCCATGGGGTCACAATATAATCCTAGACGACCTAACAATAATAATGTAAGGGCACAATAATAACAATATTGGTGTTACAGGGGCACAACAATAACAATAAGAGGGCTACACTAACAATAAGAGGGCTACACTACTCCTTCAAAAAAGTGTTGTCCTCAACGCTTGAGTAGCTCTGGATGCTTCTGTATAAAATTCCCATCCTCTCATGTAGAATCTTCAGTGGGTAAGTTCTTCCACTTGATGAGATACTCTGAAATTGATTGATTTCGGAGCTGTCGAGTTCTTGTTTCCATGACTGCTTCAAGTTCCAAGATGATTTTTCCTTCCTCATCAAGTTCTGGCAACATTATTTGAACTGGAAGTTTGTCACCTATAACCTTCGTTAAGCATGAAACATGGAAAATTGGATGCACTCGCGACGAAGCAAGAAGCTCCAATTTGTATGCCATAGTACCAATCTTTTGCAACACCTTGTAAGGACCATAGTACTTTGGCGATAATTTATTATCTTTCTTAGCTTGCTTGAGGGACATTTGTTTGTATGGTTGTAGCCGTAAAAATACCCAATCTCCTACAGCAAAAATTCTCTCACTGCAATGTTGATCTGCCTGTTGTTTCATTCGATTTGGTGCCAAATTCAAGTTATCCTTTAAGAGTTGGAGAACTTCTTGCTAATGCTCGATGTGATCTTCCACTGCTTGAACCTTCGAATTTTCCCTTAAAGATGATGTGATGGATGGTGGATGATATCCATAAAGTGCCATAAATGGGGTCATTTTTGCTGCAGCATGGAAGGAAGTGTTATACCACCATTCAGCGAGAGGTAACCACTTGACCCATTGTGTTTGTTTATCAGATACAAAACAATGAAGATATCCTTCCAAACATTTATTTACTATCTCAGCTTGACCATCGGATTGAGGATGATAAGATGAGCTATGAGCTAATTGAGTACCCAAACAAGAAAATAACTCCATCCAAAAATTTCCAGTAAAAATGGGATCTCTGTCACTCACAATAACCCTTAGGTTTCCATGTAGCTTTTGAATTGTGTCCATAAATGTAGTAGCAATTGTACTTGCTTTAAATGGATGAGATAATGCACAAAAGTGTGCATACTTGGTAAGTCTATCAACTACCACCATGATGACACTCTTTTCTTCGAACTTAGGTAAACCTGTGATAAAATCCATTGAAATATCCTCCCAACGTTGACTTGGAATGGATAAAGGTTGTAGAAGACTCGGGGTCTTAATTGTCTCAACTTTATTTTGCTGGCAAACCAAACATTCCACCACAAACTTTTGAATATCAGATTTAAGGCCATCCCAAAAAAAAAAATCTTTCTTCACCCTATGGTAAGTTTTTAAAAATCATGTGTCCTCCTAAAGGAGAAGTGTGCATTTCCAAAAGAAACTTTTTTTTTAGTTGGGAATTCTTACAAAGATATAAGAGATCTTTGTACCATAAGGAATCATTTTTCCAACTAAATGTATCAGATGTACTAGAATCTTACTGCAACTTTTGAATGAGTGTCCACACTTCTTTATCCATAATCCATTCATCCCTTGCTTCGGTTATCTAATCTTGTTGGATAATAGAAATGGCACAAAACAATGCTTCCACCTCTTCATCCTTTCTTGAGAGTGCATCTGCAACAACATTTAGCTTCCCTTTTTTGTATATGATTTCAAAGTCATAACCCAACATCTTTGTGACCCATTTTTGCTGCTCTTCGAAAGATAGTCTTTGTTCCAAAAAGTGTTTAAGACTATCATGATCAGTTTTTACCTTGAAGTGTCTTCCTATTAGGTAAAGTCGCCATTTCTTTAGTATGTGTAGTATTGCCAACATTTCCTTCTCATAAATAGCTTTTTGTAAATACTTTCCTTTGATTGGACGACTTTCAAAACCAATGGGTCTTCCTTCTTGCATTAAAACGGCACCAATTCCATTTCCTGAGGCATCACATTCCACAATAAAGGTTTTTGTGAAGTCTGGCATAGCTAAGACCGATGCTAGGCACATTGCCTCTTTAAGATGTTCAAAGCCCTTAGTTGCTTCAGGGGTCCATGAAAATGCAACTTTCTTCAATAACTTTCTTCAATAATGCTATTCTCCCATAATTCTTAACAAACTTGTGATACTACCCTGTTAACCTAAGAAATCCTCGCAACTGCTATATGTTTGTGGGGACTTTCCATTCCTTAATGGCTTTAATTTTGTTGAGGTCTACCTTAACACCCTCGTGAGATACAATATGACCTAGATATTCCACCTCTTGTACTCCAAAGAAACATTGGGAGGTTTTTGCATATAATTGTTTCTCCTCCAATAGTTTGAGCACCTTGTCAACATGTTGAACATGATCCTTCCAAGACCTGTTGTAGATTAGTATACCATCAAAAAACACTAACACAAATTTTCTAAGGAAGGGTTTGAAAATGGAATTCATCAACCCTTGAAATGTAGTAGGTGCATTGGCAAGCCCAAAAGGCATGACCAAAAATTCATAATGACCCTCATGAGTTCAAAATGATGTTTTCAAAATATTTTCAGTCTTCATTCTAATTTGATGATATCCTGAACGAAAAATCCAACTTGGTAAAATAAATTGCTCGTGTAATTCATCCAATAATTCATCAATCACAGGAATGGGAAATTTATCTTTAATAGTGAGCTTATTGAGCTCCTATAATCCGAACACATGCACCATGATCCATCCTTCTTGTGCACCAATACTACTGGAGCAGAGAAAGAACTTTGACTAGGTTGAATTATATCATCCTCTAATATTTCTACAAGTATATGTCAATTTCGCGCTTTTGGACATGAGGATATTTGTAAGGCCTGATGTTTGGAGGAACACTTTCTAGAATCAAATGAATAGCATGATCATGATCACGAATAGGTGGGAGTCCTTTGGGAATTTCAAACACCTTGGAATGATTGTCCAAGACTTTTTGGAGATCTGGAGAAATAGATGATTTTGATGTTGGAACTTCTAGTGAGCATAATTGTGCAATTACGCCTCGTTGTTCTTTCTTCAAAAGCTTTGTCATGACATTAGAGCTTATTATCTTTCTCGGCTTCCCTGCGATACCCCGTAATTCGACTTCCTTTCCTTCCGAAAAAAAATTCAATAAAAGTTTTTGAAAATTAAAAGCTACTATCCACAAATATTGTAACCATTGTACTCCTAGTACAACATCAGCACCTCCCATTAGAATGGAAAGTATTGGACTATTCAATACATATTCCCCATGGCTAGCTTGATATTATGGCATTTTCCAGAGCAATTTATAGTTCCTCCATTTGCAACCATCAATTGACATTCTGGTGCTGGGTATAGGAAGCAATTCAATTCCTTGACTACCTTACAATGAATAAAATTATGGGTACTACTCGAATCAATCAGCACTATTACCTTTTTCTTCTTGATATGTCCTATCTTGAGATTTTGAGGAGTGGTAATTCCTACCAATGCATTATACGATATGGTCGGACTCATTTCTTCTTTCTCTAGGGTTAGTTCCTGGTGTATATCTTCTTCTTTTGAAGTTTCTTGTTCATTTTCTTCCTCCTCTTCACAATCTATGTAAAATAATTTCTTCTCAACACACTTATGACCTTTGGTGTATTTTCTATCACAACTGTAGCAAAGCCCTTTTGCTCTTTTTTCTTCCAATTGTTGTGGTGTCAAACTTGTAGGTTGTGGAAGTCTAGGAGTAACAACACTTCTATCTTTATAGATGTGAGTGGTAGGCTTCCTTGTCGCCATAATTTTACATTCAATTTTTCATGCCAACCTGAATTCCTTCTCTAATGAATCAGGTTCCCAAAGTCGAACCTCATGTTGGATGTTATCCTTTAAAGTCCCGCATGAAGACATCAATCCTATGTTCCTCTAGAATATCAGCGACCCTTATATTCAATTTTTGAAAGTCCTCAACGTGCTCCACTTCTGAAGCCTTTTGTTTGAGATTTATCAATTGGCTAAAGAAGTTGTTTTTCTCTTTGTATCCTCATAATGTGTTATAGATGTGAGTGGTAGGCTTCCTTGTCGCCATAATTTTACATTCAATTTTTCATGCCAACCTGAATTCCTTCTCTAATGAATCAGGTTCCCAAAGTCGAACCTCATGTTGGATGTTATCCTTTAAAGTCCCGCATGAAGACATCAATCCTATGTTCCTCTAGAATATCAGCGACCCTTATATTCAATTTTTGGAAGTCCTCAACGTGCTCCACTTCTGAAGCCTTTTGTTTGAGATTTATCAATTGGCTAAAGAAGTTGTTTTTCTCTTTGTATCCTCATAATGTGTTATCATTTCCTCCGTAAAAATTGACCGAGTGACAATTTTTTTACGGGAACAAAGCCATCGATACCATACAAATGTATTTTGTTCTAAATATAAAGTTGCAATGCATACCTTTGGTGTGTTTTGCACATTATTGAGATCAAAATATTGTTCCATCTGTAGTATCCATGTTACAGGATCCTTCCCATCAAACTTCCTCATATCAATCTTTGGAATATGGTGGGTCTTCAATCCAACAATAGAGTTTATGAAATCACGATTAACATTTATTTTGTTCTCATCATGAGTTTCCTCTACTATCTTTCCACCATTAGGAATCATTTCTTGTATCAACCTTGTCAAACCTTTCTTCAAACCTTCCATGTCTGCTTCTAGATCATTCTTCATGTCTTCCATGTTGTCTTTCATTTTTTCATCAATCTTAGCTTCCATGTCATACATCTTAGCTTCCATGCCATCCATCTTAGCTTCCATGCCATTCTTCAAACCATCCATATTAGCTTCCACGCCTTTCTTCAAACCATCCATCTTAGCTTCCATATCTTTATTCAAAACTTCCATTTCATTTTTTTGTTACTCTTTGCGAAAGCGAAATTTAGTGCACTTGCTCATGTAATTTTGATATGTCATGTTGCACTTCTTCCTCTTCATGAGTCATAGTAGAGCCTTATGAAGGCTTAATGGGTGTTGAATTCTTTTTAGGTGGCATTTTAGAACCCAATACTGATATCTATGTTTCAATATTCCCTTGGAATCACTTCAAACTGATTATTCAAACAAGACTTATATAATTTGAAAAAAAATACACACATTTTTCTTACTTTTGAGGAGCTAGATATTGAAACTGATGTATCTCTATAATTTCGGATGTTCAATATCTGAAATTCAATGTTGTGGTAGCCCTCTAAAACTTCTTTCGAATGCAACAGATCTGACCTGATTTGGATGCTTAAAGCCAAAGTTATGCCCAATCTCCCACAATCACTTAATTATGGACTGTTTAGTAGAGCGAACTTGTACGGCGTGCGACATGTCACTGTTTCCTCCTTCGACTCTGAAATTGATATAAAGGAAACTATAGTCCGTGTACTTTTGGCAACTTTTTACAGAATTCCAATCCGATGCTCAGAGAAAGAGTTATGACGATTTTCCCAAGGTCACCTCTTTTAGATGAAATTCAGGAGCTTGAAAAACCCTAATTTTCACAGATCATATCTCCAAAATATTGTGAACCAAGATCTGAAATTTTTACATGACTTTCCTCAAGATTACGGCTTCGCGTGATAAAAATTTCAGCTTCTGAACCTTCGTAGAAGAAAAGTTATAGCGAAAATGCCACGACGACATGTTTGGAGCAGCAAAGCTCTGATACCAAATGTTATGAAACCAACTCCAAAATAGAAGAAAAGAGAGATCAATGACTTAGAATTCAGCCACTTCGAGGGGGCAACCTCCTTTACATTACATAAATGAACAATTCTTGGATGATACAAATGACAAAACCTCCTTCTATATATAGGAGTCCATGGGGTTACAATATAATCCTAGTTGACCTAACAATAATAATTTAAGGGCATAATAATAACAATATTGTGGTTACAAAGGTACAACAATAACAATTAGGGGGCTACACTAACAACAATAAGGGACTACACCAATAATATAGGGACCTAACAACAGTAATCACACAAAAGATTGAAAAACTTGTTGAACAGAGGAGAAAAAGGATGTGAAGGTCTATTGGAGTTGGCAATCAAAGAAAAGCAAAGGGACCTCTTAACCCTTATACTAGTAGGGGTAACTATATCTATTGCAGCACTTTTCATACTATTGTTAACCCAAGGTCACAATTTGAAGCTATGTAGCAACCATGTGATGCCCTATATTAGGTATCCTAGACCTTGTTGGGTCAGACCATGGCCGGTCCCTTTGAGTTCATCTCTACTCGTTTCATACTGAATAAGATTGGAGGAGTTTGGATAGGCTTACATAAGGACTCGCGATTTTAGAGGAACTTTGCTTTTGTGGGGTGATCACCAATGTATAAGCCAGTCCAGCCCATGTCAAGTACACCTATGTCTTTCCACATGGTTATGAGTGTACTGAGTCTATATGTGCTTTGGTGTAGTATCCCTCATATGTTTCTTATACATGGCAGTCTCACAATTAGCTACATTTCACACTTCCCAATGCAGTTCATGTTTCTCAATGCAAAGTGGTCCTGGAAGTCAAAAAGTCAACTCAGTCTTATATTGCAGAGATTTATGAGGGGATGACATGCCACATGGAATTTTTCCATTTGGTCAAGGCATGCTCAAATTATGGCAGGTCAATGCTGGCCAATAAGTACTATAGGTTTCCTAGTGGCAAAACAAGGACAGCATTTGGCAAAATTTGACATGCAATATGTCAAAATTGCTCTGTAGAAGAAGGAAAACAAAATTGATGTCTCAGTTTCTCCAAATTTCAAGGGGCATTGAAGATCTAACAAAGGGGCATGATGGCATGGCAAGCAATGATGATGCAACAACATAGGGCATAATTTGGACAAATGTAGCAAGACCCAAATGAAATCAGGCAAAGCTACAGCAAACCCAAATCACAGAATAGTCAAATTCATCAAGACATTTGGACATTAAGAAAAAGGGTGGCAAGGTTGAGTTTACGAGGTGTTAAAAGTCAAGTCAACTAGTCGTTTGGAAATTCAAGCGGAAAATTGGGGCATCTATGAATTTTTCTTCACCTTCTGGACCACAAGCAAAGGCGGCATGAACTTCTAAAGGAAAAGTTGAGTCAATTTGACCCCTCAAATGGGAAAATTCATGAATTGTAATGTAATATTTTATTAAAATTACCATATCTCCAACATGTGATTGAATAGTTAATATTATTTTCTAGAGTAGGAATCAACTAGTTGTTATCTACCCATCAAAAAAAAATAAAAAAAAAATAAAAAAAAAAATTAAAATTAAAAAATTAAAAATTAAAAATTATCAAAAAGGTTAGCCGCCCCTCTAGTAAATGTTGTTGATTGTGAGATCATTCTGATGCCATACAATAAAGAAACCAGTTTACAAAAATGTTGTGTATTGAGTTGATTCTTCAATATTTTTCCTTCTTAGTTTTCGCTTCTATCATTATGCTTTATAGAACTAATCAACAAATATACTTCCATCATCACAAGATCATTGTAGTGACCCACTAAAGGACAAATCAAGGCCCAAGCCTTCACCTTACCCTTAATTATTCTCCAAAAAAACACTTTCCAAATGTTGGACAAGCCCTCTTGGGGGAATCTCCAACTGAAATGTGGGTTATTGGCATTGTAGTTGCTATTGTAATTGCGGCATCTCGAGTGAGCAAATGCTCCTACTGAGATCAATCTTCCTATAGTTAGTTCAAGCTTAATAGAGTGGAATAGTTGCACTCCCAACTTCTCACTCATCTTTAGTCCCAAAAGGGAAAGTTGACAAAATGAAGGGTTGTGATTATAACTCTACAAATTGTAAAGGTAAAAGGCGAAGGTAAGTCTTGTTGCCACACAATCTAGCAGGGGTCCTAGGAGGGGAACCTAAGGAACAACTACAAGACCAACTGACAACAATGGGATAAAGACCCATTATCACCACAATCAGTGTCCCCGAATTTTTACGGACTTTCACCGCTGGGAGTGTTAGCACTCCACCAGAATCCCAAGGCTGAAGAAGGAATTCCAACAGAGTTAACCACAGACCAAGCTTTTAACTTGGTAGCTAGCCCTACCAATTCGGAGAGGGCTCTCTCCACAAAACACAACCTAGGAGGCTGAAATGATTATGATTTTAGGCTAGGTGTGAGTTCAGGAGTTTTGATAATAGATTTGGTCGGGATGTTGGATGAAAGTATGGTCAAAGAAGCTAGGTCAAGGCAAATGAGATAGGGTTGCAGAGATTCAATGGGGCAAGGTAGGCATAAGGCTTAACACTTTAAAATGATTGTGATGAGATGGTTTTTAGAATGATGAGAAGCTAGGAAGAGCATGGGAGATGTATTCTTCCTAAACAAAGCAAAATGGACAAATTATGATAACTTTCCCTAAACAGAGCATGAGCAAGCATGCGTTCTGCCTATCAACTTGAAAGGGACCATACAATAGAGATGTAATGAACATGAAAACAACACATTCTAACATATGGAACTGAAGGAAAAACAATGATAAACATCATACCACATGTATCCCAAAAAATCGCTGCAACTCTTCTTTATAAAACTGGCCAAACTGAGTACAATAGTTTCTTCATCAATAAGCTATCATCCAAATTGATTCCAACCCTTGCTAAGAGTGAAGAAAGGAATTAAGTAGACATCAAAACAACATTCACTCATCCTCAGGGGTCGAATCCATGAGGTGAGGAAGAGATTCACAATACTCTGAACTAAATGCTGGAGTATAGGGAGGTACAAGTGACTCCTCCCTAATTACATTCACACTGATTCATTTGACTTAAGGATAAATTTTACATAATGAATCTACTCCTAGGTAACTTATCCATAGCATAATTACCTTTACCATCATCAATTAGATAGGTAGAAACATGCCCACGTGGTGTAGAGAAGTCGGTGATGGGGTGCACTGTTAAGGCACTCTGTATGCAAGGTCACCGGTTCAAAACCCGTGGGTGGGATGAGAGGAGAAAAAATGGAAAGATGAGGATTAGTCTAAACTACAAAAAAAAAAAAAACATAGGTAGAAACATGAATTTCTGAAGTAAAGTCAAAATTATAGAGAAATTTGAAAAATATTAGCAAATGGTCATATGCGCCCTCCCTGTTCAGGCTTGATTTTGAGTGACTTGCAAGTGTCCAATTTGGCTCCCAAGATAGCTTGTTGGAAAGCCCTTCAAGTCTAGTTTCCACATCTGCCTTTAGTTTCCAAAATGAAGGTCATTTGCCCCCTCAAAGCTTCAATCTCCCAAGACTGCTATGTGCGGAGCGCCTAGTCCAAAATAGGGGCAAAAACGTGATTTTAGCTAGTTTTTTTCCCTTTTCACCTGTCAAATCTGCAAATCAAGGCTGGCAAAGTGGTTTTCTGGAGTGCATTTGTCCTTAGGAATCCATAGCTGGTCTCCTTTTCCTCAAAAAGTGCCCCAAACATTTGCGCAGCACCTAGGGTGTTGCGCATATGACCTAATTTATGATATGTGCTTGTTCAGAAAAACTCAGAAAAAACACAGATTTTGCAGAAGTGTTTCAAAATGCATCAAAATTGGTGGAGAGAGTGTTGGTGAGGTGGCTAGGCTTGGAGTGAAGCCTCTGCAAGTATGTCCAACTTTCTTTTCTCCTCCAACATGGTCAAAGCCTCAACCTTTGCATTGGCTCTTTTGAGCTTAGCCATTGCAATTTTCTCCTTTTGAGCATGATGCTTGACCTTCCTCCTCAACACATCATTGTCTTTGTTAGCATTTGCCAAAAGCTTCTCCAAATGTTGATTGGCTCTATCAAGCCATGGCTCCCTATTTTCATTGATCACTATGGCAAGTTGCTCATTTAGGGTTAGCTGATCTGCAAGCTCAGCCTCCTTTTGTCTCTCTAGAGCTAGAGCTCTTTTCAGCCCTCTAGCTCTAGGTCTACCTCTTGGTGCTTGTTCATCTTGTTCATCAAGCAACCCATACTTTTCAAGTGTCTCATCTAGCATAACTTTGGCCCTTTCTGCCTTCCTTTGAGTAGTGATGAATTTCACCTCATCAAAGGTATGTTTTGTTTTAAACAGTTGGTTCTCCTGCTCAAAAAAGTTTATTACATATTTGGCCCCGTCAAGATTAGTCTGGAGCTCTCTAATCTTGACATCCTTTCCTTTGATGACTGCACTAGTGATTTTATCATCTGCATCCTCATATAGGTCAACAAACTCAAAATCATGCTCAGTCTCATGGAGGTCCTCCTCATCATGAATGACTGCCTCATGTTCATCCTCCTCAACCATCTTTTCTTTCCCCTTTTGTACATGTTTTGTTGGTGAAGAAGGCAAGGCCCCTCTCACACTCTATGAGGCAAACACTTGCCTGAAACCCCTCTGGTAGGTTTTTGGCAATGGCTCAACTTCAACCACATTAGCCCACTTAGGCTCACTGACCTCAATCCTGCTAGGTGATCCAATGTCATGATGAGATGGAGATGAAGGAGGTGAAGGGGACTGCTCTGATGATGACGAATGTGCTATGGGCTGAGATGGAGGGATGGAAGTGAATGGTTGAGATGTTTGTGCATGGTGAGTAGATGGCTCTCTGAAAATATCATCGGCTATGAAGGTACTCCATGTGATGTTTAGTTGATTGAGATGATAGAGGACTATGATTTTCATAAGGGAATGATGTAAAAGACTTCTCATTTGATGTTCATACTCCCTTTTCTGGACAATAAATGCCATCTTATCTATGCTCCGAAAAAGGTAGTAGGGTATGTTAAGCATCCTTACCCTAGTGAAATGCATTAAGAGACGGATATGATAAGTATAAAGTCTTGAAAATCTACCTTCGCATGAAAAGTATTTCATGATTATCTTCATCATTGGTGCATCTCTGTCCTGGAGGTAAGAAAAAGGAAAGAACCTCTTTTTCTCATTCTTGTATCTTGGTTTTCAGAAAGGCTCAAAGTACTGTTCCTCCAAATCACTCTTTTTGAACCACTTCTCCCCAACATTTAGGATCCCGATGGCAGCTGAGATGATAGCAGTTGATATAGTAAAGGTGACACTAGCTAAAATAAATTGGCTATCATGGAGTCTAAATATAAAAAGTCTGGTCAACATGGCATGGTGTTGAACCCTTTGAATTTGCTCACATAACTCATAACAACCAACATGTTTGAAGCATGTCACAGCCATTGGAGAAGCTAAGAGTTCCCTACTGCTGGTAGGTTCAAGTCTAAGTATTCTTCCCCCTTTATGTGGCCTCCTCACCTCTGTTTCCTCTCCCTCACTGTATGATGTGTTTTCTTCCTCTTCTGTCATGGTGTTTTTATCAAAACCATAGGGAAGCGTGATGATGTGGAATATGGTTTTAGAAATGAGGAATGGGAAAGGAAAATGTAGGGGATGGTGCTAGGGGTATATGAAATGAGGGAGGGGATAAGGAGTGGTAATATGATGGGATTTAGGGTGGAGATTTGGGGATTGGGAGCCTAGGTAAATGTAGCACCTAGGGCTTAGGGTATTTGAAAAAGGGTTTAGGGGAAAGGGGAATTATGTAATACAGGGTTTTGGGAATGGGTACTTTGTAATGTAAGAAGGGCATGAAGGTGTAGGGGAGTGCAAATTAGGAATTGTGAGTGTAAGAGGGGAAAACTAGGGTTTTAAATGATTTTAAACACCAAATCTTAAACAAATTTCACAACACCAACAAATGAATTTGAAGGAGAAGAGAATTGATGGAAGACACCTTTACTCACTTACTGGAGGTCGAAATAACTTTTGCTGAATTTTGGAGGCATATTTGGCGAAATTTGAAGCAATTCTAGCCTTTCTGGACATATGCGCAGCATGTTAAGGCTATGCGCCCTCGCTTAAGGTTGTGCGCCCGCGCAGAAGGCTATGTGTAGCAACTGAAGGATTTGCGCCCTCTCTGAAGGATATGTGCCCTCTCTGAAGGATAGGAGAGGTTGAGATCTCCACTTGAAGATCTCGTGTGCTAAGCAGCACTGCAAACTTGGCTCTTCGGCTCAAGCATGCTCAGTCAAAACAACAAGAAGAAATTAGATGAATGAATGAGAAATGAGAGCTTCCTTCTTCCTTTTGTCAATTGAGGCTCAATGTATTCCTTGGGCCCCACCTTGGCCTGCGCTGCCTCTCCTTGAGCCACTCATGTGTTGCCTTCCTCCAGCCACTCACACGATGCCTTCTTTGTGCCCCCTCCACGTTGCCACATAGGGACAACTCGACCCCACCACTAGGGCCGGGCCGCAATTTTCCCTTAGGAACTTTAGGAAGTGGATTTATTTTTGGTAAAATGTTATTTGTGGGTCCCCTACCCACTTTATGTAATATCCCCAAAGGGAAATAACCAGTAATAAACAGAAAATTGCCAGACAGATATAGAAAATACAATGCTGAACCAGATTACTGAACAATTGCACATAGGATTCCAGAAAACTGAGCCATTTTATTAATCTGAAGGTACATAGAGAGGAGTACAAGAAAATCAGAGTAAGTGCACCTATCCTTGCCCTAGGCAAGTGGAGACCCTCTCAGACAGAATAATGGTTGCAACAAGGACAGCGTCCTAGCTGCTCTGAAAACTGAAGCTGAACTGCGCTGGTACTGGAGCTGAAGACTGGAAAAACAGATGAACTCAAACTCCAAACCCTCACCAATGGAAAACGCTGTCTCTGCCAGTGACAGCGCAGAAACAGGTGAAGCACTAAGCACAAGGACCTCCGGACAGATGGATCAGCTACTGAATGCTATGAAAACGCTGTTGAGCCCTCTCACACAAGCCTGCTCCTCAGATCAGCGTCCTACCTGGTGGATCTGCTTCCTGAATGCTCAGATCTGCTGGATCTGAAGCCTCCAATCAGAACTGCGTCCTATCCCTCCTGATCTGCGTCCTCCTAGATCAGCTCTGCTACCAAACCTTCAGATCTATGCTGGATCTGACAATATCTCTCCAGATCTGCAGCCTCCAAGGCTGGATCTGATGTTATCCCTTCAGATCTAGGCTAGATCTGCCAATATCTCCTCAGATCTGCAATCTTCCCGGCTGGATCTAGTGCTATACCTTCAGATCTGCAACATACAAAACTAGATCTGCAAATATCTCCTCAGATCTACCCTCTCCAAGGCTGGATCTATCAATGGCCTTCAGATCTGCGTCCTCCTCTTCAGGATTGGACAGCGTCCTCACTCCCAAAGCTGATCTGCGTCCTTCCTCCTCTTGGACAGCGTTTTCCCTGCTCAGATCTGGACTGCGTCCTCCCTGGAACATCGTCCTCACTCTCCCGGCCTGATCAGCGTCCTCTCTCCTGCAGAAACAGCGTCCTTCCTCTTCTGAACTGCGCAGCCACAAGAGGGCTTCTTCCTCTCCAGATCTGCACCAGAAACTGCTGCTACTTTGCTGCTGAAACTGAAAAGTGTACTCAGAACAAACCTTACTAGGGCGGGCACTCGAAGTCCCCCGAAGCTAAGGGTGAAACCAAAAATAACCTTACCAGGGCAGGCACTCGAAGTCCCCCGAGGCTAAGGGTGAGATCTCCGACCGGAGACACTCGTGCACTAAACAGTGCTGCAGACCGACTAAACAACCGGCGTGCTGAAGCAGACAGAAGTCTAGCTATCAATAATAATCTCAAATCATGAATGATCCAAATGAGGTGAGAACCTCTCTTTTTATAATGCCAAACTCCCTCCAAAACTTAACTCTCCTTTAACCTGCGCAGTTTACCTTGGGTCAGCCTGATGCCTCCCCCATCATACTCATGTGGACCCCCAAGGCCCCCTTTCTAAGTTACAACGTCAATCTACTAGGAAAAGAACACTTTATTATAAAGTGAGGTGACTAAAGTGAGGTGACCCCTCTTATTTCTCACTTTATTTATTATTCCTAGCTAAAGCGGCAAAATAAAGCAAAAATGAAATATTCCAATTAGCAAGGCTAATTGGGAATATTACACTTTATTTCTGTCCAACATTAGGGAATGCAAAAATTAATCAAAATTAATATTCCAATTAGCTTAACTGCTAATTTGGAATATTACAGTCCTCCCCGCCAAAATGTTGCTTGTCCTTAACCAACTGAAAAGATTGATGCTGAAGAATCCGAAAAGTTCCTCCATCTTATCAAAATCTCCTTCACTGCCCTGCTCCTCAAGTGCCTCTCTCTAGTATCTAGGATGGCCTCTGGCTGAAGCACCAAATGTCCCTCATCATCTGTAGGAGGGAGCTTAATAGTTGCTGATACCTGTTGTCCTAAAGCCTTCTTCAGGTAGGACACATGGAAGATGTTATGGATCCTACTCCCCTAAGGCAACTCCAGCTCATATGCTACCTCCCCAACTTGTCGAACAACCCTGTAAGGCCCATAAAAGCGAGGCTTGAGCTTCTTGGCCCCCTTCTACTTCAGCGTGGATTGCCTGTATGGCTGAAGTCAGAGGTACACCAAGTCCCTTATCTCGAACTACCTCTCCACGCGGCCCCAGTCTGCATATATCTTCTATTAGTTCTGTGTTGTCCTCAAGTCGTCCTTGAGAGCCCTGAGGATATCCTGACTCTCTTGGATCCAATCTTTGGCCCTGGGGGCCTTACTAGCTCCAAACATGGCATCAGCAAATGTCAGTGAATCATAACCATACAAAGCATGGAAAGGGGACATACCAATAGACATGTGGAAGGTGGTGTTGTAGCAGTACTTCCCTAAGTGCAACCATCACAGCCAGGCCTTCTACTGCCCTGTGACATAGTTCCGCAAGTAGCCTTCGAGCCACTTGTTCACTATCTCTGTCTGTCCATTAGTCTATGGATGGTAGCTCGTGCTCGATGTGAGCTCTGTGCCCACCAATTGGAACAGCTCCTGCCAAAACCCTCCCATAAATCTGTTGTCTCGGTCCCTAACTATGGCCTTGGGAAGACCATGCAACCTGAAAATGTCTCTGAAGAACAACTCAGCCACCTGTGAGGTTGTTTACCGAGCCGAAATGGCAAAAAAATGTGCATACTTTGTCAATCTGTCAACCACGACGAAGATGCAGTCCTTGCCCTGCATCATGGGCAACCCATTGATAAAATCCATTGATATGCTCTCCCACTTCCCCTCCAAAATCAGAAGCAACTACAACAATCATGCTGGATGGGTCAACTCCCCCTTGTTCCGCTGACAAACATTGCACTCCCAGACATGTTGGAGTACATCCTCCTTGAGGCCCTTCTAGGAGAACCTCTCTTGGATGGCCCGATAAATTTTGGTGAACCCCTGGTACCCAGATAGTGGGGAGTCATGAGCTGCATGCAGGATCTTCTCCCGCAACTGGGAGTTGGTTGTCAAAAAGACCCAGTCCCGATAATAAATGACCTCATCCATCACCTGGTACCGGTCATCCCTCACATGTTATCAAAGAGGTTGTTCTAGTTCCCATGACTTTACTTAAAGAAGATCTCTGTGAAGATGTTCAATTGTCTCTTCCCTCTCACGAGCTAGAAAACAATGATATGCGGATTTCCTATTTGAAAAGTCTTAAGGAGATGTATGAGGCGAGTGGTACGGAGTATCTTATTGAAGAGAAAAATCAAGGGACCATGGGCATCCATCTCAAGAATGAAGAAGCAAGTAAAGAGACCACGAAAGAGTCCCATCATATTGGGGCTAACAAAGTTTTGGCGGATACAAAATAAGGTATTCTTTACCATGCAAATAAAGAACATGAAGACTTTGAGGTGGAGAGAGGATGAAGAATTTCCTCAACCTTCCATCAGCCATCAAGAAACAATCGATGAACAAGAATATGAGGAGAACCTTGATATCATGAAACCCTCAGCTAGCAAAGTGAAGTCAGATTAAAATGCAATTAACCTTCATTCCAGTGCAAGATATTTCACTCCAGCCATACCCACATCACCTAAGGAATACCAAGAGAGTGATATGTCATATAAATCATCCAAATTGACCTCCACGTCATCCCAAGACCCCCACAGATGTCATGTTTACAAATCAGCCCTCAAACTTAGCACAAACTAGTTCATTATTTTGCAAACAAGACAGCATTTCCTCCATGTGGCATGTCAAAAAGGTGTCCATGCATGAAAAATAGTTCCAACAGTTCTTCGAGAGGTCTAACCAATGCCTCGAGGTATATGCACTGCTATGAAGGCAACCCAAAAAAACAGCATGCAACAAGACCAATGTTGCACGAAGCATGGACGTTTTATGGAATTGAAGACGCGGAAGCGTCCTTTCCCAAAAATCTAGGAAGCGAAACATCTCGGAAGCATCTACTATATATATATATATATATATATATATATATATATATATATATATATATATATATATATATTTGCATTTATATACAAAAGAAACATCCCAAATACCAAATTAGTTGTCGAAGACATGAAAACATGCATATTTTTACATAAATCGAGATAGATATGGCATCCATTGTACATCAATGATTAATTATTCCAACATCAACCATCTAGAATCTAGATTCCTCTTCTCTCTTCTAACCTTTGCCTCTACTTCAATTCTCTAGGGATATTAGTCAACATTGCCCAATTTTGATCAAACAACCTAATCCATGCCTTATAATATCGTAGAGAAATCTTAACATGCCTGATCAATGATTGACTTGAGTTAAGGGTACATTTTTGCTAAGGCCATGACAAAGGAGTTCAACAGTGAACACCAACACTGGGGTACATATAGGGCTCAGTGCTCTCACTTGCCCTCACATGCCCTCATACATGATATAATCCAATGAAATGCCACAATCCCATTGATCCTGAAAATTGTTAAGTCTGTTGAATTTCAAATGGGATATGAAATTCCATTTTCTCCATATGATGTCTGATGAGGTTGTAACCACTCTCAAACAACCTAATTCATTTCATGGTAATGTTAAAAATTTAAGTAAAAGGATGGAAATGAAAGATAAAGGAGAATGTCACTTTTACTATAAGAATTTAACAATACCATTAGAGAGCATCGAGGAAGCGTCTAGGGAGCATCAAGGGGCAACTTGAGAGTATTCGGAAAGCATAGTTCCTCACATAACGGTTCGAAATTTCCAAAAGAAGAAAAACAAACCCCGTGGAACCGTATGAATTATCCACCTTCTCTCGAATCCGCTCGTGATCCGTGGTGGATACACGCCTAAACCTCCATTGATCTGCACCAGATCCTTTCTAGACCCGCAGATCGGTCAGCCGAAACCACGGATCAGGTCCCTACAGATCTGATTTTCTAGGAATCGCCAAAAAATGGTGGAACCACTAATCTGATTTTTGGATTCGTGGTTCCGCCGAAGGATCAGTGGCGGATCTGTATGGGACACAGTTCCACCAAAGGATCAGTGGCGAATCCGTACGAGACGCGGTTCTGCATCCTGATCCTTGAGGGGGGGTCGATTCCTGCAACACTGAACTAGATTGTCCTGCTCATCAAAATGCCTATGAAAGTGGAGAATTTTACTATAGGTACCCCTACCAAAAGGAGGGGTAACAGAAAGTAATCTCAAATTGTTTGTATGGTTGATTGCCACATGGTTACAAGGCATAATTCATTGAATAGTTCATCTATACTCAAAAAATATGAATAACTGTTATATAAGTAAATCAACCAACAATCCAAGGTTGCCACAATTTCTTTCAGTAGCTTGTGTAAAACTTGGATCAAATTTGATTAGAAATTTATTGGAATTTTCCATTGGGATTTAGCCTCATATACAATTTTCTTGCTTATCACGTTATCAACACAAAGCAAATTGATTAATTGGTCAATCACACTTTCATAATCGATCTAAGCCAAGTAACACTCACGTTGCTACAACAGATTAGGCTAGATTGACCCTTAGGACTCACCTGTACGTGAAAAATCCTTGATTGCAATTACTTGATATTATTCTCCTCAGTGTTAGCAGTTTAATTGTTTACGACAATTAACAAATAATTTACAATTGCAATCTTCACCAAAAATTTGCACTGCGGAAAATAAAAATCAAGAACTGAGAAATAGATGCACACACATAAAAATCTACACCAATATTTTTGGACTTAAAAGTCCCTGGAAAAACCCCGAAGGGAAAACCAACGCAACAAATGAGGGTTTATTTTATTATTATGCGACAAATTCTGGGAGTACAATAATCTGGATGCCCAACTGGAAATCCTCCGGCAAATATCTAGGAGATATTTTTTGCCTTTGCAAATCAACTGAGCCTCCACTAGCTTGCTCACGCCCCTCTCTAGCTGCTAGCCTGGTGCAAGTCATATAGCCCTGGATCTACCTCCAATTGCATCATCTAGCCTCCCTCTTCCTCTGGAAAATTTTTGCTCTGCCTTCCGAACTGAAATCTGACCTCCAGCAACTGAAACGAACCCTTCCCGACAACTCGCTCTATAGGACTGGCTAACTCGCACTATCTGGATAGCTTTCTCTGCAGAAGATTTAGGTCTCCCTTTTCCTACTTCTCTGGTAGTTGATAATTGTTGGGAAACTCTTCAGAACTCTACTCTGTTGCTCCCTCAATCATTGATGCTCTCCCTCTCTGGCTCAAACTCTCTTCCTTGATGAATCACTTCAACTGGGTAGCTCGATCGGCCAAGGTAACTCACTCCCCTCTTGTGTTATTCTCAATCCCATCGACTTGCTCTGATAATCTCTCGCTAGAGCTTCAACAGCCACGATTAGATCTTTATCGACTGCTAAGGTCATCTCAGACTTGATCCAAGTCATTTTCTAAAAGTATCTAGAGCATAAGTCGATCTCCTTAATTAATTCACTTTAATTAACCACTTTTCCTAAGTTAGACTTATGAAAAAGTTAAATGATGGCTAATTAATTTAATTAAGGCGTTTCGCAAGCTTATCTTGCGAAACCTTTTATGGGTTTTGGAGATCTCGTGTTCCTTAGCCTCTTAGACACAAATTGAGAGTAGAACACATGCATGATGCTCATAGTATTAAAAACCGGCCGGGTCAAACCGGAAACCGATCAGACCCCTGGCTAGTCAAAATCGGTCCGAAAACCGGATTTGCACTCTCCTTTCGCCCATTTTTCCGGTCAAACCGGTGTTGACCGGCCGGTTTATCCATAAACCGGTCGGTTCCATCCTTAACCGGTCAGTCAACTGCCAAGGCCGCAAAAGGGACCCACGCAAGGTATTTTTGCCAGTTTAGGGTTGTTTTGGAGGGAAGAGGAGGGTTGTTTCCCTCCAAAAACACCTTCTCCAATCCTTTATAAGAAGAGGCAGCCTCTCATTTGTCTCACACCATCTCATTTAGAGAATTTGTGAGTTTGATTGAGAGCTTGGAGAGTGTTGAGTTTTTGTTGGATTAGTGGAACAGCATAGAGTTTGAGGCTTGCCGCTTGAGCTAAGTAGTAGCCATCATGCCTCCAAAAGGCAAGGATACTGCATGGGCTCATTGTGATATGATTGATGGCAAAATGATTTGCAAATATTGCCAAAAATCTATTGCAAGAGGAGGTATTTACAGTTTCAAGCAACACTTGGCTGGGATAGGAGGCCATGTAAAGCCATGTGGAGCACCAAATGAAGTAATAGGGCATATTAGGGTAGAATACCTTCACAAGTTTGAGACTCAAGTCACTGAACCAATAGAGAAGTTTGTGACTGGAACAGTTGCAAAGTTTGGCAGTCAAGAGTCGGGAGACTCAAGCTCAACCAACTGAGTTTGAACTTTGATCATGATGAGAAGTTTCAAGTGATAATGTTGATCATTAATTAGAATTTAGTAATATCATATATGCAGATTTGTAGTAGATTGTACTATGTAGGCCAATGGCCTCAATGCTCATAGCTTGTAGCATTGTTTTTGGACTTTATGGGTCATTTGGAGCCTCATTGCTTATGTATTTTTTCGATGATATGTATTGCACTTAGTGCCATTTTGATATATTCACCTTTACATGGTATATAAATGAGCAAACTTTGCATATTTTGTCTCTATTTGCTTGGAATCATGGTTGCAAATCTTTAAAATAGGTTTTTTATTAAAAAATAATTATTTGATGTATTTTTTTAAAAACTAGTTCGTTTAGACCTGACCAGTACCAGTTAGACCGGTTCCAGGTCGGTTACTGGTTCATTAAGTCCACCGGTTCCGATTTTTAATACTATGATGATGCTACCAAATAAATCAAAAACTAACACTGTAGAATAGGGTAGCTTCTCTCCCATGGTCTAAAGAGTGGGGCAAGGCCACCAAGGTGATGGTGGGTGGTTTTCTTGATTGTGCCTCCATGCTCTCATGATTTGTCATTAGCACATCAACTACTTAAAGTTTGAGTGGTAACAAGTACAAAAAGAGGATTGCTAATAAAGTTTTTGATATGATGAAAAGAATGCCTTCCGAGGTTTTGAAAACTCTTAGGTCCATTCATTAAAATTAAATCAAATTTTCTTGTCAAAGATTAATATAAGCTAAATAACCATGATAGTCCACATAGTACTTAAATAATGGAGGGTTTATTAGTGGAAAGAACTATTTCCCACTAACAATTTAAAGGCAAATTAAATTCTCCTAATTATCCAATGAATCAAAAACAAGGCCTCCTGTTGAGAATTACATACAAGATTTATGACCAAGAAAGATGTGAAACTTTGTATAAATTGTTAAAGTGCAAGTGGCAACAACTATAACTACTACATTGAAACACTTACAGGAACGGGGCGGCGTCCTGTAGTCAAAAACCATTGGAAAGCACATTGAAGAAGCAATCGTCCATGTTTCATCATCCTACTTTTTTTTTCAACATCAATATCCTACAAAACAAAACAAAACATTTGGTTCAAAATCTTCTCTCATAATCAAATAGAAAGACTCGTGACACAATGAAATAAATGAATCAGCAATGCCAATACTGTACAGAACTTCTGTTAAACTATTTGCTCAACAATATCAAGTAGATTCTAAGTTCATTCTTATCTCATAATCAAATACAAAGACTCGTAGCACAATGAAATAAATGAATCAGCAATGCCCATACTGTATAGAACTTCTGCTAAACTATTTGCTCAACAATATCATGAAGATTCTAAGTTCATTCTTCTCTCATAATCAAATACAAGGACTCATGACACGATGAAATAAATGAATCAGCAATGCCGATACTGTATAGAACTTCTGCTAAACTATTTGCTCAACAATATCGAGTAGATTCTTAATGTCTAAGTTCAAATCTACTTTTAATGTTTAATTGAAGCAAGGTTTTGGGAGGGGGGGGCATGTTGGCATTTGTGAAGTATTTCTTATGTGTTTTAATCCCCTTAATTTTCCAGGCCTAAAAACTAGCCCAATGCTCTTGTTAACCTGTCTTCAAAATGAGTTAATTTGGACCAGCACCCAAATCTATTACAACAGATTTGTTTTAGCCTTTAATTAGATGAGCAGTTATGTGAATCTAGGGCTGAAATACAGGTAAATATGGAAAATTACAGGCACGTATTAAATCAGGAATTTAAATTCATAAAAAAAGCCATGATAGATGATTCAATTACTCTAATTAAATGCATATTTTTAAGGATAGCAAGATAAATTTCCACACGATATAATTTCCAGCTCAAATCAGAGGTAATCTGCCTTGCACCTATGGTTCCTAAGGCTGAATTTTTGTGTAAGCAGCAGAAATTCTTACGTCTACTTGAAAAGAAAAGAAAGAATTTTTATTTTGTTGACTTAGAAAAAGTGACTAGAGCCTGGCTAATATATATGGGCAAATGTAGTCAACTAAGGCTCTTCATAGAAACTCAAGGTGGACTAAACGATAGCTAGAGATGAAGTACTTAAACCCTCACAAATCATTTTGTAGCTTAAGTGATTTCAGAAATGCCAAAGGATAAATCTAGAACAGACATTTTCACAAATCTTTAGAGGAGATCTCTTATGCAATAGATAAGAGGGCATACAATCAAATTTAAGAAATACAACCATATTTAACTATTTCGGTAATAAATGCCATGGAATTCTATAGAAGTAACTTAACTGAAATTGACACATAAGATCATACATTGAATATTCATCCATCAAATAAGCATCCACACAAACAAGTCCTCCATCCTCCAAGAGAGCACTCTAATCAACCATCCATAGCATCAAAATAGCACTTACACAAAAAGTTTTGAAAATGTATTCTCCACAGGCCTCTAGCAAGTTAAATATTGTAGCTCAGATAGGTGTTCTAGCCTTGAGAGGTGTCATTGAGGCTAGGAACATGGAAGAGTTAATTATCTCCAAGCCCATGTAATTTTTCCTAAGTTTCACCTAGGGAAAATATCTTAATTAAATCAATTAGTGATTTTTTAATTATTTCCCAGGTCTAACTTAGGGAAAGTGGTTAATTAGTTGACATTAGTTGGGATAAGATCGATTTTCCTCTCAAAGCTTGTGGAAAGTTTTTCTGATCTTAGCCATAGATTGGATCATGTAAACTTTTAATCGTGGCCATTCATTTGTGAATAAGAGTTATAAAGGGAATCAATGGGCATCACTGGAGATCATTTGAGTGGGTAGTTTTTAGAGACACCAGAAAGGTTTCAACAGCAGTGATTAAGGAGAGACATTTACGAGGTTATTTTTCATCAGCGAGACTTCCAGTTTCTGAGTTCCAAAGGTAATTTATCAGGGCCGAATTATTTCTACAGAAGAAGGCCGAGTTTACTAGTTTACCAATGCGAGTTGTCAGAGGTCCAGATCGGGTTGCCAGTTGTCAGTGTGAGATGTTGGAGGTTGTGCGAGTGGCATGTGCGAGTTGCTATTGAATTCCCAAATGCAGTGTGAGTTGCCTAGAAGGGCAGTGCGAGTTCCCAATTAGCCAGTGCAAATGCAGGAAGGGAGTGCAAATTCTCAGAAAGGGTCGAGTAGATCTGCAGAGGGAGATAGTGAATTTCCCAATTCGATTTGGTCAGAAGTGAAGATAAAAATTTTGTTAGAGCTTAGCCAGTGTTAGGCAAGCAGTTGTAATTTCTCAATAGGAGTTTTTTTGCCGAGGATAATAATATAAACCCTCAGATCTAAAAATTGGTTTTCCCCACATTGGTGTTTTTCCAGCGATGTTTGTCCAAAATTACTTGTGTTCATTGAGTGAGTGGTTTCTCGCATTTTCTGCTGCAATTTTTATTTTTTGGTAGGTGTTGTTAATGTTTTTATTCATTAATTCTAGCAAAAGATTTAAATTTTCGAGATCAAGTAATAGGAAATAATAAACTAAGCTAATGGCACCTTCCAGGTAGCCAGAAATTTCACACGATATCATAGCAGTGAAGTGTTAAGGTTATTGGTGATCTGAGCACAAGGGTTTTGAAAGAGAAATCAAAGGATTTATCACATAGATTTTCTCTTCAGATCTATTCATATTTATTGAGGTTTATTGTTCAAAGGTGTCAAAAATGGCTTCAGCTGGGTTGAGGGATCAGGACAGACTTGATGGCGCATCAAACTTTGGCATCTGGAAATCCAAAATTTTATTATTGTTGGAGGAGCATGGACTAAAGGAGTATGCTACGGCAGTTGTTGTTGTACCGACAGATCTAGCGCAGTTAGTGACCTACCGGCTACCACAAGGAGGATGTCAAGGCTAGGCATATTATCCAAGACGGGGTCAAAGATCACATTGTTCCCCATATTGCAGAATTGGACACATCCAAGAAGATGTGGGATGCCATCATGAAGTTGTTCCATAATGCTACTATAAACAAAAAGTTGATCCTCAAAGAGAAGCTAGGAAACACCAAAATGAACGAGGGAAAAGGCGTAGTCAGCTATCTCACCAAGACCAAACTTGTCAATGATGAGTTAGCAGTTGCCGGAGAGAAGATAGAGGATGATGAGCTCATGAGAACTGCTCTAAATAGGTTCTCAAATCAATGGGACATGTTTGTCCAAGTGATCAATGGACGACAAAATCTACCTGAATGGGATCGTTCGTGGAGCGATTTCACTCAGGAAGAGCTTAGGTTGACCCTTGTCAGTGGTAGTAGCAGTAAAATCCAGAAGCGTGAGGATGATGAAAATGTTGCTCTTGCAGGAAAGGGCAAAGCCAAGAGGGCTCAAACAAAGGGCCTAACTCCAAGGGAGAAAAGAAGAGGAAAGACTCGAGTAAAATCAAGTGTTTTGGATGCAGTCAACATTGACACTATATCAGCCAATGTTAGAACAGGAAGAAGGGTGACAAGAAAAATAAGCAGCAACTAGAAGCTTCAGCGGATATTGACGAGTTTTCTTCAAGACTAGAAGATGAGTTCACTCTCATAGCTTGTTTATCTAGCTCGACCACCACAAGAGTCTAGTATATTGATAGTGGGGCATCATGTCATATGACAGGAGTTAGGGAGTATATATCTAGCTACAAAGCAATGGAGATAGGCTTCCAAATTCAAATGGGAAATAAGTCCAAGTGTACTCCAATTGGGAGAGAGACAATTACATTTCGAAAGGAGTCAGGCAAGAATATCCATGTTACAGAGGTGTTATATGTGTCTAGTTTAATAATGACCCTGATTTTAGTCTCTGCTCTTTGGGATAAGGTGTATGACGTATAATTCTGAGGACAAAAGATGTATATCAAACACCAAGATGGGAAGTCAGTGAAGGAGATTAGTGTGAGAAGCAACAAGTTGTACAGGTTGCAGTTGAACACTCCAAAGGCACTACTTAGCAATAGCAGTGGCAGAGATATGGGAGAGCTATGACATAGGAGGATGGCTCATATCCATCATGGATACCCTAAATTATTCAAGGAAACCATGACAGGTGTTCCAAAAGTTAGCACAGAACATGATGATGTGTGCAGAGGGTGCGTACTTGGGAAATTCACAAAGGCAGCATTTCCAAGGAGTGACAGTAGAGCCAAGGGTGTTCTAAACCTGATACATTCTGATATTTGAGGTCCATTGTCCACAAAGTCTCTCAGGGGTTACAACCTTTATTGATGAATTCTCTAGGAAGACCTGGATTTACTTATTGAATACAAGGGATGAAATCTTCAGTCGCTTCCAAGAGTTGAAGGCTCTTGTGGACAACTCAACATGCAAGAAGATAAAGGTTCTTCGGACAGATAATGGAAACGAGTACATCAAGAAAGCCTTCAAGGATTTATGAGCAAAGGAAGGGATCAAGAGAGAGTGGACAGCTTTGTACAACCCGCAGCAGAATTGGGTTGCAAAAAGAAAGAACAGAATGATATTTGGAGCAGCGAGGGCCATGATATATGATCAAGATATGCCTAAGTATCTTTGGGGAGAGACATGTAGCATAGCAGTTTACATTCAGAATAGGGTCCCACACAAGGTGTTGGGAAAGATGACACCCAAGGAGGCATTTACAGGAAAGAAGCCAGAAGTCGTACATTACAAGATTTTTGGCAGTATTGCATATTGTCACATTCCAGATGAGAAGCACACCAAGCTAGATACAACTGCAGAGAAAGGGTATTTAGTTGGTTACAGTGAAACTTCCAATGCATATAGAATCTATATTTCAGGGCGAAGGAAGATCATCGTGAGATGGGACGTAAATTTCTAGAAGGAGAAAGACCTTAGGAGATCTCATGAGTTGCCAGTAGTTGATCACAATCAACAAGCAAAAGCTCCAAGTGTTGAATAGGAATCTCAAGCTCAGGGAACTAGTCTGAATACAGTTACTAGTACGGGAACAAGTACAGTTGCATAGGAGAGTTCACATATCGAGCAGCAACAGCAAGATGAGGAGCTTGAAGCTCCACCCACCACTAGTGGAAGAAGGAATCGGGAGGTGCTTCAGAAGTTGAGAGATGCACAGGAGTTTGTGGGAACTGTTGATTTCTGGTAGCATCAGATGTGCTCAAGTCTCAAAATTTGGAGGGAGGCTTAGACACATGTATTCCAAAGAACCCAGAAAGTGTTTTGCGAAATTCCACCCAGATTGTGTTTTATTAAAATAATTAATTATTTTTAATGAGAGCCTAAGTCTAAACTTAGGGAATTAAAATAATTGAAGGGTATTAATAAAACAGGGGGTGAATCTTCTAGAAAAAGACCGAGATCAAGTCAAGTTAATCTTAGTCATTGATTAGCAATTTAATCTCAGTCGTTGAAGTCTCAACGAGAAGATTATAAGAAGGACTTGATGGGCATTTCAAAAAGTACACTGAGTGAGTCTAGAGATCAATTTTCTCGAGTGAGCAGTGCTCAGCAGCGGAGAAGATCATCGAGTTGATTCGATTGAAGTGAGGGGTAGAGATAGTTCTGGATGGAAAGTCATTTCCTGAGCCGGAAATACATAGCAGAGGAGGCATAGAAGAAGACGTAGAAGAGGCAACATAGTAGCTACGTAGAGGTAGTGTAGGGCCACGCAGAGGTAACGTTGTAGCCTTGAGGAGTTCAGTAATTTTGCTGAGAATCAGTCAGATCCGGTGCCAAAGTGTCGAGGTGTGAGACTAGAGGGGCCAGAAGATCAGATCCAGCCAACAGAAGATCCGACAAAAGGAGTTGACACAGTTCCTAGCCAGGGTGACGCAGATCTGCGCAGAGGTAGCGTGGGGCTGTCCAGTTCAGCATTGGGTCAGTGTCGGATATCCAGTGTTAGTGTGAGGACATTTTCTCACTAATTCTCAGTCAGTGATTTTCTCTGTATGGATGGCCAGTAAGACATCGTAGTTGTATTCAGAACTTTTGCTTAATAATATCAAACCCTCATCTGCTGCACCAATTTTCCCGCATTGTGTTTTTCCAGGGACAGTCCAAAAATAACGGTGTCTTATGTGTTATTTTCTTTGCTCTTGTTTCTGCATTTAATTTCCACAATTTATTTAAGTGAAGGTTACAGTGTGATGTATTAAGTGTTTGTCATAGATAACTGCAAATAAATTGTTAAGTAAAAGTTAACAATTAGGTGAATACTTTCCAGTTGATGCAATAGGATTCCGAGTAACGAAATTTTCACATGGTATCAGAGCTTGTATAGCAGTGCAAGAGAAGCAAGAGAGCAGATCGGAGGAACTAAGTTTTGAAGAAGAAGTGGGAGGTTGAATAGCTACGTAGGAAGCAAATCGAATCCCCAAAGGATTGCGCAGTCCAAGCCAGGAGGGCTAGATTCGCGAGGAAAATCTCTTTCTGAGTGAGTCGACAGGGAGGTAAGATTTCCAGATTTGTGATTTGTCAGTGGTAGAGAGAGCAACGCAACAGCGGTTTCAGTGCAATGCAAATCTCTGTGGGACACAATTTTTCTGCAGCATTTTGTTGGGTAGAAAAGCGCCAAAAAGAGAAGAAGACACAATTGAGGGAATTTTCTTCCTCAGCAAATTCCTAGCCAAGGGATTCTAATTCTCAGTTGTTGAGCAGCAGTGTTGAGGAGCAGATCTACTAACCCCAGTAGGGAGTGCGTAGGCCAGCCTAGCAACTATGTAGAGGAGAGAGGGAGCAATTCGACATTTTTCAATCGACGGAGATGGCAGAAAACGGGTTGAGAGATCAAGATCGATTGGAGGGAGCCTCTAACTATGTGATCTGGCAGGCAAGGATCAGATGCCTGTCAGATGAGCATGATCTCAAAGCTTTCATCGATGGTGTGGTAGCTATCCCCGTGGATGCAGATTTGTTGAAAGCATACAAGAAAGATATGGCAAAGGCGAAGCGTTTGATCCTCGATGGAGTGAGGGATCATGTCGTATGCCACATCGCAAGCAAAGGGGCCGCAAAGGAGATGTGGGATGCCTTAGCAACGCTATATCAGGGATCTTCCGAGCAGCAAAAGATGTTCTTGCAGGAGAAGATGCAATCAACACAGATGCAGAAGGGAGAGTGCATTGATTCGTTCCTAGTCTAAGCTTCAGCAAGTCCGAGATCAGTTGGCAGTTGTGGGAGCTACGCCTTAGGCCACCGAGAAGGTCAGATTAGCAATGAACTTAGTTTCAGATGAATGGCAAGTCTTCGTCCAGAGCATCCTAGGGAAAGAAAGACTGCCTGATTGGGAGACGATATGGGCTTCTCTTCTGCACGAAGAGATAAGGTGAGACATGATCAAGTGTAATCTTGTTGGCAGCAGCAACAGTGGAACGAAGCCCAAGGAGGAGGAGGAGAATGCAACCCTTGCATCAAAGGGACAGTAGGGGCAACAGAAACAGAAAAAGGATGTTTCAAAGATCAAGTGTGTCCGGTGTGGGGAGTATGGTCATTACGCCACACAGAGTACTCTCAAGAACAAGGAAAAAGATGAGAAGCATGATCCACATGCTGCAACCACAAGGATCGAGGAGGAGTTCGCCATGATTGCCCACATATCTCCTGGGGAGAATTGGGGTGATCTAGAACTGTAGTTCAGCAGAGCTACAGTTGGACAAGATCCTTGAGGAGTCCACCCCATGGATCATTACCTTGATATGGTAGCCCAAATCAAAAGTAGCAACATGGACAAGTGTCAGTTGGTGCACAGGAGTGCAGAAGTGACTGCGGAGTGGCCAGAGAGTGCTAGAATCTGAGCAACACAGAGCAGAGTTGACAACAATGCAACAAGGCACAGCGCAAAGTTAGTTCCTCCAAGGGTCAACACAGAGTCTAGCAGCAGTCAGATCTTCAGTATCAGATGCATCATGTTGAACACTTAGTTCAGAACTTGGATGTTTTTTTGTTGCATCAGACAACAGAGCTGTAGTGCAGTAACACTTGGCAGCAGTATGCATGGTCAGCAGCAACATAGATGCAGCAACGCAATGTTGGTGGGCAGCAATGTCAAACATCAGCAGCGCAGAGAAGAGATGTTACAGAATCAGTGTAGTGCTTCAGCAGGATGCATTACTCGAGCACATTCCTCGCTAAGAGGGAGTGTTGATTTCTGGTAGCATCGAATGTGCTATAACTTATAAGTCTCAAAATTTGTAGGAAGGCTTAGACACATGTACTCCAAATAACCCAGAAAGCGTTTTGGGAAATTCCACCCGGATTGTGTCTTATTAAAATAATTAATTATTTTTAATGGGAGCCTAAGTCTAAACATAGGGAATTAAAATAATTAAAGGGTATTAATAAAACAGGGTGTTAATCTTCTAGAAAAAGACGGAGATCAAGTAAAGTTAATCTTAGTCGTTGATTAGCGATTTAATCTCGATTATTGAAGTCTCAACGAGAAGATTATAAGAAAGACTAGATGGGAATTTGGAAAAGTACACCGAGGGAGTCTATAGATCGATTTTTTCAAGTGAGCAGTGCTCAGCAGCAGAGAAGATCATTGATTTGATTTGATTCGATTGCAGTGAGGGGCAATGATAGTTCCGATTGGAAAGTCTTTTCCTGAGTCAGGAATACATAGGAGAGAAGGCAGAGAAGAAGACGCAGAAGAGGTAGCATAGGGCCACGAACAGGCAGTGCTACAGCCTTGAGGAGTTCAGTTATTTTGTTGAGCATCAATCAGATCCAGTGTCGACGTGTGAGACCAGATGGTCCAGAAGATCCGACAGAAGGAGATGATGCAGTTCCTAGCCAAGGTGACGCAAATTTGCGCGGAGGCTGAGCAGAGACTACGTGGGGTTGTCCAATTCAGCGTTGGGTCAGTGTCAGATCTCCAGTGTTACTGTGAGGACATTTTCTCACTAATTCTCTGTCAGTAATTTTCTTTGTATGGATGGCCAGTGAGGCATCCTAGTTGTATTCAGGACTTCTTCTTAATAATATCAAACCCTCATCTATTGCACCAATTTTCCGGCATTGGGTTTTTCAAGGGACTTAGTCCAAAAATAACAGTGTCTTGTGTGTTATTTTCTTTGCTCAGATCTTGTTTCTGCATCTAATTTCTACTACAATTTATGTAAGTGAAGGTTGCAGTGTTGATGTATTCAGTGTTTGTCGTAGATAACTGCAAATAAATTGTTAAGTAAAAGTTAACAATTAGGTGAGTATTTTCTAGTTGCTGCAATAGGATTCCGAGTAACGGAAATTTCACAGGAATTCCAAGATCGAGCACGAGGGACAGGAGACTGCTAGAGAGATATTCCAGGTATAAGGCATTGATGAGTGAGCTCATTGACAGTGATCCTTCCAGCTATCAAGAGGAAGAGGCTACACAGCATCAGGTGTGGCAGGATACAATGGTGGAGGAGTACAACGCCATCAAGCAGAACGATGTTTGGGAGGTGGTGCCTAGACCATTGGATAAGGCAGTGGTTGGTTCCCACTGGATCTACAAAATCAAGCACGTTGCAGATGGCAGTGTAGAAAAGCTCAAGGCAAGGTTCATGGCCAAGGGGTTCTCTCAAATGGAGGGAATAGATAATGAGGAGACGTTTGCTTCACTGGCCATCTATAATTTCATTAGGGTCGTGATCTCACTTGCGGCAGAAATGGGATGGTAAATCCATCAGATGGATATCAAGACGACATTCCTAAACGGAATCATAAAGGAGGTGTATATCAAACAGCCAAACGGTTTTGAGACACATGGGAGGGAAACCCATATTTGCAGGTTGAAGAGAGCACTATACAGACTCAAGCAAGCCCCCAAAGCATGGTATGGTCAGATTGACAGCTACTTGCAACAGTTGAGCCATGTGAAGACTGAGGCAAACCGAAACCTTTACTATCTTATGGTTGTGTATATGTGGATGGTCTACTTTTTATTGGGTCACCATGGCTCATAGAGGATTGCAAGAGGGACTTAGCAGCAAAGTTTGAGATGAAGGACTTGGGGTTAATGGAAAATTTTCGAGGACTCGAGGTGTGCCAGAGAAATGGGGAGATCTTCCTTGGTCAAGGGAGATATGTTATGGATATATTAAAGAAATTCAGGATGTTGGGCTATAGACCCATGTCTACGCCTATCATAACCAACGGGAAGAAGACTGATATGCCAAAGTAGGAAGCAATGGACCCCACCTTGTATCGATAGCTTATTGGCTCTCTCATGTATCTGGTCAACATAAGGTTGGCCATTCGCTTTGCGGTCAACACACTTAGTTCATGGTGGAACCAAAGAGGGTGCATTGGACAGCAATGAAGCATGTGTTGCGATATTTACGAAGTATATGGGGCATATAGATGAAAACTGGACTAGGTAATGCAGTAGACAGAAAAAGCCCTTCAAGGTGTTACTTCAGCTTGGGATCAAAGGTAGAATACATGGCAGCGAGCATGGCTACATGTGAGGATATATGGATTCAAAAGTTGTTAGGGCACTGTTAGGTCAGAGGATGGAGTGGACCATTATCTATTGTGGTAATCATAGTTGCATCAAGCTATCAAAGAATACATTGTTTCATGATAGGTTCAAGCACATCGACATCAAATATCGTTTCATCAGGGATTGTGAACCGAATGGATCAGTTTGAGTACAGTATGTTCCCACAAATTAGCAAGTTGAAGGCAATCTAATGAAGGCCTCGAGTAAAGGGAAGTTTCTTTTCTTCAAGAATAAGTTGGGTGTTGTGGAGAACACCTTCCTCGTTGAGAGGGAGTGTTAAATATTGTAGCTCGGATAGGTGTTCTAGCCTTGAGAGGTGTCATTGAGGCAAGGAACATGGAGGAGTTAATTATCTCCAAGACCATGTGATTTTTCCTAAGTTTCACCTAGGAAAAATATCTTAATTAAGTCAATTAGTAATTTTTTAATTATTTCATAAGTCTAAGAGAATGTGGATAATTAATTGATATTAGTTGGAATAAGATCGATTTTCCTCTAGAAGTTTATGGAAAGTTTCTAATATGATCTTAGCCATCGATTGGATCAAGTGAACTTCTAATCGTGGCCATTCATTTGTGAATGAGAGATTATAAAAAGAATCGATGGGCAGCATTAGAGATCATTTGAGTGGGTGATTTTCAGAGACAGTAGAAGGGTTTCAGCAACAGTGATTGAGGAGAGATATTTCCGAGGTTATTCTTCACCAGAGAGGCTTCCAATTTTTGAGTTCCAGAGGGAGTTTATCAGGGCCGAATTATTTTTGCCAAATAAGGTTAAGTTTGCCAATTTACTAGTGCGAGTTCTCAGAGATCCAGATTGAGTTGTCAATTGCAAATGCGAGTTGCTAGAGGTAGTGTGAGTGCCCTGTGTGAGTTGCTGGAGGCAGTATAACTTGCTAGATCGAATTCCCAAAGGCTGTGCGAGTAGTTGGGAAGGGCAATGCGAGTTCCCAATTAGCCACTGCTGTTAAGAATTTAGAGGGCTGGAGATTAATACAAATTCTCTTCTTGACAATTACTTGTGATACTTATGTCTTCTCTTAGTTTAGTTAACCTTTCATCAAGTCAAAAATAAAAATGCACAAGCAACAAAAGTTAGGCTCCTAGAGCCAGGGCAAAACCTCTCCCTCTTGGAGAGGAAAACTTGCAAAGAATTCTTCTTATAGATCTTCAAATGACAAGTACCATGACCGAGACATAGACCCTTGACCAAGATATGCTTCCAAGACCTTGATTCTTCTCTTCACCAAATTACTTAGTTCTGCATCAACACTTAAGAACTTCCTCACTTTCTCCCACCTTAAGATCCGTCTTTCTTCTTGCATTCACTGTCTTAGCTTCTTCCTTCAAACAGACTGTCCTTAACTTTCCTTTTCAAGATCTTCTTCCTAGTTCTGGAATCACACTTCAATATGTAGAATATCAGTTGTATGTCCGCAGTCCTTTTCTTGCTTTATAGTTACTGAGATAACTTTGATGAGAGCCATGAGACCTCACTTTACACCCTGAACATAGCTCCTTAAATTTGTACTTCATACACAATGAAATTTGCACTTGTTCACTTAGAAATTTGACTTGTTCTCTGCACTGTCTTACCTTAGAAATCTAACTTGTTCTCCGCACTATAAACTGTCCTCTATCTGCACTATATGATGTCCTTTTATCCGCACTGTATCCTTGGAGATGTCTGCAATAGGTTCAGTGTAATCTGCACTTCATCCTTCCTTTAATCCGCACTTTTTCCTGCCTTTCAATCCGCACTGAAGTCTGCAGTGTTATCCGCAATTCTGCTTGTGACTAATCCTGAGATTGATCCGCAATTTTCTTGTTTTTCTGCGCAGTTCAATAGGGTATTTATAGTTGTTGTAGATAGTTAATAAGCCAACCCATCAGCAGAGACTTTACCACAATTTTTAGGCCAACTTGAGGTGTTATTTCTTCAGCATTTCATGAGGTATTTCTTCACTTGTCTTTTTTTGTTGCATTGAGGACTATTGTAGGCTTCTTCCACAAGGTCTTGGAGCATATAACAAAACTACATCTGATACTTAACTCAAACCTAAAGGACATCAAGAAGAAGTCCATCTACTTCATAAATTATGCTTATGAAACTCGTGATGCAAAAATAACAATAATATATATTATCTTGACTTCTTCTTTTTCATAATTACATAGTTTACATAGTCAACATGAAGACCGACCTAGTTACACTTTTCAACACTCCCTCTTAACTAAGGAGGTATTCATACAGGTACATGGTCACTTTTAAACTGAAGAATCTCATAATAAGAATCGGATTGGTAATCGCATCTGTATAGCATCATATCAACCAGCATTGTCCTAGTGCAAGGCCTTGACTAACAGCCCCATCTCTCAACGAGACAATGGACTTCAATGCTGGCGAGACACGTGACTTATAGACACCATCGTCATTGTCTCTCCAAGGTACATAATCCACCCGAGTGTTCCCAAAGTATGACCTTCTTGGACTATTCTTCTCTTGGGTAGCTAGCTATCAAAGAATATCGGTCCTCGACTACTCTTATCTTGAATGCCCTAATACATTCTCAAAGAGTATCGAATGCGAAATGATTACCTAATCCTCCATTCTGTCTTCCCAAGTGAAGACCAGAATGATGTGTCTATCTCTCCCTCTCAACCAGGGAGGACTTATTCCACAAGGGAATGTACCTAAGCTCATTCTTAAGAATTACCAAGTTTCTTCCAAGTAAGAAACTTATCATCAGGCTCCCTCTTCACCAGGGAACTCCAGCAGCAATGGTAAGACACCCAGCTGCTCATGAAGAATTCTTGTCCTCGATGTTATGGATTTCGATATTGAGGAATCTTCAACTTTTAGCTTCACAGGGCACAGACCATCCATCACTTTCATCCCTAAGTTATGTTAGCTATCAGAAAGTGATTCATCAGACTTCCTTATCTAGTCCACCGTTATCCCCTGCTGCTTTCCTTCGAATCATCTCCAAGGATCATACATCCTTTCTCATGATTAGCAGACCTACAAAAATTCATTCAGATAAACATATACATATGAACTTTTTGGAACAAAAATTACCTTCGTGATGATCTTTCACCATGACATCTTCCTGTAGGCATCGGCATCCCTCACATAGATTGACACATCTCCTAATGATATGTTTTTCCAAGGGTCTTCTTCTTTATCACACTTTCGTTAGAGTCTACATATCTTCCCAGGAGATATCCTAGTCAAATCTTCTTGGTCTCTGAATGATAGCTGCCTCTTGACATGGTTTCATTTCATGATCTCTTCCTCTCTGCACATTCTTCGTTCCCGGGATCTTACAAGTTTTCCAATTTCTTGTTTATGTACAACCACCTCATATTCTATGAGGACATATTATGTTGATTTCATCTGTTAGTGCACCGAGAGATTCTCTTTCATAGATCATACTTCTAAATATGGAAGTCTATTACCTACAACCATATGACATGACTTCCGTAATATTCCTAACTAGCTATAGCTAATTGGAATATTCGATTTTGCTCAATTTTGTCGTCTATAGTTTATTCATAAATAAAAAGGTGAGTAGAGAAGACATAACTCACTTTAGAAATAAAAGTTCACTCCCTAGTAGCACAACATTGTAACTTAAGTGAGCCAAGGGGGCCAAGAGACCACGCAGAGAGGGGGCCCACGTAGACACATGGAGGGACTGTGCAGGCCAAGAGGGAGCACGTGGCAACATTGGAGGAGGTGAGCCTTAGGGTTGAGAGGGGCTAACGCTATATAGAGGGGAGAGCCTCCTCATTTTGATCATTCATTGTTGATGATATTGAGCTGGTCATTTCGACTTCTCGAGCACACTGGCTATTTAGCTTGTCTGCAACACTGTTTAGTGCGTTGAGTGTCTCCAATCAGAGATCTTGCCCTTAGCCTCGGGGGACTTCGAGTGCCTGCTCAAGCAAGGTAGTTTCTTCAGTATTTTGTGGGAGGATTGATGTTTGGATTTTCTTGTGGAGCTAGGCATTCAGAGACTGCACAGTCTTGACAGGGAGGATGCAGTCCATTCTAGGGGAGCTCCGGATTGAGTTTCTTGCAGGGGTTTTGAGCTTGGGGATTGAGCAAAGGATCAGCCTTTGCCTTTGGGAGGATTTTGGTGGGGTTTGAGGCTGCATTTTAGTGGTTTCTATTCAGCCTCTGCGCAGAGCCTTGGAGGACAGCGTAATTCCCCAAGGGGGTGATTTTCGAGGGTCGGCCATTTCAGATATGATTTATGGGTTTTGTTGTGGTTGATGAGTAGAGGTGGATTCCAGATTTTCAGCTCATTCCGGCGAGAGGATCAGCCCCAAGTCATCAGGTCAGTTCAGCAGTAGCAACGACACGGCAGTTTTCCAGTAGCTGGGACGCAGTTCAAAGAGCAGTCATTTCTTGGATATTCTGAGAGTATTTCTTCACTTGCCTTGAGCAAGTCTAGGTGCCATCACTCTGATCACCTATTGTACTTCATTATATTTCTCAGTATAATAAAATGGCTTAGCATTCTCTCTCTATGTTTCTGGATGATTTGTCGTACATTCTATCTATGTTATTATATGTCTGCTCTACTGTTATCTTTATGTATTTTCAGGCATTCTAGTCCTATACCACTTGGTGTGTTTATCTCATACTCTTAGACAGAGTCTGGAAAGGGCCAGGTAGTCTCCAGATCTCACCTTCTTCACAGAGGTGAAATATCTGGTAAACGCCCTCCCAATCCATCTCTAGTTGGAGTTTGCTTGCGTTTTAGAGATATCCCCGAAACGGGATATTACAGTGGTATCAGAGCATAAATCTGGCTCAGCTTGTGGAACTAGTTGTCTATAACACCGGGGAAGAGGCCCTACATTTGTTACAGAGGCAGAAAGTACAGAGATCGTGAGCGTAGGTTGGAGAACACCTACGAAGAGGGAGACTGTGTTCGAGTGGTGGACACAGAACAGGAGGAGCCTGTGATAGACGCAGAGCAGGAGGAGCCTGTATTAGATTCAGAGCAGAGAGAGCCAATGGCAAATGATAGTGAGGCAAAACAGTTTGCGGAGGCACTCCTCAAATCGGTGCAGGATCTAGCGAGACAGATTGAGGTGATGGGTCAGAGATTCAATGTTGTGGAGGCTAGACAGCGTGAGACCCCACAGGTTTTCCAGGTAGGTGAGGGATTGGGTACATCCCACCATTTGCCGGAGCATGGTGCTACTCAGCGTGATACTACTCAGCCAGTGGCTTCACATGCACCTACACGCTCTACCATGCCCACTTTCTTGGGAGCAGACACAGGGGCAGGAGCCCAGCAGGAGGCAGAGCTCGGGCATATGGACGATTATTTTGCAAAGTATCAGGCCTATGGGCAGGAGTTTAGGGATGCTCTCTCGTTCAGAGATTTTGTTCAGCTTCAACAGGACAGTAGACCCTGCGACCATCATAGAGGGCACCGACATTATCATGACAGAGATACCCACCGCACAACTAGCAGATTCCACTTGCCTACGTTTGATGGTTCATCAAACAGTTCGGCGAAGTCTTGGGTGGAGAAGCTGGACATCTATTTCCAGCTTAACCAGACATCGGAGATGGAGGCCATCAAGGTGGCGACATCACTTTTGGATGGTGAGGCCCAGGACTGGTGGTTCCATGGGATGGTTATACTCGGACATTCTACAGTGACGACATATGCCGAGTTGACCAAGAGGTTGATAAAGAGATTTGACCGGCGGGATCCGAAACAACACTTTGTTGAGCTGACGAGGCTCAAACATAGCGAGAGCCCAGAGACATACATTGCAAACTTCTTGAGGGTTTCAGTGATGGTGCCAGATCTATCCGCGACACGGATAATCTATATGTTTGTGGAGACGTTAGCAGAGCCACTTCGGGGTCTAGTCAGATCTACTAGACCCGCCACACTCCAGGATGCTAATAGCAGGACCTGGGATTTACAGGATGCATTGCCCAAGACTCGGACACCTTACCCCCAGAGACAGGACTTCCAGCCCAAGGGGAAGGATGTGAGGATTCCGCCTCCAAAGGGGAATCCAGGACGGGCACAAATGGATGATGATGCCAGGAGGGAGCTGAAAAAGAAGCGGTTGTGCTTTACTTGTCAGGAGTCGTGGGCACCGGGACATAGATGTGCTGCTAGCAAAGCACATTTTATTGAGGTCTTCTCCGAGAGCAGCGGGAAAGAGGATGAGGAGGATGACGTGGAGGCAGGAGATAGTCATGCAGCACAGGATCCTTTGCCACCTCCACCTCCAGCAGCAGGTGGTGCGGCTTTTGCACCTACCGGAGGGGCCCTTGCAGCACTACGAGGAGTTCCCAAGTATTTGACGCTGCGTGTACGGAGGACAGTACGTGGCCAGCGAGTATCAGTTTTGGTGGACAGTGGGGCAACCCACAACTTCATCGATGCACAGATGGTTGAGTGAAGAGGTATTCAGACTGAGAGCTTCGATGGATTTTCAGTTTTGGTCCCAGGAGATCAGACCATGATATGTGCTCGTTATGTTCCAGAGTTATCAGTGACGATGGGCACCTTCACACTAACTTATCACTTTTTCGTGGTCAATATTTCGAATACCAACATGGTACTGGGTGTTCAGTGGCTTATCACTCTAGGGAAGGTCACTACAGATTGGAAGGCCCTAGAGATGGAGTGGGATGATGAGAAGACAGGGAGGCATGAGAAGATACGGGGACAACACACATATCCGCCTCAGACTATTTCGGCTCATCGGATGGAGGCAGTCTTCCATAAGGGAGACGTAGAGTGGGCAGGGGAGCTGCGTGCATCAGAGGCAAGGACTATAGGGCAAACGGTGCACCCAGAGATACAGTCCATCCTTGACAAGTATGCCACAGTGTTTGGGGATATTCCGCCGAGACAGCCACCGGACCGGGGGTTTGAGCACACCATTGAGCTTGAGCAGGGCATACAGGCAGTGATTACTACCCCCTATAGGCATCCCAAAGCCTATCAGGATGAGATTGAGCGAGCCATCCAAGAGTTGCTGGCTCTTGGGCACATCCAGCCGAGCACGAGTCCTTTTGCTTCTTCCGTGGTGTTGGTGAAGAAGAAGGCCGACACCTTGAGGATGTGTATTGACTATAGGGCCCTGAACAAGAAGACCCTGAAGAACAGGTACCCGATACCCAGGATCGATGAGTTGATGGATGAGTTGAGAGGAGCCCGGTTCTTCTCAAAGATTGATTTGAGATCGGGGTACCATCAGATTCGCGGGAGGGAACAGGACATTCCCAAGACCGCCTTCAGGTGTCACTATGGGCACTTTGAGTTTTTGGTGATGCCCTTCGGGCTAACCAACACCCCAGCGACATTCCAGTCCTACATGAATCACATCTTCCGTAGTCACTTGAGGAAGTTTGTGTTGGTGTTCTTTGATGATATCCTCATTTACAGTAGGACTTGGGAGGAGCATCTCCAGCACAATGAGGTAGTGTTGCGCATTTTGGAGGAGCAGCAGTTCTATGCCAAGCTCTCCAAGTGTGAGTTTGGGTTGACGGGGATGTTGTACTTGGGACATATCATAGGGGTGGACGGAGTGAGAGTCCACGAGGAGAAGATCAAGGCCATCAGAGATTGGCCGGAGCCGAGGAACGTGACAGAACTTCGGGGATTCAATGGCATTTGTACTTATTACAGGAAGTTCGTCAAGAGTTTCTCACAGCTTGTTGCACCCCTTACAGATTTGACGAAGAAGGGGGCATTCAGTTGGTCAGATACAGCGCAGCAAGCCTTTGATAGGCTCAAGGAGGTGATGAGCAGCTGCCCAGTGCTTGCATTGCAGGATTTTACGCAACCATTTGTTTTGGAGTGTGATGCGTCGGGAGAGGGGATCGGTGCAGTATTGATGCAAGGAGGACACCCTATAGCCTTTGAGATCCGGAAGCTCCTTCCACACAAGAGGTTGTATTCCATATACGACAAGGAGATGTTAGCCATTATGCATGCATTGGCCAAATTCCGGCAGTATTTAGTGGGTAACAGGTTCAGGGTGAGGACTGATCACAACAGCCTCAGGTTCTTTTTGGAGCAGAAGCAGCTACAGGAGAGGTAGCAGAAGTGGATCAGTAAGATCCAGGCATATGACTTTGACATTGAGTATGTCAAGGGTAAGAACAACGTGGTAGCAGATGCCCTTTCACGTAGACCAGCCATGTTGTCTCTTATGAGCTTGGATATAGACAGGAGGGCTCGACTTTTAGTTGAGTACTCCAAGGAGAGATTTGCATGTGAGGTTCTGGATGGACAGGTGGCAGATGATAGGTACAGAGTGGTCGATGAGATCATCTGCTACAGGGACCGGATCTTCTTGACTGAGAGATCTCAGCTCAAGAAGAAGATACTTCAGGGATCACATGATTCACCTTTGGCCGGCCATCAGGGGTTTGCCAAAACCTACAGGGCCATTAGAGAGAGGTTCTCATGGAAGGGCCTCTAGGAGGACGTACTCCAACACATCAGGGAGTGCGATGTTTGCCAGAGGAACAAGGGGGAGATGAGCCATCCCGCAGGATTATTGCAGCCTCTTCCCATTCCGGAGGGGAAATGGGAGAGTATCTCGATGGACTTCATCACAGGGTTGCCCATGGTGCAGGGCAAGGATTGTATCTTTGTCGTCGTTGATCGACTGACAAAGTATGCACATTTTTTCGCCATATCCGCGCATTACACAGCAGCACAGGTGGCTGAGTTGTTCTTCAGAGAGGTTTTCAGGCTACATGGTCTTCCTAAGACCATCATCAGTGACAGGGACAACTGCTTCATGGGCGGATTTTGGCAGGAGATTTTCCGGTTGGTGGGGACGGAGTTGACACCGAGTACCAGTTATCACCCACAGACGGATGGACAGACGGAGATAGTTAACAAGTGGCTGGAGGGCTACTTGCGTAATTATGTCAGTGGGCAGCAACGAGCATGGTTGAAGTGGTTGCATCTAGGGGAGTACTGCTACAACACTACACATCACATGTCCATTGGTATGTCACCATTCTATGCTTTGTATGGGTATCATTCTTTATCTTTTGCTGATGTGATGTTCGGTGCTAGCAAGGCTCCAAGAGCCAAGATTTGGATCCAAGAGAGTCAGGACATTCTCCGAGCTCTCAAGGACAATATGGCTACAGCGCAAAACCAGCAGAAGCTATACGCTGACAGGGGTCGGGTGGAGAGAAAATTTGAGGTAGGGGACTTGGTCTACCTACGATTACAGCCATACCGACAGTCGTCATTGAAGCAGAAGGGAGCTGAAAAGCTCAAGCCCCGCTTTTACGGGCCATACAGGGTGATACGCAGGATTGGACAGGTTGCATATGAGTTGGAGCTGCCCCAAGGCAGTAAGATTCATAATGTTTTTCATGTATTATGCCTGAAAAAGGCACTGGGGCAGCAGGTGACAGTGACAGATGAGCTACCACCCACAGATGATGAGGGGCATTTGGTGTTGCAGCCAGAGGCTATTATTGATACCAGGGAGAGGCAGCTATGGAGCAGGACCATTCGGGAATTCTTGGTGAGGTGGAAGAATTTGCCGGATGAGGATGCCACTTGGGAGAGTGAGAAAATTTTGCAGCATCCATCACTTAAGTTGCTTGAGGACAAGCAACATTTTGCCGGGGGAGACTGTAATATTCCTAACTAGCTATGGCTAATTGGAATATTCGATTTTGCTCAATTTTGCCGTCTATAGTTTATTCATAAATAAAAAGGTGAGTAGAGAAGACATAACTCGCTTTAGAAATAAAAGTTCACTCCCTAGTAGCACAACGTTGTGACTTAAGTGAGCCAAGGGGGCCAAGAGACCACGCAGAGAGGGGGCCCACGTAGACACATGGAGGGACTGCGCAGGCCAAGAGGGAGCACGTGGCAACGTTGGAGGAGGTGAGCCTTAGGGTTGAGAGGGGCTAACGCTATATAGAGGGGAGAGCCTCCTCATTTTGATCATTCGTTGTTGATGACATTGAGCTGGTCGTTTCGATTTCTTGAGCACGCTGGCTGTTTAGCCTGTCTGCAGCACTGTTTAGTGCATTGAGTGTCTCCAATCGGAGATCTCGCCCTTAGCCCCAGGGGACTTCGAGTGCCTGCTCGGGCAAGGTAGTTTCTTTAGTATTTTGTGGGAGGATTGATGTTTGGGTTTTCTTGTGGAGCTAGGCATTCAGAGACTGCGCAATCTTGAGAGGGAGGACGCAGTCCATTCTAGGGGAGCTCCGTATTGAGTTTCTTGCAGGGGTTTTGAGCTTGGAGATTGAGCAAAGGATCAGCCTTTGCCTTTGGGAGGATTTTGGTGGGGTTTGGGGCTGCATTTCAGTGGTTTCTATTCAGCCTCTGCGCAGAGCCTTGGAGAACAGCGTAATTCCCCAAGGGGGTGATTTTCGGGGGTCAGCCATTTCAGATATGGTTTCTGGGTTTTGCTATGGTTGATGAGTAGAGGTGGATTCCAGATTTTAGCTCATTCCAATGAGGGGATCAACCCCAAGTCATCAATTCAGTTCAACAGTAGCAGCTACACAGCAGTTTTCCAGCAGCTGGGACGCAGTTCAGAGAGCAGCCATTTCTTGGATATTCTAAGTATTTCTTCACTTGCCTTGAGCAAGTCTAGGTGCCATCACTCTGATCACCTATTGTACTTCATTATATTTCTCAGTATAATAAAATGGCTTAGCATTCTCTCTCTATGTTTCTAGATGATTTGTCGTACATTCTATCTATGCTATTGTATGTCTGCTCTACTGTTATCTTTATGTATTTTCGGGCATTCTAGTCCTATACCACTTGGTGTGTTTATCTCATACTCTTAGACAAAGTTTGGAAAGGGCCAGGTAGCCTCCAGATCTCACCCTCTTCACAGAGGTGAAATATCTAGTAAACGCCCTCCCAGTCCATCTCTGGTTGGAGTTTGCTTGCGTTTTAGAGATATCCCCGAAACGGGATATTACAACTTCCCAGCATCTAATATCAACATATATGTCTGCATACCTCATATTTATTTCCCCGAGTCATCTTGTAGAAATTTCTCTAGAATGAAGAGCTTCATTCCTTAGGCCTGCTCCATCAATATGTCATCACATCCCATAATTCTATCTCCATGATAACCCTTGATCTGATGACTGCTTTACTTTAGTAGAGAGGTTTTCCAGAAGTTGTTTCACCGAGAGCTCCTTCCATGCTCCTATCGAGATGCTTCTTAATGTACATTGCTTCCTATCATACTATTTTACAACCAATCAGAAATCACTTAAAGAGAAAGATGATCTCAATCATAATAGAGATCTCTCGCTTCCTCTTTCTTAGATCTCTTAGCTTCAAGTTCTTCCCTTTCATTAGTGACATGGGCTTCTTCCTTTTTCCTCTTGTCCTTTTCACATTTAGGACAATCTCTTTTATAATGCCCAAGCTCATTACATCCAAAGCATCGAACATTGTCCATATTTCTTCTTTTATTATGAGGGCCAAATTTTCCGAATCTTCCTTTCTTCCTGTATGAGGCTGCTGTAATATCCCCAAAGGGAAATAACCAGTAATACACAGAAATATGCCAGACAGATATAGAAAATACAATGCTGGAACCAGATCATGGAACAAGTACACATAGAATGCCAGAAAACTAAGCCATTTTATTAATCTGAGAATACATACAGAGGAGTACAAGATAATCAAGATGAGTGCACCTATCCTTGCCCCGGGCAAGTGGAGACCCTCTCAGAATAAATAATGGCTGCAGATAAGGACAGCGTCCTAGCTGGCTGAAGATCTGCTATGAAGAGCTGCTGCTGGAATGCAATGGAACTATGAACTGAAGACTAGAAGATGGCTGATCTCAATCCACCCAACCCTCACCAATAAAAACGTTGTCTCTGCTAGTGACAGCGCAGAAGACAGATGAAATGCTGGCCACAAAACCTCCAGATGAGATGACCAGCTCCTCAAGGCTGGAAACACTGAAAAACGCTGCCAAACCCCACACACAAGCTCCTACTCATCAGATCAGCGTCCTCCCTGACTGGATCTGCGTTCTCTCTGCCCAGATCTGCTGGATCTGAGTCCTCCTATCCAGATCTGCGTCCTATCACTCCAGATCTGCGTCCTCCCAGGCTGGATCTGCTGCTATCTCTCCAGATCTAGGCTGGATCCGCCAATATCTCCTCAGATCTGCATCCTCCAACGGTAGATCTGCTGCTATCTCTCCAGATCTAGGCTGGATCTGCCAATATCTCCTCAGATCTGCGTCCTCCAAGGGTAGATCTGCTGCTATCTCTCCAGATCTAAGCTGGATCTATCAATATCTCCTCAGATCTGCGTCCCTACTATCCGGATCTGAGCCCTCCTGCTGGATCTGCGTCCTTCCCCTCTGAATCAGCGTCCTCTCTCCTGGATCTGTGCAGTCACAAGAAGGGGCTTCCTCCTCTCCAAATCTCCACCAAAAAACTGCTGCTAATTACCACTGAAACTGAAAGATGTTACTCAGAAAATAACCTTACTAGGGCAGGCACTCGAAGTCCCCCGAAGCTAAGGGTGATACCAGAAAATAACCTTACCAGGGCAGGCACTCGAAGTCCCCCGAGGCTAAGGGTGAGATCTCCGAACGGAGACACTCGGTTGCACTAAACAGTGCTGCAGACTGACTAAACAACCGACGTGCTAAAGCAGACAGAAGTCTAGCTCTCAATATCAATATCAAATCATGCATACCAAATGAGGTGAGAACCCCACCTTTTATAGTGCTAAACTCCCTCCAAAACCTTGACTGCGTCCTTCACTCTCCTTGGCCTGCGCAGTTAACCTTGGGTCAGCCTGATGCCTCCCCATCATACTCATGTGGACCCCCAAGGCCCCCTCTCTAAGTTATAACGTCAATCAACTAGGAAAAACACTTTATTTATAAAGTGAGGGAACTAAAGTGAGGTGACCCCTCTTATTTCTCACTTTATTTATTATTTCTAGCTAAAGCGGCAAAATTAAACAAAAATGAAATATTCCAATTAGCAAAGCTAATTGGGAATATTATAGCTGCAAAGGCATGATTCTCTTCACTTGGTCCTGTATCAGCTTTGGCCTTTAGTCTTGTTTCCTCTAGTTTACATAGCGACCATAAATCATGGAATGGGGTGGCTTCTTTCTTCCCGTATAGACTGGAAGTGAAGTTTCCCCATTCCTCTAGTAGAGCATTTAGCACCACTGTAGTCATCTCAGTGTCAGACATCACTTCTCCTAGTTCTTGCAGTTGATCTCTTATTTCAGAAAACCTCATGAAGTATGGAGTGATTCCTTCTTCCCTTGATAATTTCATTTTGTATAGTTCTTGTCTCAGAGAGATTGCTTCTCCTGCAATACTCACAGAGAATAGCTCCACCAATTTCTCATATATTTGTTTAGCAGTCTTTAGTTTTGATAAATAGGGAATGAGAGTCTTTAATGGATTCTATGAGAATCCTCTGGGCTCTAATTTCTCCCTTCATGTACTTGGCATGGTTTGGAGCATCTTCTTTTGGGGGTTGAGCAGTAGATCCTTCGATATAGTCCATTACTTCGTCTTCAATTAAATTCAAGTCTGTCATTTTCTTCCATGCACTAAAGTTTGATGACCCAACCAGCTTGTTGCTTTCTTTACAATAAGGCATTTTGAGAGATAGGGTCATGAATACTTACTTGAGTGGATGAGCTTGCAGCTTCCTTGATGATGATTGAGAATGAAGTCAAGGGTTTCCTTTCTTCAATGTTGGTGTACTTGAACCCTTGATTATAAAGAGTATCTTCAAAAGTTGAGGTTCTCTTCAAACAAAGTCTTGAGTGCAAATCTTTGATGGCAAAGATTATTTTCTTGAATGAGTTAATCTTTTAAATGAGATGGGATATCTCACTTGAAGTATCTAGATAGTCTTCCTTGCAAACTGATTTGACTTTAACAGCCAAACTTTGATCTTCGCTTCTTTGAAAAGCAGCCCTTGCGTTCAGCGCCTTAGCTCTGAAACCATGTTAAGAATTTGGGGGGCCGGAGATTAATACAAATTCTCTTCTTGATAATTACTTGTGATCTTACTTGCGATACTTATGTCTTCTCTTAGTTTAGTTGATCTTTCATCAAGTCAATTATCAAAATGCACAAGACACAAAAATTAGGCTCCTAGAGTCAGGGCAAAACTTCTCCCTCTTGGAGAGGAAAACCCGCAAAGAATTATTCTTATAGATCTTCAAATGACAAGTACCATGACCCAGACATAGACCCTTGACCAAGATATGCTTCCAAGACCTTGATTCTTCTCTTCACCTAATTACTTAGTTCTGCATCAACACTTGAGAACTTCCTCACTTTCTCCCACCTTAAGATCTGCCTTTCTTCTTGCACTCAATGTCTTAGCTTCTTCCTTCAAACAGACTGTCCTTAACTTTCCTTTTCAAGATCTTCTTCCTAGTTCTGGAATCACACTTCAATATGTAGAATATCAGTTGTATGTCCGCAATCCTTTTCTTGCTTTATAGTTACTGAGATAACTTTGATGAGACCTCACTTTACACCCTGAACATAGCTCCTTAAATTCGGACTTCATACACAGTGAAATCTGCACTGGTTCACTTAGAAAATTGACTTGTTCTCTGCACTGTCTTACCTTAGAAATCTGACTTGTTCTCCACACTATAAACTGTCCTCTATCTGCACTATATGTTGTCCTTTTATCTGCACTGTATCCTTGGAGATGTCTGCATTAGGTTCAGTGTAATCTGCACTTCATCCTTCCTTTAATCTGCACTTTTTCCAGCCTTTTAATCCGCACTGAAATCTGTCTTGTATCCGCACTGAAGTCTGCAGTGTTATCCACAATTCTTTCTGTGACTGATCCTGAGATTGATCCGCAATTTTCTTGTTTTTTCTGCACAGTTCAATAGGGTATTTATTGTTGTTGCAGTCAGTTAATAAGCCGACTTTACCACAATTTGTAGGCCGACTTGAGGTGTTATTTCTTCAGCATTTCATGAGGTATTTCTTCACTTGTCTTTCATCATTGCATTGAGGGCTGTTGTAGGCTTCTTCCACAAGGTCTTGGAGCATATAACAAAACTGGATCTGATACTTAACTCAAACCTAAAGGACATCAAGAAGAAGTCCATCTACTTAATAAATTATGCTCATGAAACCCATAAGGCAAATACAACAATAATATATATTATCTTGACTTCTTCTTTTTCATAATTACATAATTACATAGTCAACATGAAGACCGACCTAGTTACACTTTTCAACAACTGCGAGTGCAAGAACAGAGTGTGAATTTCCAGAAAGGGTCGATTTGATCTGCAGAGGCAGATAGTGAAATTTCCCAGTTCAATTTGGTCAAAAGTGAAGATAAAAACTTTCCTGGAGCTTAGCCTGTGTCAAGCAAGCAATTGTAATTTCTGAATACCAATTTTTTTGCTGGAGATAATAATATAAACACTCAGATCTAAAAATTGGTTTTCCCCACATTGGGGTTTTTCCAAGGACGATTGTCCAAAAATATTTGTGTTCATTATGTGATTGGTTTATTGCATTTTCTGCTGAAATTTTTATTTTGTGATTGGCATTGTTAATGTTTTTATTCATTACTTCCAGCAAAAGATTTTATTTTCGTGATCAAGTAATAGGAAATAATAAACTAGGTTAATAGCACCTTCTGGGTAGCCAAAAATTTCAAATAGCAAAGTTACAATGAGAGAAGTTTCTCTTATATAGAGAAGAAAGCCTACAACCCCATCAATAGAATAGCAATAAAATCATAGATCTAACCTAGAAATGCATAAAGAACTATTATCGCTTCAACTAAATAGAGAGATATTGTGAACAATACAATAAAGAATGAAGTAGTTATGCCACATAGTCTCCCTAGTGTGAAAATTCTGCTCCCTGAAATCCTACTGCAACAACTGATTAAATTTCTTCTATTTGTTTAACTAAACAAAATATTTAACGTAGGCTACACCAAATATCACAATAAAATACACCAGTCTTCACAATAAAAATACAAGGAAAAAATACTAGCACAAGTATACACACAATAACACCGTTATTTTTGGACAATTGTCCCTGGAAAAACCCAATGTGGAAAAACCGGTGCAGCAGTTGAGGGTTTGAATATTATGCAGTAATTTTTCTGAGAACAAATTATGATTGTCGAATCTGACAAATCATATAGAGTAACCTGACAAACAAATTCTTGTGAGACAAATCTCACTCTGCCACGGGAATCCGGCACTGACCTGCACCTGACACAAGTTGCTTTGTGCTGCCTTTGAGCAATGACTGCATCACCCATGCAGTTTGTGCATCACAACTGATGTTGCTCTCTGTCTCTGCACTAAATCTCACTGCTAGCTGGAAATTGGAATATTTTGCCCTCCAAAAACACCCTCCGGGAACTGGTACTGACGCTCTGTTGTCTCCTCAACAGGAAATGAAACTCCCTCCGCAGCTCTCCGCAGTCCTAGCGTGACTTTTGCGTCACTAGCTCTACGCTGCTATCTGTGGCTTCTGCTGCCTCCTCTCTATGCACTCTCCAGATCCGGAATTCTTCCCTCTGGAAATTATCTTTGCCCCTCTTTGTGAGAATCCTCTTGATCGATCTTCTCCCTGAGCACTGCTCGCTAAATAATTTCGATCTCTGGATTCCTTCTTCGTCTTGATGTATTTTCCAAATGACCCTTCAAGCCATTCTTATAGTCTTCTCGTTGAAACTTCAACAGCCCAAATTAGATCTCTAACCAATGGCTAAGATTAACTTTTGACTTGATCCGCCTTTTCTAGAACATTCGCACTCACATTCTATTAATTCACTTTAATTATTTTATTTCCTAAGTTTAGACTTAAGATCCCTTTAAAAATAATTCATTATTTTAATAGAATATAATCTGGGTGGAATTTCACCAAACGATTTCTGGGTTATCTGGAATGCATGTGTCTAAGCCTCTATGCAAATTTTGAGACTTAGAGCACATCTAATGCCACCCCAAAATCAACATTCCCTCTTAGCGAGGAATGTGCTCTAGCAATACACCCACTGGGTATTTCTCTGACTCTGTAACATCTCCCTCTGCGCTACTGATGTCTGACATTGTTTCCCATCAACTCTACGCAAGCGTTGCATCTATACTGCTGCTAACACTTCCACTGTCAACACTGCATCTGTACTGCAACTTCCTCTGAATTCTGCATCCGTGCTACTGTTGACTCTGCATGTTGCTGCCAACTACCACTGCACTGCAACTCTCTAATATATGTTGTTGTTGTAAATGACAACCCTTCTGCTACTGGAACGGGTTCTCAACCATACCCATATGCTCCCTGAACTGAATGAACTTCGCTCTTCCTAGAGCCTTTGTGAGTACATCTGCTACTTGATCTCCTATAGGCACATACTACAGCTGTACTGCCCCATGCTGAACACAGTCTCTGATAAAATGAAATATGATATTTGTGTTTGAACCGATCATGAAATATTGGATTCTCACAGAGCTTGATACTACTCTAATTATCAAAGTAAACACTAGTCGGCTCCATCCTCTTCCTGAACAAACTCACAAGAAGCTTCCTAAGCCATCTGGCTTTGCACGTTGTTGTGTTGGCTACCATATAATCTGCTTCGGTTGAGCTTAGTGCAACTGACTTCTACTTCCTGCTGCACCAAGAGATCATTCCTGATCCAACGCTCAAATAGTACACGAAGGTACACTTTCTGTCTGCTGAACTTCCTGCCCAATCTGCATCTCTAAACCCGCTCAATCTGACATCATCTCCTCGAGTGTATTTCAAACCATATCTTACTGTTCCCCACACATATCTGAGAATGTGCCTAGTTGTTGCCCAATGTACCTTTTTTGGTTCTACCATGAACTGACTAAGGCTGTTGACAGCAAAACAGATGCGGCCTAGTGTTGACCAGATACATGAGTGACCAAAATCAACATTCCCTCTTAGAGAGGAATGTGCTCTAGCAATACACCCACTGGGTATTTCTCTGACTCTGTAACATCTCCCTTTGCGTTGCTGATGTCTAACATTGTTTCCCATCAACTCTACGCAAACGTTGCATCTGTACTGCTGCTAACACTGACACTGTCAACACTGCATCTGTACTGCAACTCCCTCTGAATTCTGCATCCGTGTTGCTGTTGACTCTGCATGTTGTTGCCAACTACCACTGCACTGCAACTCTCTAATATATGTTGTTGTTGTAAATGACAACCCTTCTGCTACTGGAACGGGTTCTCAACCATACCCATTTGCTCCCTGAACTGAATGAACTTTGCTCTTCCTAGAGCCTTTGTGAGTACATCTGCTACTTGATCTCCTATAGGCACATACTGCAATTGTACTGCCCCATGCTGAACACAGTCTTTGATAAAATAACATATGATATTTGTGTTTGAACCGATCATGAAATATTGGATTCTCAGAGAGATTGATACAACTCTGATTATCAAAGTAAACACTAGTCGGCTCCTTCCTCTTCCTGAACAAACTCACAAGAAGCTTCCTAAGCCATCTGGCTTTGCAAGTTGTTGTGTTGGCTGCCATATATTCTGCTTCGGTTGAGCTTAGTGCTACTAACTTCTGCTTCCTGCTGCACCAAGAGATCATTCCTGATCCAACGCTCAAACAGTACGTGGAGGTACACTTTCTGTTTGCTGAACTTCCTGCCCAATCAACATCTGTGAACCCACTCAATCTGACATCATCTCCTCGGGTGTATTTCAACCCATATCCGACTGTTCCCCACACATATCTGAGAATGTGCCTAGCTGCTGCCCAATGTACCCTTTTTGGTTCTACCATGAACTGACTAAGGGTGTTGACAATAAAACAGATGCGGCCTGGTGTTGACCAGATACATGAGTGACCCAATGAGCTGTCTGTACAAGGTGGGGTCCACTTCCTTGTCTCCCAATGCATCTATATTCTTCCAGTTGGTTATCATTGGCATCGCCATGGACTGACAATCCTACATCCTGAATCTCTTAAGAATTTATGTGGCATATCTTCCTTGTCCTAGGAAGATCTCTCCATTCTTCTGCCATACCTCCAACCCTAGAAAATAATGCATCAACCCCAAATCCTTCATGTTGAATTCTGCTCCGAAGTACTTCTTGCAGTCCTTTAAGACCCTAGATGATCCTGTAAGGAACAAATCATCTACATCTAGTACCAGAACTAGTGGCTCATTCTCCACCATCAAATAGTAGAGATTGGGATCTTTATCACTCTTGACAAATCCTAATTGTTGCAAGTAGTTATCAATCCAACCGTACCAAGCTCTGGGTGCCTGCTTGAGCCCATTAAGGGCTTTCTTCAGTCTGCATACATAACATTTCTTCGCATGGGTTTCAAAGCCTTCAAGATGTTCTATGTACACCTCCTCTTCTATCACTGCATTCAAGAATGTTGTCTTGACATTCATTTGGTGAATCTCCCATCCCATCTGCGCTGCTAAGGATACAACAGATTTGATGGAGGTGTATCTGGCTACAGGGGCGAAGGTCTCTTTATAGTCAATTCCTTCTTTCTGTGCATACCCCTTTGCCACGAACCTAACCTTGTACTTCTCCACACTACCATCTGTAGCATACTTGATCTTGTAGATCCATCTTGATCCTACAATTGATCTATTCTCTGGTCTGGGCACAACTTCCCAGACATCATTCGTCATGATAGAACTGTACTCTTCTACCATGGCATCCACCCATACTTGGTGTTGTACGGCTTCCTAAAAACTGGAGAGTTCTTCTACCTACGCTACCAATGCTCGGTATCTATCAGGTTGTCTACGTTGCCTCTTCTCGGTTCTGGAAGCTCCTCCAATGAACTCCTTTGCATCACTCAGTGTCTGTCGTGGCTCCCTACTGGTTCGACCACTGGTGGTAGGATGTTCTCTCAATTCCTCCTCCTGTTCCTATTATTCCATCTACTGAGAACGACCAGAATCTTCTCCTCCTGTGGAGATACTAGTACTAGTCATTGTACTTGATCTTGGTGTCTGCCCTCCTCCCTGTCCTCCCTGTTGCCCCTACTGTTGCTGGACTAAAGGAACCTCAGCTGACTGATCCTTTGCTAGCATCTCACGAGATCTCCGGAAGGCCCTATCTTCCATGAATCTAGCATCTCGTCTCACTACAATTTTCCTGCTGCTAGGAATATAGATTATGTATGCTTTTGAGGTCTTGTTATATCCTACGAGGTACCTCTTTTCTGCAGTCTCATCAAGTTTACTTCTTTTCGCATCTGGCACATAACAATATGCCAAACTTCCAAATATTCGGAGGCATCCTACTTCTGGTTTCCTCCCTGTGAAAACTCCTTCAAGTGTTTTCTTCCCCAATGCTCTATGAGGAGTTCTACTCTGGATGTACACAGTTGTGTTACATGCCTTTGCCCATAAGAATCTAGGTAGATCTAGGTCATATAACATTGCTTTTGCTGCCCCAACAATAGTCTTCTTCTGCTCTCCTACACCATTGTGTTGTGGATTGTATGGAGTTGTCCATTCTCTCTTGACGTCCTCCTTTGCGCAGAAATTTGTGAAGTCTCTATTTGTATACTCTCCACCGTTATCTAAGCGCAACACCTCTATTTTCCTCCCTGTCATGTTCTTCACGAGAACTTTAAACTCTCTGAACCGATCAAAGACCTCATCTTTGGTCTTTAAGAAGTAAATCCAAGTTTTCCTAAAGTAATCATCAATGAAGGTGACAAATTATTCGCCACTGTTGAGAGCTCTAGTGGACATGGGGCTACAAATGTCTGGGTGTATTAATCCTAATATGCCTTCTGCTTGGTTATCACTTCTAGGAAAGGTTGCCCTAGCGTACTTCCCTAGTATGCATCCTCTGCATACATAATCATGCTCTGTACTGAGAAATGCTACTCCAGTACCAATCTCTCTAAGCATCTTCAATGCTCCATGATGCAGATGTCCCATTCTCCTATGCCATACCTCATTCAGGTTCCTCTCTCCATCAATATTGTTGCCTATCAGTGCCATTGGAAACTTGAGTTGCAATCTGTAGAGTCTATAACTTCGAGTTCCAATTTTCCGCTTCTTCTTCCAGCTCTTATGCTTGACATATGACTTCTTTCAAATGAAGTATACATCATCTCCCTTGTCTTGTAACTGGGACACTGAAATCAGATTCATCCCTAGCCTTGGCACATGCAACACATTGGTGGCTCTGATTTTGGTTCCTACTTCCGTCCGAAACACCACGATACAGTGAAAATTCCAAGATCCAAACAGATCTAAAGCATCCTATTGCAACTACTGAGTGTACTTATCCTATTAAGTAAATTACATTACATAATTAATTCAGATTTGAATTATTGAAGCAACTACTGAAGCAACCTACACTAAAATTGATTCAGAAACAAGGAAATCATTCACACATATGACACACTTATTTTTGGACTAATGTCCCCAGAAAAACCCAATGTGGGAAACTAGTGTAGCAGATCTGAGGGTTTTATTACTATGCAGTAGCAATGTCTGAATACATCTTTGAATACCCTCAAGGGTTATTCATTTACAAAGAGAAATATTGGCAAAAACATTTGTGACAAATACCTCACTCAATCACTGAGTCTCTGGCTGATTCGGATGAAGGAAAAACTGCCCTGGACAGGCTCTACGTAGCCTCTGCGTAGATCCAGCGTTGGATCTTCCAGCCACTGCATCACCCCCATCCAGGCTCAGCGTTAGCCCTCCTCCAAGTCGTTAGGCCTCTGTGGATGCTGAGGAACAACCTCCTAGTGCCACTTTCCAGATCTCGGCCTCCGAAACTGATCCACCAGCAAATTCTGAAAACCCTTCCTTCTGCCTCTATGTTGCTTCTACGTGAGCTTACACAATCACTATGTCAGCCCCTTTTCTTCAACGCTAGCTAGGCTAGATCACCTCTGCCTCTCTCTGAATGATGCTCCATTGGCTTGAAAAAATCTCTCTCTGGATGTTATCTTTGCCCCTCGCTGCTCAGATCTCTAGTTCGAATTTTTCAAAAAACCACGCCCCAGAAATTTCAATCTTAGATCAGTTCAGTGTCTTAGTGTGTTTTCCAAACGACCCTCAAGCCTTCCTTTATAGTCTTCTCGTTGACAAATCAACGGCCCAGATTAGATGTCTAATCGATAGCTAATATTAAAACATGACTTGATCTTCGTTCTCTAGAAGATTCACACTATGTTTTATTAATACCCTTTAATTATTTAATTTCCCTAAGTTTAGACTTAGGGTTCCCATTAAAATAATTAATTATTTTAATAAAACATGAACTGAGTGGAATTTCCACAAACGGTTTTTGGGTTCTTTGGAATACAAGTGTCTAAGCCTCCACACCAAATTTGAGACTTAGAGCACTTTCTAATGCTAGTGTCAAATATCTAACCGATCCACACCCTCAAACGGGATTTACAGGACTCAGCCCGGATTTGACCCTAGAAACCCTCAGTGTTGCCCCTGAAGCCCCGGCGCCAGCCCTACTAGTCTCAAATGCCACTGCGTTGCACCAGAAGGGACTGCGTAACCCCTGGATGGGTCCCACAGCCTAACGCTGGCCCTAAAAGACCCTCTACGTGATTTCTGAAGCTTCCTAGTGCCTCTGTGTTGTCCTGCGTAGCGGCTATGCAGCTGCTGCTCTGCTTCTTAGCGTTGTCCTTATTGTTGCTCCTCTATCTCTTACTGACTCTTGGCTCTTGGAATCAGATCATTCCCTCGGCCAATACTACCCCTCACTGCAAGAAATTCCTCCATAAATTCTTAGCAAACCCGCCCTAGAATTCCAAATCTATTCCTCAATTCTACAAAATTATGTGTGTGTCCAACTGACCCTCAATCCTTTCTCTTATACTTTTCATTGAACCCTTCAACGGCAGAGATTAAATCATCCATCAACGGCTGAGATTAAGAGACTGCTTGATCCATGTGACTTAAGACAATTTCAGCACATGTGTTAATTAATTCACTTTAATTATTTTATTTTCCTAAGTTAGCCTTAGGAAATCCATTAAAAATAATTAATTATTTGAATAACGTGAACACCAACAAAAATTTCTCAAATCCATTTCTAGGTCTTGTAGATCAAGTGTACTCTAGTCCCTCCACAAAATTTGGGAGCTAGAGCACAACTGATGCTACCCTAAATACACAAAATCTCAACACTCCCTCTTAGCATCAGGAGTGTCCTCTAGCAATACATCACACCATGCATTACAAGATCTTGAGTATTGGATCTGTGTTGTTGATGCTTGGCCTGCTGCCCTCCATCTACTGCACTGTTGCTCTTTGTACCGCTGCCCATGCCACTGTCACTCACACTGCCACATATGTACTACAGCTCCCTCTCAAATTGCTGCATCATGTTGCCCATAGCACTGCCACTACTAACTGTTGCACTACAACTCAATTGTTGAGAAGTAAGCAACTGAATAACTATGCCCAACTGTTTAACAGATAGGTCAAGTTGCCCTTCACTATTGAATCTCCCTGGATGTTGAATCACGTTGTCCCCCTGGAGACACTGTCATGCTGCAACACAGCACTGCGTGAGCCCAACTTCTCTGCGTTGTTGAAGTCCCATCAGCCTCTCTGCGTTGTTGCCTCCACGCTGTTGCTGCCTCTGCATCATGTTGCTCCCTCTTCAGCTCCCTCTTTCGCTTCAATGTGGCCATCTACAACCATCTCCCGACTCTTCCCGCTACCGTCTTAAGGCTCCCGTAGCTCGTATGTGATCCAAGAGTAGGGCTGACTCAAGGATCCCGCCATCATCTGTAGCTTTCTACAGATCCATGTCACCCCACCTCTTCTCTCGAGGGGCATGAGCACTCATGGTTGATCCATCATCATAGCCATCGTCATTTGCTGCTACAGCCTTGGAATCAGAAGCTCCTTTGTCCTTCTTCTTAGGACAACTATTGGCGAAATGACCAAGATCGCCACAGTTAAAGCACCGGATCTTGGAAAGGTCCTTCTTCTTCTTCCCTTGTTGTTTATTTTTCCTTGATGTAAGGGTTGTATCCTCCTCCTCTTCCTTCTTCACTCTGGCTAATCCGCTTCCTCCACTGATCGGCTGCTTCTTGGTGATCCTCCTGATCTCCTCTTGGCGGAGAATAGCCCACATATCTGCCCATGATGGTAACGCTGCTCTTCCCAAAATGCTCTGGACAAACGTTTCCCATTCTTCAGAGACAACATTTAGGGTTGTCCTCACTAGGAGCCCTTCATCTGGATTAGCACCCATGCCAATCAGCTGGTCTCAGATAGCTTGAAGTCTGAAGAGGAATGGATCTATTTATTCACCCTTCATCATTTGGAACATCTGCATCTGGTTCTCAAAAAGCATTCTTCTTTGTACGGAGCCTCCTTGGTACATTGTTTCTAAGGCAGCCCACATGTCATTTGTTGTAGTCTTACCAGCAATATGAGGAATCACGTGGTCCTTGACTCTGTCTATGATCAAACGCTTCGTCCGCGCTTGATTTTCTTCATACTTCTTGAGAGGATCTGCATCGGTTGGTACGGCAAGAACCTTCTTTGCATGATGTTTGAGACCATACTCATCCAGAACTGAGAGGATTCTGGCCTTCCAGATAACATAGTTGGACTTGTCGTCCAATCTATCTTGATCCCTCAGTCCATATCGGGCCATCTTTGCTCAGATCTGATAGAAACAGTACTTCTCCCTCTGGATCTAGGTTTCTTGGTGACTAGAAACCCTCTAGTAGCTGCTTCCACTAAAAAACTGATTTCCCTCCTAGAAATCCTCCACCAAAACACAAACAGACATTATTCTTCGATCCTCCTAATCGAATCTCATATCTGTTTGGCTCAGATCTGCTAAATAACTGCCTTCCTCCCGCCTTTGTTGCCTTAGCTAGGCACAATTTTGCACCTGTAGAATCTCTACCCTACCAGCACTGCTAAAGATCTGAAGCACTACTTCCAGATCTTGGCAAAATTCTTTTGCAACTGGAGAAATGACTGGACAGCGTCTTCTTGGCTGGCCCAACGCAGTCCTAGCGTTGCTCAGATGTGGCCTATGTAACCCCCGATTGGGTGACGCAGTCCTTACGTGGCCCTAGGAAGGGTCTGCGTGAGCCTAAAGGCCTTCTGCAGCTTCGGCGTTGTCTTCTGGATCTGTGTTCTCCTGCTGTCAAGATGCCCTTTTCGGATCTACTGCTTCTTCTGCCACCCTGTAGAAAAAATATTTCTTCAGCTAGTTGCTGGAGATTCAGCTTGATCTACTATCGCTCTGATACCATGTGAAAATTCTACTATAGTGCATTGGCTTATTTTGACCTACTTGATTAATACAAGTTATTTCCAGAAATTAGATTCAAAAAATATCGAAAATAAACACAACTACAGCCTTCACATGCAGATTATTTACTGAATAATACAGTCATACAACAAAGTGACACATGGATTTTTGGACATAAGTCCCCGGAAAAACCCAAAGCGGGAAAGCCGGTGCAACAGATATGAGGGTTTATTATTAAGTAGTTCCGAGTACAGTAAATCTGGGTTCCAGATCTGGAAAACCTGACAGAGAATAAAAGATATCAAATCTGCAGCTAACCTGAAGATCTAGTGTCAAATATTTAACTGATCCACACCCTCAAATGGGATTTACATGACTCGGTCCAGATCTGACCCTAGAAACCCTCAGCGTTGCCCCTGAAGCCCCAGCGTCATCCCTGCTAGCCTCAAATACCACTGCGCTACACCAGAAGGGACTGCGTAACCCCTGGATGGGTCCCACAGCCTAATGATGACCCTGAAAGACCCTCTTCGTGATTTTTGAAGCCTCCTAGTGCCTTTGCGTTGTCCTGCGTAGCGGCTGCGCAGCACCTGCGTAGCTATTGCTCTACTTCTCAGCATTGTCCTTGTTGTTTCTCCTCTATCTCTTACTAAATCTTGGCTCTTGGAATTAGATCATTCACTCAGCCAATACTACCCCTCACTGCAAGAAATTCCTCAAATTCTTAGCAAACCCGCCCTAGAATTCCAGATCTATTCCTCAGTTCTACAAAATTATGTGTGTGTCCAACTGACCCTCAAGCCTTTCTCTTATACTTTTTCGTTGAACCCTTCAACGGCCGAGATTAAATCATCCATCAACAACTAAGATTAAAAGACTGTTTGATCCATGTGACTTGAGACAATTTCAGCACATGTGTTAATTAATTCACTTTAATTATTTTATTTTCCTAAGTTAGACTTAGGAAATCCATTAAAAATAATTAATTATTTGAATAACTTGAACACCAACTGAAATTTCTCAAATTCATTTATGGGTCTTCTTCTAGATCAAGTGTACTCTAGTCCCTCCCAATGTTATCAGAACCGAACCGGTTCTGAAAAACCGGCCGGTCCGACCGGTTTGGAGGCAAAACCGGTCCGAACCGGCCCTCCAAACCGGAAATGACCGGTTCGGTACTGAACCGGCCGGTTCCGTCACTGAACCGGCCGGTTCCGTACTGGTCCGGTTCAGACCGGTTCAGAGACCGGTTCCACCGGTTCACAAGCCTGGGCACTAAAAAAAAAATTTTTTTTTTCTTAATTTTTTTTAAATTTTTAAATTTTTTTTTCTAAATTATTATTTTTCCTAGTTAATAACGCTACCCTAGCCCCCCCTAAAGCTACTTAAACACCCCCACCCCCTCTATTTCCCTCACACTATTCATGGTAATGTTAAATTCTTAAAGTAAAAGTGACATTCTCCTTAATCTTCATTTTCATCCTTTTACTTTCTCCTTAATCTTCATTTTCATCCTTTTACTTAAATTTTTAACATTACCATGAAATGACTCAGGATGTTTGAGAGTGGTTCCGACCTCATTGGATTTCATATGGAGAAAGTAGAATTTTAGATCTCATTCAAAATCCAACAGACTTATCAGTTTTTCAGGATTTCAGGATTGGGTTATTGCAATGTTTCCATCGAATTTTGTCATGTATTAGGGTATGGAACTCGTATTTAATCAAGAGCACCAATCCCTCTATGTACCTTGATGTTAGTGACATTGGTTGTCAAACTCCTCTATCATGACCCTACTAAACATGTACCCATCACTCAAACAAAACCTTGACTATCGAAGATGATAGATAAATCTATGTTTAAATCAATGAATTAAGTATGAATTTGTGTAAAAAATATCTAATTTTTAATATATATATATATATATATATATATATTTTAAAATATATATATTTTTTAATAAAATAATATATAACGTATCGTATCCCAGAAGTATCATGTTCTGGGGTCACCGTACCCGTATCCGATTCTTCGAATCCCCGTATCCCCGTATCAGGTGACTTAGGGATTCTGATGATGATTGATGATTTGATCATATGTAGCTTGTAGTATTGTAGGCTATAGTATAATACTATGATCTAACATGTTATTTTGGACTATAAAGGCCTTTTAGAGCCTGTTTCTTGATGTTTGTTACATTTTTTGTTCAGCAATGTTTTGCACTAAGTGCTATTTTGGCTATCTGCACCTATATAATGAAAACTTTTGCATATTTGTGTTTAAATGGTTTGGATTAATATGGATGTACATGAATATATCTGGTTTTTCTTTAAAATATGAATATTTTATGTGTTTTTGGTAAACCGGTTTTTTTTCCGGTTTTTTTCCGGTTCCGGTTCGGTTCCGACCGGTTCCCGGTCCACAAGGTTTTCCGGTTCGATAACCGGTTCGGTTCCGATAACATTGGTCCCTCCACAAATTTTGGGAGCTAGAGCACAACTGATGCTACACCAAATACACAAAATCTCAACACTCCCTGGTGGAGTTGTAAGTTCTGCAGCTCCTCTACTACTCAGCAACTGAGAAATATTGATTTTCCTCGGCTAGGATATCACTGAGGAAGAAATTCCCCAAATACGTGTCCCTCTGATTCCTTTTGACGCTTTCTTCCCAGCAACAGCATCAGAGAATTGTGTCCCTCTGTCTTCTGCGTGAAGGCTCTGCGCAACTCCCTCTGCCATAGCAAAAATTCGAACTGGAAGTCCTACCTCTCTGTCGACTCACTCAGAGAGAGACAACCTCGAAGCTTCAGCCCTCTGGCTAGATCTGCACAATCCCTCTAGGGATTTGTTCTACTTTACTGCAGCAAAAACATCCTTCGATTCAGAAATTAGATTTGTCCTTCCTGTTTCACATCAATGCTCTCATGCCACGTGAAAATTCCAAGATCCAAACAGATCTAAAGAATCCTACTACAACTACTAAAAGTACTTCTCCTATTAAGTAAATTACATTACATAATTCAAATCTGAATTATTGAAGTAACTACTGAAGCAGCGTACACTAAAATTGATTCAAAAACAAGTAAACTAGACAAGGAAATCATTCACACATATGACACAGTTACTTTTGGACTAATGTCCCCGGAAAAACCCAATGAGGGAAAACCGATGCAGTAGATCTGAAACTTTTATTATTATGCAGTAGCAATGTCTGAATACATCTCTGAATACCCTCAAGGGCTATTCAATTACAGAGAGAAATACTGGCAAAAGAATTTGTGAGAAATACCTCACTCAATCACTGAGTCTTCGGCTGATCCGGATGAAGGAAAAACTTCCTTGGACAGGCTCTCCACAGATCTAGCACTGGAACTTCCAGCCACTGCGTCACCCCCTTCCAAGCTCAGCGTTAGCAATCCTCCAAGTCGTTTCGCCTCTGTGGATGCTAAGGAACAACCTCTCGGTGCCACTTTTCGGATCCCGACCTCCGAAACCAATCCACCAGCAAATTCCGAAAACCATTCCTTCAGCCTCTGCGGTGCTTCTGCGTGAGCTTATGCAGTCACTGCGTCAGCCCCTTTTCTTAAACGTTGGCTAGGCTAGATCACCTCTGCCTCTCTCTGACTGATGTTCCACCAGTCTGAGAAAATCTCTCTCCAAATGTTATCTTTGCCCCTCACTGCTCAGATCTCTAGTTCGAATTTCTAAGCAAACTACGCCCCAAAAATTTTGATCTTAGATCAATTCAGCGTCTTTGTGTGTTTTCCAAATGATCCTCAAGCCTTCCTTTATAGTCTCCTCATTGACAAATCAACGGCCCATATTAGATGTCTAATCGATGGCTAAGATTAAAACACGACTTGATCTTCGTTCTCTAGAATATTCACACTTTGTTTTATTAATACCTTTTAATTATTTAATTTCCCTAAGTTTAGACTTAGGTTCCCCATTAAAATAATTAATTAATTTAATAAAACATGAACCGAGTGGAATTTCCACAAACGGTTTCTGGGTTCTTTGGAATACAAGTGTCTAAGCCTCCACACCAAATTTGAGACTTAGAGCACTTCCTGATGCTACAAAAATCAATAGGTACCTCTCCCTGATGGAGTACATTTGGTTTTGTTTCCCATAGTGATCTGAAAGTCGATCTTCTCTTCGTGATAGCTCAAGAAATATTCTCGTACTCCAGTCATATGAGCTGAAGCCCCGCTATCAATATACCAGACACCTGCAGATGCTAAACTTGACAAACATGCATAATCTTCTTCCAATCTAGAAGATAACTCAGAGACATCTAAATTTTCCATACTTATCTATGCTATTTTCCTTTCAAAACTACATCCCTCCTAAAGACTGCTTACATTGAACATGTTGCGTAGCTCCCTCACTAGACTACACAATCCTTGAGGAAAATTGATTTAATGCCTGTGCAGTCTCCTCCCTCTAGCTGAGTATTGGCTCTTATGGATTTGTTCTCTTTGCTTTGATACGATGTGAAAGTTCTGCTATCTGGAATCCTACTGCAGCAACTGATTAAATTTCTTCTATTTGTTTAACTAAACAAAATATTTAACGTAGGCTACAGCAAATATCGAAATAAAATACACTGCAGTCTTCACAATAAAAATACAAGGAAAAAATACTAGCACAAATATAGACACAATAACATTGTTATTTTTGGACAATTGTCCCCAGAAAATCCCAATGTGGGAAAATTGATGCAGCAGCTGAGGGTTTGAATATCATGCAATAATTAGAGTAATTAGGGTTTGAGTACAAATTATGATTGTCGAATCAGAAAAATCATATAGAGTAATCTGACAAACAAAGTCTTGTGAGACAAATCTCACTCTGCCATGGGAATCTGGCACTGACCTGCACCTGACACAAGCTGCTCTGTAAGGTGACTGCATCACCCACGCAGTCTCTGCGTCACAACTGATGTTGCTCTCTGTCTCTGCACTGGATCTCACTGCTAGCTGGAAACTAGAATCTTCTGCCCTCCAAAAACACCCTCCAAGAATTGGCACTGACCCTCTGCTGTCTCCTCAGCTGGAAATGAAACTCCCTCTGTAGCTCTATGCAGTTCCAACGTAACTTCTACATCACTGGCTCTGCGCTACTATCTGTGGCTTCTGCTGCATCCTGTCTATGCACTCTCCAGATCCAGAATTATTCCCTCTGGAAATTATCTCTGCCCCTCTCTATGAGAATCCTCTAGATCGATCTTCTCCCTGAGCACTCCTCACTAAAGAATTTTGATCTCTGGATTCTTTCTTCGTCTTGATATATTTTCCAGATTAGATCTCTAATCAATGGCTACATTAACTTTTGACTTGATCCGCCTTTTCTAGAACATTCACACCCATATTCTATTAATTCACTTTAATTATTTTATTTTCCTAAGTTTAGACTTAGGGTCCCTTTAAAAATAATTAATTATTTTAATAGAATATAATTCGGGTGGAAATTCACCAAACGATTTATGGGTTATCTGGAATGCATGTGTCTAAGCCTCTCTGCAAATTTTGAGACAAGTGTGGCATGTTTGAGCTCCCAAAAATGGACAACTCATCTAAATGCTTCAACGGTCCTCCTCAAAACAAGTAGTGAGCCCCAACAACCTCCTTAACCAAGGTTGACCCCTCCAAAAAATTGAAAACCTAGCATGTGTGATCAAGATAAGGGATAACCCTTCCCAATATGCCACAATTCCCAAGGCAAAGAATGCAACACTTGAGGAAAATGTCACAATACCCAAGGCATGATGTCCCCGCAAAAAGTGATGATAATGGATCCAAATATCTATCAGTGGATGATGACCATCAAGTGACATTTTCTAATAGTTCAATGACCCTTTTAATTTGTATACCTTTTTAACTCAACCATGGTGTGCACTGTGGACATCATTAACCTTAATTACATGTGAAAACCCCTAAAACAAGGTGCATTTCCTAAGACTCTAAATTAGGTGTAGGTGATGTGATGAGTGTAGTACTAGGAAAATGGTGTTTTCATGAATTGACCCTCATAGTCATATAGAATGAGAAAAGAGGCCTTCCCTTAGCTTTCAAGAGCTAGGGTTTATCAATTATTGTTCCACATATGTGCCTTTAGATGGAGTGCTTAGCATTGAATTTCCAATCCTTAAGCCTCTTTTTCTTACTACCCCTTTTCCTTTTTTAATTTGCTTAGTTCTTTGTTTCCTTTATTTTTTCTATATGAGAAAGGGACATGGGGAAATTGGAATTCATAGCAAGGTGGCATAGCTCATGTGTATAATTACTATAATATGACTTTAGCTGCTTCTACCTCGAACATTTTTAGCTCTCTGCCTTTTAATTTTTGTTTTTTAAGACCTTTTCATACAAGGGGCTTTTCTTTTTCTTTTCTATTTTGGACCTTACTACATGGAATATGATAAGTCAATTATGAAAGAGGAAAAGATAAAAATGCGTGAAAAAGTTGAAATGACAAGGTGTGAAAAAATGTATAAAAAATGACACGAAACACCTACCTAGGTCACTAGCTTGACTCTTAAGCTAATACACATACATAGAGGTAAATTATGAACACACCATAGTACAACCTAGTAAGAGGACTATTTAGATTGTTATGAGCCATTCTAATATTAATGAATAATCATTGTTACAACAAAATAACACTTCTCGAGATAAATTCCTAAAGCTCAAGTGCAAGACACTGTGTAAATAAGACAAGGCCAATTGTCACCTCACCAACCCTCTTCTCACTTCTAGTTGGATCCCCTCTGTCTCAAAGAGGTTTCTCCCTAAGATAGGATTGTCGGGGTTTTGAAGAAATTTTGGAATTTGAGTTCAAAGGCTCCAATGGCTGATTGGAAGGGTCAAGTCAACCAATATAAGCTTTAAGAGAGGTCCCCAAAACACAATCAAGAAATTACAAGGTGATTTTGAAAAGTGAACCCTAGCAAAATATTTTTGACGATTTTAAAGGATAATAAGTGATAGAGGATAGAAGATGAATGCCTTAACTTGCCGATACATTTTTGGGGCATATGGAGTTACAAGATCAGCAAACTTGAACAAGATTCAAGTAGATCTAGGTTCAAAATACTAGGGTGAGTCCACTCACTATCCCCAAAAAATTGACATAAGGCTTCTCAATCTTCAAGGATGATACAAGGGAAGGAGCCCACTTGCTCCATCCTCAAAGACATGGAGGAAGGGTTTGTTTAAAAGGGACAATAAAAATAAAACACCATGACCACCATTTGAATACTTAATTTCCATCACGCATAAACATAACCAAGAGAAAGAATGTCCACTTCTATTATTTCGCATTCATCCAAGCTTCATTAATATCCATCCAAGAAAAGAGTGCAATCCACATCAACAAGTCCTCAATATGAGGTTGCTCACTATCCCCAAAAATTTGACACAAGGCTTCTCAATCTTCAAGGATGAGATAAGGGAAGGAGCCCACTTGCTCCTTCCTCAAAGACATGGAAGGAGGGTTTGTTTAAAAGGAACAATAAAAATAAAATACCATGACCACCTATTGAATACTTAATTTCCATCACCAATAAACATAACCAAGAGAAAGAATGTCCATTTTTATTATTTCGCATTCATCCAAGCTTCATTAATATCCATCCAAGAAAAGAGTGCAATCCACATCAAGAAGTCCTCTATATGAGGTTGCTCCACTCATCCACCCACAACAAAATTTATGAGAAAAAGTAAAACTGCAGAAATTGCTGCCTTGCTAAGGGATTTCACCAATAATCCAACCATGAGAAAATGAGAGGAAGTGCATCTTTATTTATAGAGGAGATGCTCAACTTCCTTGACATTAAAATATTAATTTCCTAGGCTAAAAGCCTCTAGTCTAGCCTATGGAGGGGTAAAAACTCTCTTCTCTACTTATTTATCTAGAATATACAAAGTTTGGGCTTCCTTATGCCACATGTACAAAAAAATAAGAGGATGCAAGCCCTGAAAGTGTCCCATTCCATAAATGAGTGTTATAGAGGACCTTAGTGCACAATGCCACCCTCTAAAGGCCCTTCAAAGTGTCAACGTCAAGCCTCCAAAGGACCTTCAAGCTTGCTTGCTCCACAAATCATGCAAATCAAATCCAAACCTCTTTTAATGGTCATAAGCCATGCAAATTATCTCAGTTTATAAGACAATCAAACAAACCAAACATTCTGAAGTTTGCACACCCACCTATGCTCTGGATCAACTAACACCCATCATGCATTTAGAACCAAGGCTAGCAAATGTTGTTGTTTCCACAACAAATAAAGTTGTTGCCATTAATATTACAGCTAGAACCTATTAAAACTTCACCACTAATCCCTCCAAAATAGCCTTGGAATCCTAAAGTTCATTTTGAATAAATCCTACAAGGGGGTGAGCCCTACCAACTCCGTGATCAATGGCCCATCATGAGGGACCATACTCTTCAAACAAGCTACACCAATCCTTCCAGGAACAAGCAGCTACATCCCACAAGTATCCCCAAAAGAAGACAACTCTCCCACTCAAATGATGAGCCTAAAAACAAAGAAACTACATAATACAAGTGCCATGTGACCTCCAACTCCAATGGGGTGTCTCACTAGATCCCAGTGTACGACCCAACATTAGTCAAGATGGTTGGACAAGGAGGAATCTAGCAACCAGACATTAATTAAGATGGTTGGACAAGATAGAATCTAGCTTGGTTTTAGCTTTGCTTTCCTAGTCATTTGGCAAGCACTAATAATTCCTTATAAAGTGGCTTTGATGTGAATGAATGCAATCCAATAGATATCCAAAAGCAACTACTTTAGTGAAAGTAGATAACAGTACCATTCTCGAATTTGATGTTGACTCATGTTTCCTCAATCAGGGATTTGCATTTGCTTAACTTTCAGAAAAAGATAGCTCATTGCTTCAATGTTATCCACATGTTCATCTACTCAATTAGGGATTACTATCTAACATCCTCAAATAGTATGAAAGTAAGGCATGGTCCAAAATAAAATCAGGGTATTGATAACATAAGAAGGTAATATTTGATTAAAAGCATCGACACAACAAAATTTTGTAGCAAAAGCATGTACATCCGTTTCAATGAACTTTAACCACAAAAAATATAATGCAACTACAAAAGATAAATGAGGATAAATAAACTCAATTGAGAATATTGATAAAGAAAAATGCTGAAATTCTCACAGAAAACGCTGGGAAGGAAGAAATTGCTCGCTCCAAGAAAATGAACAAATCTACATCTGGCTGCACAAATGAATCACAAAAGAAATAGAAAGTCAATGTTGCAATAATTAGGCATTCTCTTGAAACAAAACAACAATATCTTATGTAGACAGCAAGGTGCATCTAAATAGTTATCATTTACCCATTTAGAAATGAAAAAGAAGGGTTGAATAAGTCAGTTTGGGCAATTATTTTTTAACAAGTAATCAATAGGTCAATTTCATGGAATCAAATCACTTCCACATAAAAGACTTCATAAGCCCCAGGCCAATGAATAGGAAAACTCATAAAACTTCAAAACCCCATCACCATCCAAGCTATTAACCTAAGTTTCGTCATTGTTATATGTTATTTGGTCTGCCTTCTCACGTGCTAACTTTGACATCGTAATAAAATCGCATTTATTTGATAAAGTTATGATGTATTCAAAAGATGCAATCACTTGATGACTTATATAAAGGGGTTCTAAAGTTATTTTAGGAGGTTCTGATTAGGAATATCTAATTAGTTCAGAGTGAAAGGTTGCATTCTTGATTAGCGTGTACATATTCCCTTGACTTGTACAAGAGCTTTCTTTGTTATATGACCCCAACAAGGCATACATGATATTAGATGTATATGATATGACCCCAAGGGTAACATATATGGGGTTAAATTTATATGTGATGGCATAAATGTATATAAAATAGTAGGCCTAATAAAGGGGCAAAATGTGCAATGCGTGAATAGGTATATATGCAAATAATGTAGTCATTATTGAAGAACATGTGATTCAGATGTATGAATGAATTGGGGTATTTGGAGGAGGTTCACCTATTCTTAAGGAATTATTGTGTAATTCATCTCTCCTATCTATTAGGGAGTTGTGCTCCATGCTGCAATATTGTATACATTGTGTATTCTGATTTATTATCATATTTTAAGGTCTCATTACATGACATTTGGTATTCAAATCATATGATCCTTGGGTTTGGCTCATTCAAACAATTCATCTTGGTATTTTTCCTATAAATTTTCTTCTAGAAAGTTTTAAATAGTGAAACTTTTGGGAACATGGGGAGACATAATGAAGTACCTATGGTAAAAATTTCATATTCTAATTCGAAATACTTTGCAAGTTACAAGCTATGGAAGTTAGTGTTTTTGACTAGTCCTAAAACTAGTCTCAAATAGGTGTTCCATGTAAAACAAACATATCTAATTCTAGAAATATCAAAATTGAGCACCACCAATTTCATTGGAAAGAAGACAAACAATAGTGTTTCGTGTCCAAATTTTAAAGTCCTACCAAAAAAAGAGGACACATGGCATGCCATACAAGTTCTCTCTTTAGAAAGGACCAAAAATCAACAAGTTTTGGAAAAGTCGCTTGTCACCCTGACTGTCAGCAAGGGTAGGTATACTTTTCAGTGCAGCATTCATCCCCATTGTAAGCCCAAGGTCAAAGTCAAACAATAGTGTTTCGTGTCAAATAAGTGTTCCATGTAAAACAAACATATCTAATTCTAGAAATATCAAAATTGAGCACCACCAATTTCATTGGAAAGAAGACAAACAATAGTGTTTCGTGTCCCAATTTTAAAGTCCTACCAAAAAAAGTGGACACATGGCATGCCACACATGTTCTCTTTCTAGAAAGGACCAAAAATCAACAAATTTTGGCAAAGTCACTTGTCACCCTGACTGTCAGCAAGGGTACATATACTTTTTAGTGCAGCATTCATCCCCATTATAAGCCTAAGGTCAAAGTCAAATGCCATGTAAAAACCGTGTGAGGCCCCTATATGAGGCATCCTAGACATGTGTCTTTGTCACTAAGTCGGTATTCAGTTGTTTGGTTAGAACATGTCCTATCCGTTGAAGTCCACTTAAGGTCACTTTCGTCCCTAACCGTATTGGAGGCTTTTGATGAACTCTCTTGAGGACTCATGGTTTTATGGGAGCCTGCATTTGTAGGGATGATCAACGTTTTATGGGCTAGTCAAACCAACGTCAAGGAGCACCTATGTCATTCCACATGGTTAGAGTATATCAAGTCTGTAACGTGAAATAAATGAGAGAGAGAGAGAATGTTGTAACATGATGTTGCTCTGCTAGGAAAATTGCTCCCTTTCAATGAAGCCTTTACTCTCCTTTTATCATTGCCTTGATGATGCATTCTGGGCCAGTTCAAGTTGTCCTCATGCAAGTTCTAGAAGAAAAGCTGCGAGTGGAAAAAAGAGACGTAGTTCAAGTGAGGATCAAACTAGTGAAAAGAATAGTTAATAGGATGAGAAGAGGAGTGAGGTGGCAAGAAAGGAAGTGATAAGGCAGGTTATAAAAAGAGAGAGAGAGAGAAGCATGAGAGGGAGGATGAGTTAACAAAGAAAAGAGGTTGAGTTAAGTGCACAAACTTTAGTCAACTGGCATGAAATTCGGTTAACTGAAAGAATATTCCTTGGGATTATCACCAATTGCCACCTCGACTTCCAACTAATGCATACACTCTAGTTATCTCATTTTAGCTTCATGCATGCATCCCAATCACATTAATAGTTGTGCGCACCTCAAGACACCAAATGTTATTCCCTAAAGAGATCATGTGTCACCATATGAAGGTCGCCACATGTCACATTATGGTGCTGCCATGTGTCGCTCATGTCATGCAGTTGCTAAAAATAGAAACTCTCTAAATACCCCTAGATATTATACTCATTGGACTCATTTTTCCAAGGGGAATCCAAAGGTGCATTAAAAACTGACAGGCAAGTACACCTATGCCTCATACCACTAAAAAAATCTCTCTAACATGTCTCTAGAATAGAATAGGATCAATTAAATGACCTTGTGCCTAGAACTTCGTAGTGCAAAAAACCTTCGATTCATACCAATGCCTAAAAACCATCACTAGTTATCAGTAAGATGATGCAAGCCAGCCTTTAACCCCTCTAGATTTCTATGAAATAGATATAGGAGTTACCAGGATTTTACCATGGGCAGCACAAATCCAGTGTGAATTGTGAGACTGCCAAGAAGAATGATAGCTATGACCAAAGACGTGTGCATGCATAAGAGAGATGGTCCATCATGGGAACAAGAAACAAGTTAATGTAACATACACCTTTGGTTTTTTGGGGGTGGGGGTTTATGTTTCAATGTGTTTATAGAAGAGAGAGATAAGAAGAAGATTTGTTTGACAATGAATTATAATAGTACTTGCAGCAATGAAATAACTCAAAAAATAACAACATTTAATAAAACCCCCCAGTTGATATAACTTAGATTTATTTCTAGCGTTGGTATTACAATATATGATCAAAATGAACAATACCCAAATTGTTGAAAATGTAACTTGTTTCGGTCTTCATAATTATTGTTGTACTCATTTCAATATGTATCCTATGTAACAAACAAGAAAAGAAAAGAAAAAGATATTATTATTAAAGCATGGATTTCATGCTCTTTATTCATGGTCTTCTAGGTAAAAGATGTTCTTCATGCTTCTAGGGTTTGTTAGGTCTTAGGCTTTATTGTCACAAGTCAAAGGAGTCAACATCATGTTTATAAGATCCTTTTGGGAAACATGTATTTATAAAAGAATTATTTTTGGGTCTAGAAAGTCTTGGAATCTCCTAAAGTATAAGTCGGCCATGGAAACTATTAGTTTTTGTAGCATCGGAGGTGTTCTAGTCTTGAAACTTTATGGAGAGGCTAAAACACATGAGCTCTCCATAACCCAGAAATCGTTTCCAAAAAGTCCACATAGAAATGTCTCAATTAGATTATTAGCCTATTCTTTAATATTTCCTAAGTCTAAACTTAGGAAATCTAGTTAATTAACCAAAATTAATCGAGATAAAGTGTGAATCATCTAGAAACTCACAAGAATCGACTCTGATATGATCTTGACTCTTGTTTAAGTTTTGATCTTGGTCGTTGGAGATCCAATAGAAGATTATAAGTAGTCGATGGGTAGATGGAGAACACACACTTGAGATCGATTTCCTTGAGCAGATTGACTCTAATATCCCCAATTTTGTTAACATGGGAGTCATTATGGAATTCTGCCCAATTTTAGTAATATTAATTAAAAGGGGGCAAATATTATTGGAGAAAGGTGGTTTGTCTTATTTTATCGGAGAATAGTGGCAAATTATTATTTTATTAAATGGTTTCAAAAGTGATTTAGAGAAAACTGGCCCCCACCAATAAAATAACATCAAAAAAGGAGTCTAGAGGCATGAGGAGAAATTATTAAAGGAGGATGGACTCATTTTGTCGATTATCTTTTGGTCATGTTACGATTCAAACCTTAGTTCTCTTGAGTTGTTTAGCCAAGACAATTGTGTTGTTTAGCACAAGGAATTTTCAAGCGAAAATTCCAACTCTTCGTTCGATAAACTTTGAGTGTCACCCTAGGAGAGAGTTTGGGGAGTAGATTTCGAATCATTGAGGAGTTATTTTACAGGTTTCTTTCAGCTGGTGCTTGCTACTCCAAGGGCGCAGAAGAATTTTGTGGGCGCTAAGAGAAGCTAGCAATTAGTGGAGTTTTGGCTGGACAATTTGTAGAGAATTATCCTAAGGGATAACAAGTTTTCCTTGGTGATTTACAAGGGGTGAGAGTATTGCATTTTAGAAAGCCCATTTTGTCTATTATAGGGTCTGCGCAGGGATTTACTAGCAGCTTTTGTGCACTTGCAGAAATTAAGAATTTGGGGAGCATTCGAGTTGGGATTTGCTTGGTGATTGAGGGGAGAAATTCACAGTAGTTAGGGAGAATTTCTTTGAGGTAGATTTGGGCCTAATTTAGCAGTATCTAAACTGTGGGACGCCCATAAAATGCTTTGATCAAGTTGTTGGACACATCCCATCCTATACATAGAGAGTACGGAAATAACCGATGCGTTTATCGGCAATGCTATTGGTCTCTATCCTCATTTCCCAACTCATTGGCCTGATGAGAGGTATTTCCCATGAATCAAGGACTACATGGGTAGGATGCATGTGGGGCATAGATTAAAGAGAGGGTGAACCAGCTTAATATCATAATGGTGGGGAAAGAGCACACCAACAAGGTAAGGCGAACATAGCCCTGTGGTTGCTTATAGCTCCAAGTAGTTATCCCCAAGCCCCCTATATCTCCCAGAGCTCATAGTCTAACTCAAGCGGGACCCTCACAATAGGGTTTGTCCACGATACCAAGCTTCTCACAAAAGGTTAAGAATTTGACCTTCCCCAGGGGCTTCGTAAGAATATTTGTGACCTGCTCATCAGTCCCAATGTGATGGAGCCTTACGGCGCCTTGCTGTACCATGTCCCAAACAAAGTGGTACCTAATATCAATATGCTTGGATCAGTCGTGGAACACGGGATTCTCAAAAAGACGAATCCCACTTTGGTTGTCACAAAGGATCACGATGGTATCCAGCACATGCCCCAACAGTTCACTGAAGAGCTTTCTCAACTAAACAGCTTCACAATAGGCCATACTTGCTGCAATGTATTCGGCCTCGGCAATGCTCAAAGAAACCAATTTATGCTTCTAGCTCATCCAGGAGATCGAAGCAGAACCTAGGGTGAAGCAACATCCAGATGTGCTTTTATGATCCACCACACTGCTTGCCCAATCGGCATCGGTATATCCATGTGTAATATCCCCAAAGGGAAATAACCAGTAATAAACAGAAATATGCCAGACAGATATAGAAAATACAATACTGAACCAGATCACTGAATAATCACACATAGGATACCAGAAAACTGAGCCATTTTATTAATCTGAAAGTACATAGAGAGGAGTACGAGAAAATCAGAGTAAGTGCACCTATCCTTGCCCTAGGCAAGTGGAAACCCTCTCAACAGATAATGGCTGCAACAAGGACAGCGTCCTAGCTGCTCTGAAGACTGAAGCTGGACTGCGCTGGAGCTAGGGGCTGAAGACTGGAAAACCCTCACCAATGGAAAACGCTGTCTCTGCTAGTGACAGCGCAGAAGCAGATGGAGCACCAATCACCAAACCCTCCGGAACGGATAGATCGACCCACCCCGAATGCTAAGCATTCGAGCCCTCTCACCTGACACCGGCTCCTCGGATCGGCGTCCTACCGGTGGATGCGCGCTACGAATGCTCGGATGCGCCGGATGCGGAAGCCTCCAATCGGATACGCGTCCTATCCTACGATGCGTCCTCCTAGATCGAGATGCGCTGCGAAACCTTGGTCTATGCGGATCGACAACCATCTCTTCGGACTCTGTGACCTGCAAGGGCACGGATCTGATGTTATCTCTTCAGATCTAGGCTAGATCTGCCAATATCTCCTCAGATCTGCAATCTCCCGAGCTGGATCTAGTGCTATACCTTCAGATCTGCAACATACAAAACTAGATCTGCAAATATCTGCTCAGATCTACCCTCTCCAAGGCTGGATCTATCAATGGCCTTCAGATCTGCGTCCTCCTCTTCAGAACTGGACAGCGTCCTCACTCCCAAAGCTGATCTGCGTCCTTCCCCCTCCTGGACAGCGTTTTCTCTGCCCAGATCTGGACTGCGTCCTCCCTGGAACAGCGTCCTCACTCTCCCAGGCTGTTCAGCGTCCTCTCTCCTCCTGAAACAGCGTCCTTCCTCCTCTGAACTGCGCAGCCACAAGAGGGCTTCTTCTCCTCCGGATACTTACCGAAGCGCGCTGCTTTGCTACGGCGAAAAGTGTACTCAGAACAAACCTCACTAGGGCGGGCACTCGAAGTTCCCCGAAGCTAAGGGTGAAACCAGAAAAACCTTACCAGGGCAGGCACTCGAAGTCCCCCGAGGCTAAGGGTGAGATCTCCGACCGGAGACACTCGTGCACTAAGCAGTGCTGCAGACCGACTAAACAACCGGCGTGCTGAAGCAGACGAAGTCTAGCTATCAATAAGAATATCAAATCATGGATGATCAAATGAGGTGAGAGCCTCTCCTTTTATAGCACCAATCTCCCTCCAAACTCACTCACCCTGGATCTGCGCAGTTTACCTTGGGTCGGCTGAGGCCTCCCCTCATACTCATGTGGACCCCCAAGGCCCCCTCTTTAAGTTATAACGTCAATCAACTAGGAAAAACACTTTATTTTATAAAGTGAGGTGACCCCTCTTATTTCTCACTTTATTTATTATTCTAGCTAAAGCGGAAAAATTAAACAAAAATGAAATATTCCAATTAGCAATGCTAATTTGGAATATTACAGTCTCCCCCGGCAAAACCTTGCTTGTCCTCAAGCAACTGAAGTGATGGATGCTGTAAGATCCTCTCATCCTCCCAAGTGGCATCCTCATCCGGCAAGTTCTTCCATCTCACCAAGAACTCTCTGATCTTCCTGCTCCGCAGCTGTCTCTCCCTCAATAATGGCCTCCGGCTGTAACACCAAGTGCCCCTCATCATCTGTCGGTGGTAGCTCCCCGGTGACTGTCTCGTGCTGGCCCAGTGCCTTCTTCAGGCATGATACATGGAAAATGTTATGAATCCGGCTGCCTTAGAGCTCAACTCATATGCAACTTTTGCCCGATCCTGCGTATCACCCTGTATGGCCCATAAAAGCGGGGCTTAAGCTTCTCCGCCCCCTTCTGCTTAAGCGAACATTGTCAGTATGGCTGTAGTCGTAGGTAGACCAAGTCCCCTACCTCAAAGTGTCTCTCCACCCGACCCTTATTAGCATACAACTTTTGCGGATTCTGTGTTGTGGCTATTATGTTGTCCTTGAGAGCCCGGAGGATGTCTTGGCTCTCTTGGATCCATAATTTGGCTCGTGGAGCCCTGCTAACACCAAGCATCACATCCACAAAAGATAAGGAATGGTATCCATACAACGCATAGAAAGGTGTCATGCCAATGGTCATGTGGTGGGTTGTGTTGTAGCAGTACTCGCCCAGATGGAGCCATTTCAGCCATGCTCTCTGCTGCCCACTGACGTAGTTACGCAAGTAGCCATCTAGCCACTTGTTAACTATCTCCGTCTGCTTGCGACTCCGTCAGATGCAGGGATGATGACTAGTGCTCGGTGTCAACTCGGTACCCACTAGTCGGAAGAGCTCTGCCAAAATCCGCCCATAAAACGGCTGTCCCTGTCGCTGATAATGGTCTTGGGTAGACCATGCAATCTGAAAACCTCCCTGAAAAACAACTCTGCCACCTATGCCGCTGTGTGATGTGCTGAAACGGCGAAAAAATGAGCATACTTCGTCAGCCTGTCAACCACCACGAAGATGCAATCTTTGCCCTGCACTGTGGGCAACCCTGTGAAGTCCATCGAAATGTCTCACTTCCCCTCGGAATGGGAAAGGCGAGAACAACAACCCCGCGGGGATGGCTCATCTCCCCTTTGTTCCGTGGCAAACCTCGCACTCCACGACATGCGCCGGAGCACGTCCTCCTTGAGGCCCTTCCATGCAAATCTCTCCGGATGGCCACATACATCTTAGTGAACCCACGATGGCCACTTGATGGTAGACCATAGAGAGGCATGGAGTATCTTCTTCTTGAGCTGAGACCCCTCAGTCAAGAAGATCCTGTCCCTGTAATAGATGATCTCATCGACCACCCTGTACCTGTCATCTGCTACCTACCCGTCCAGAACCTCGCATGCAAACCTATCCTTGGAGTACTCAACCAACAGTCGAGCCCTCCAATCAGCGTCCAAGCTCATGAGTGATAACGTGGCCGGTCTACGAGAAAGGGCATCAGCTACCACGTTATTCTTCCCCTTGACATACCTCATGCCAAAGTCGTAAACACGGATCTTGTTAGTCATTTCTTGTACCTCCTCCCCTTAGCCCATACCCCGCTCGAGAAAGTACTTCGGTTGTTATGATTGTCCTCACCACAGATAAACACCTACCGAATGCTATGAATTTGGCCAATGCATGCATGATGGCCAACATCTCCTTGTCATAGATGGGATAAAGCCTCTCGTGTGGAAGGAGCTTCCGGCTCTCGAACGCAATCGGATGACCCTCCTGCATCAAAACTGCTCCAATCCCTTCCCCTGATGCATCGCACGCCAGGACAAAGGGCTGAGTGAAATCGGGCAATGCCAACACGGGGCAACTACTCATCACCTCCTTGACCTTATCAAAAAGCTGGTATGCGATATCAGAGCCAAGCGAATGCCCCCTTCCTCGTCAGCTCCGTGAGGGGTGCAACAAGCTGTGAGAAGCCCTTGACGAACTTCCTGTAGTAAGTACAGATACCAATGAACCCTCGGAGTTCTGTTACATTCCGTGGCTCTGGCCAGTCCCTGATAGCCCAGATCTTCTCCTCGTGGACTCTCACCCCGTCCACTCCTATGATGTGTCCCAGATACAGCATCTCCGTCAATCCAAACTCACACTGGGAGAGCTTGGCAAAGAACTGCTGCTCCTCCAGGATGTGCAAGACCGTCTCGATGTGCTGGAGGTGCTCCTCCCAGGTCCTGCTGTATATAAGGATATCATCAAAGAAAACCAGCACAAACTTCCTCAGATGATCCCAGAAGATATGGTTCATACAAGACTGGAAAGTAGCAGGTGCATTGGTCAACCCAAATGGCATGACCAGAAACTCAAAGTGCCCATAATGACACTTGAAAGCAGTCTTGGGAATGTCCTGTTCCCTCATGCGTATCTGATGGTACCCGGATCTCAAATCGATCTTTGAGAAGAACCGTACTCCTCTCAACTCATCCATCAGCTCGTCGATCCTGGGAATGGGGTACCTGTTCTTCAGGGTATTCTTGTTCAGAGCCCTGTAATCAATGCACATGCGTAATGTGCCGTCCTTCTTCTTCGCCAGCACTACTGAAGAAGCGAAAGGACGGGTGCTGGGTCGAATGTGCCCAAGGGCCAGCAGCTCCTGGATGGCCCGTTCTATCTCATCCCGATAGGCTTTGGGATGCCTATACGGTGTGGTGATTACCGCCTGTATCCCCTGCTCCAACTCGATCGTGTGCTCAAACCCTCGATCCGGTGGCTGTCCTGGCGGAATATCTCCAAAAACTACTGCATATCTGTCGAGAAGAGTCTGTAGATCAGGGTGTACCGTCCGTCCTGTATCGACTGCCTCTGAAGCCCGCAACTCGACTGCCCACTCTATGTCTCCCTTGCGGAATGTCGCCTCCATGCTGTGTTCACTGATCTCTTGCATGCGGGTTGGATATGTGTTGCCGCCTCGTATCTTCTCCTTCCCCAGTCTTGGGATCATCCCACTCCATCTCTAGGGCCTTCCAATCTGTCGTGACCTTCCGCAGAGTAATAAGCCACTGAACTCCCAATATCACATTAGTGTCCGGAATGTCCACCACAAAGAAGTGATCGGTCAATGTATAGGTGCCCATCGTCACTGATAATTCTGGTACATATCGAGCACATGCCATGGTCTGATCTCCTGGTACCAAAACGGAAAACCCATCAAAGCCCTCCGTCGGTATGCCTCTCCGCGTAACCATCTGGGCATCAATGAAGTTGTGGGTGGCCCCACTGTCGACTAAGACTAAAACCCGCTGTCCGCGCACTGTCCCCCGTACGCGCAATGTCAAATACTTGGGAACTCCGCGCAATGCTGCTAGAGCTCCCCCAGTAGGTGCGAATGATGCCCCACCTGCATCGGGTGGTGGAGGTGGTAAGGTACTCTGAGCTGCATAACATCCACCTGTCTCCTCATCATCCTCCTCATCCTCTTCCCAGCGCTCTCGGAGAAGACTGCTCTATGAGAAATGTGCCTTCCACCAGGTACATTTGTCCTAGGTGCCCACGGCTCTTAGCGGGTGAAGCATAACGAAAACCGAGTCTCAACTCTCTCCTGGCCTCATCATCAAACTGCCCTCACCCAGGATTCGCCTTGGGAGGCGGAATCCTCGTGTCCTTCCCCTTACGCTGGAAGGCCTGTCTCTGGGGGTAAGGTGTCCGAGTCCTGGGTAAGACCCAAAATTCCTCGAGATACTAAGTCCCTGCGGTAGCATCTGCTCCGTGGCCGGTTTATGACCGAGCTAGGCCACGAAGTGGTTACGACGACCCCTCCAAAAACATGTAGACCATCGGGCGTCGATCGTCGGTACCATCCTTTGAAACCTCAAGAATTGAGATGCATGCCTCGGCACTCCCGTCTGTACGAGCTTGGTCGGCTCACAATGCGCCTACGGGATCCTTCTGTCAAAAACGCTCCACCACTCTCCACAGGCGGATGAGAAAGTGGTCGACAACGCGGAATCTTCTGTGTTAGAATCCCATGAAGCTCACCGATATTTACACTCCCATCTAAATGCAATGCAGCCATCTTAATGGCTTCCTTCTCTGGCATCTGGTTAAGATGGAAATACATGTCCAGTTTCTCCACCCAAGATTTTGCCGTAGTCTTCTGCAAACCGTCAAACATCGGCAAATGGAACTTGCTCGCTGCACGGTGGCTATCACGGTGTGAGCCACGTCCCTTCTCCTGCTCATGGGCCTTGCCTCCACACCTGAACTGGAGATAGCGATCAAAGGGCATGGCATCCCTGAACGCCTGACCTAGGCCCTGCCAGTCTGCAAAAATGGCCGCATGTTGGGCTGGACCCCCATCTCTTGGTGCTGTCGACCCCTCGTCTTCTACCGGAAAGGTAGGCATGGTGGGTCGCGTGGGTGCGGTATTGACCATCTGTGCTGTCACAATGGGAATAGCGTCTGGTATGTAGCTAGATGCGCCCGATCCTTCCCCTACCTGGAAAACCCTAGGGGGTTCTCTCTGTGAAACCCTTGCAGCTGCAAACTCTTTGGTTACCTCCTGCATGTGATGGATGAGTGTATCCAACTTCTCAGCTATGTTCTCCATTGGATTCCGCTGTTCTGTCTCTGGATCAGAATCACTTCCCCCGAAGAGACTCTTGTAGGGGTTATCTCTGGACGTCATAGACTGCTAGCACCACAGGCTGAGCCAGATCTATGCTCTGATACCACTGTAATATCCCCAAAGGGAAATAAACAGTAATAAACAGAAATACACCAAACAGATATAGAAAATAGAAGGCTGAACCAGATCTACTGAACCATCACACATAGTGTGCCATAAAACTGAGCCATTTTATTAATGCGAAAGTACATAGAGAGGAGTACAAGAAAATCGGAGTAAGTGCACCTATCCTTGCCCTAGGCAAGTGGAGACCCTCTCAGATAAATAATGGCTGCAACAAGGACAGCGTCCTAGCTGCTCTGAAGACCGAAGCTGGACTGCGCTGGTACTATGAGCTGAAGACTGGAAAATCGCTGATCTCGAACTCCAAACCCTCATCAATGGAAAACGATGTCTCTGCTAGTGACAGCGCAGAAACAGATGAAGCACCAATCACCAAACCTCCAGATGGATGGATCAGCTACTGCATGCTAGAAAACGCTGTTGAGCCCACCTCACACAAGCCTGCTCCTCAGATCAGCGTCCTACCTGGTGGATCTGCCTCCTGAATGCTCAGATCTGCTGGATCTGAAGCCTCCAATCAGATCTGCGTCCTATCCCTCCTGATCTGCGTCCTCCTAGATCAGATCTGCTACCAAACCTTCAGATCTATGCTGGATCTGACAATATGTCTTCAGATCTGCAGCCTCCAAGGCTGGATCTGATGTTATCTCTTCAGATCTAGGCTAGATCTGCCAATATCTCCTCAGATCTGTAATCTCCCAAGCTGGATCTAGTGCTATACCTTCAGATCTGCAACATACAAAACTAGATCTGTAAATATCTGCTCAGATCTACCCTCTCCAAGGCTGGATCTATCAATGGCCTTCAGATCTGCGTCCTCCTCTTCAGAACTGGACAGCGTCCTCACTCCCACAGCTGATCTGCGTCCTTCCTCCTCCTGGACAGCGTTTTCTCTGCTCAGATCTGGACTGCGTCCTCCCTGGAACAGCGTCCTCACTCTCCCAGGCTGATCAGCGTCCTCTCTCCTCCTGAAACAGCGTCCTTCCTCCTCTGAACTGCGTAGCCACAAGAGGGCTTCTTCCTCTCCAAATCTGCACCAGAAACTGCTGCTGCTTTGCTACTGAAACTGAAAGATGTACTCAGAACAGAACCTTACTAGGGCGGGCACTCGAAGTCCCCGAAGCTAAGGGTGAAACCAGAAATAACCTTACCAGGGCAGGCACTCGAAGTCCCCCGAGGCTAAGGGTGAGATCTCCGACCGGAGACACTCGGTTGCACTAAACAGTGCTGCAGACCGACTAAACAACCGGCGTGCAAAGCAGACAGAAGTCTAGCTCTCAATAATAATATCAAATCATGGATGATCCAAATGAGGTGAGAACCTCTCCTTTTATAATGCCAAACTCCCTCCAAAACTTAACTCTCCTTTGACCTGCGCAGTTTACCTTGGGTCAGCCTGATGCCTCCCCCATCATACTCATGTGGACCCCCAAGGCCCCCTCTCTTAAGTTACCACGTCAATCTACTAGGAAAAGAACACTTTATTATAAAGTGAGGTGACTAAGTGAGGTGACACCTCTTATTTCTCACTTTATTTATTATTTCTAGCTAAAGCGGAAAAATAAAGCAAAAATGAAATATTCCAATTAGCAAGGCTAATTGGGAATATTACAGGAGCCTCATACTCTCGACAGTGTATCTCAGCCCATGGTTGATTGTGCCCCGGAGATATCTCAAGAGATTATTGGCACCAATCCAGTGAATGTGATGAGGCTCGACCATGTATTGACTCAACGTGTTCACTGCAAAACATATGTCCGGACGTGAGTTCACTAAGAACATCAAGTCCCCCACGAGTTGATGATACTCAGTGGGATTTCCCAACTCAGGCCCAGCAGCTCTTCCACAAAACTTCTTAAAGTTGAGTTCCATCGAAGTAGTCATGGACTTGCAGTCTACCATCCCAAATCTCTTCAGCAGCTTCACAACATATTTTCCTTGAGAAAGGAAAATCTCACCTGGATTTTGCCAGACCTACAAGCCTATGAAATAGTGCATCAGTCCTAGGTCCTTCATCTTGAACACATAAGCTAGCTCCCTCTTACAATGATGAATGAGAGGGTTAGCACCTGTCAGGAACAGATCGTCCACATAGAGAACCAGAATGAGAGGCTTGTCATTATCAACCTTAAATAAAGGTTTGGATAAACATCACTTCGAGTAAAGCCTAGCTTCATAAAGTAGTTATGGATCCGCTCATACCAAGCCCTGGGGGCTTGCTTCAACCCATAGAGGGCTTTCTTCAACCTGCATACATGTGTGTCTGTATCTCGAACTTCGAACCCCAGAGGTTGTTCCACATAGACCTCTTCCTTGATTGAGCCATGTAAGAAGGAAGTCTTCACATCCATCTGATGTAGACTCCATCGTGATGCAACAAGGGCAATGATTGATCGGATGGTGGTGTAGCGAGCAACAGGTGCAAATATTTCATCATAATCTATTCCTTCTTTTTGCGAGAAGCCTTGGGAAACAAATATTGCCTTGAACTTTTCAGCACTTCCATCGCCTCCATGCTTGATCTTGTATAGCCATTTCGAGGTAATAATAGATTTGTCCTTCGGTCCAAGGTTACTTGGGAGCGGGAGCAGGGGCACCATTTTTAAAAGCTCCCGGTCCAGGAGCATTTTGGGGAGCGTTTTTTTTAAATATATATATTTTTTATATTTTTTTATATTTTGATGCATATATGTGAACAAAAGTGTAGAATGATGAATTAGACATTAAAAAAAAAACATAAAAACATAGATTGAACCATATAACATCGATCATCTAGAAGTTATAATCTTCATCAACCACGTCCATAACTTAGAAACATACAACATATTAACTCTTGAGTCTCATGATTCATCAATCTTAAAGTTTCAAGCTTTCAGAATTCAATATATAACATTTATCATCATTGACTCTTGATCACCATAGTTGTACTTGTAAGCTAAGTGTAACCATTACAACAAAGAATATTTAACATGAAATGAAATGTTATAAAATGAAACGAAATGAAACAATTTTCAACTTTCATGAAACATCATATTCATAATTCATAATGACTTATAAACTTATGACTACCAACTTCAAAGTTTCAAACTTCAAACTTGAATTGTCATATATTGTTTACAAAAAATATCTTCCATTAAATATGAAAGAGTCAAGTTTCAATAGTTATAAAAAGTTAAAAACTACTAGAAAATAGAAAAGACTGGTAAACTGCAAATCTATTTTATCTATTGCTTGGCCTCTTGCCACGAGAAATGTCTAATTTATGAGCAGCTCGTGGTAATGGTGGTCTTCCAGCAGTCTCCTAGCGGGAAGTACCACGACCATAACTAGAAGGCCCATGCCCTACACGTGAGGATGTAGGTAGAGGTTGCGTCAGCAAAGGAACAATAGTTGGAACTCGAACACTGGCAATGGCACTGGCACTACTACCAGATGGTGAGTGTGGAGATGGCATGCCTGTTGCTGCTTCATCCTCATCTCTCAAAAGTTCTGCTTCCAATTCTTCCAAATGTATAGTCACTAGTGTCGTCCTCGAAATTATCGTCCTCTAGGTTGCTGTCCCAAACTTTATATGAGAAATCCTCATAAGCCTGATCACAATAATGACTCGACAACCTCAAGTTGTAGTGCACATAAACCAAGATTTCTGCTCGGTTTTCGTTGAGTCTGTTTCTTCTCGCATTATGGATGAAGCTGTAGGTGCTCCAACACCTCTTTGTAGAAGAAGTATTTACAACCTGGTGCTCCAAGTCCCATGCCGCCATATGCTTCCCACCATGTGTGAGCATCAAACCTGTCTCTATATTCCATTGCATGCAAAGAACCAAAAAAACAGTGCAACTGAAGTATCTGCCTAATTCAAGGGGCAGATTAGCACACTCCTCCTTGTCAAGGACCAACTTGTCTAATGCTTTCATATATCCCTCTTGCACCTCTAGATCTGTATGAGGTTTGATCCTAACCCCACCCCTAGGTGCAAGTTGGCCCAACCAAGATGGAGAGTAGTATTTTGGCATAAGGATATACGCCAAAGCATGTAGTGGAACATTAAGTTTATTCCACCGTACACACACACAATTGTGAATCGTTGAATACAATTTTGGATCTTTTTCCTTAACAACATCTTTTATTTGCCCCAACATGCTATCCATCTACTCATACACCTCCCCAATCACTGGTTTATCTGTATCTGCAAAGTGAATGATGGTATAAATGGGCTTGGTGAAATTCAAAATTTCCCTCACACGTGCCCAAAACAAAGGATCAAGAGCAATCTCCTCCACCTGTTCAAAACCTTGCCTGTCAACTGATGTTGTTGCCGTGTCCTTTAATACCTGCTAGTGTGGACTTGATAACATGGCAGCCAATGACTCTCTTACATTCAAAAGGTGCCTGAAGGTGAGGTAATAGCTAGCAAATCTAGTCATTGCTATCTTCAACAACTCCAATGTTGAGTGACTGCGGAAAATACCATGGGTATTGCTATGATTTGTAATAAATCTTATCATTTTGTTTCCTCTCTTGTACAAATCACCAAGCCATCTGTACTGAGGTTGTTTGTTTTTAATTATATCATGCATCAAAAGGTTCATTGTGTTAACCAAACACCCAGACCAAAATATGTTGGGGTATTTATCCTCAATAATTTCTCCCGCTGCCTTACAATTAGTTGCATTATCAGTGATGACTTGGATGACATTGTATGGTCCAATACATTCAATTGTTTCAAGTAATGGTTCTGCAATGTTGATGTCGGTCTTGAACTTATCTGAATAATCATATGACGAAAGGAATATTGCACCAGTAACAGACACAAAAAGAACACTTATCAATGGCTTGCCTTTTACATTTGTCCATCCATCAGATACAATGGACACCCCATGCTCATTCCAAGAACTTGTCATTCTACTCAAAGAATGAGTTATTTTTGCTTTTTCATGATCAAGGCCCACGGTTCTAGCCATGTCATATCCAAGGCTCTTGTATCCTTTGGGGGCATAATTAATGGCAGAAACCATTTCATGCCAATATGGTGAGCAAAGAACATTGAATGGTACCTCACATGCATAGAGAAACCAGAAAATTTTTGAATCCACATCACTCCTGGACCCTCCGTCAAGGAAATCGGATATGGTTCCACGCCTCAAAGAGATGTTTGGTCCAGGTGTGCCTCCATATCCACTGCCATGGGTGGAAGTTGATGGACTTCTTTGTCCATGTTGTTATGGTGCATAAGATTCAATGAAACCCTTAGATCTTTGAGATTTGTATTGGGCTTCCTCCTCCTCCCTTGTGTATTTGGCTCTATATGTTGCTAACACACTTAAACAAGTTTTGATTCCTATATTTTTATTTCCATCCCATGGCCTTTTCCCACAAAGGTGCCTTTTGGCACGGATGTATGAACCTGTGTATTGTGTATTGCAATGGGGGCATATAAATTTAGTGGTTCCACCCCCTTTCCCTGCTTCAGGCCTAGTAACATATTTCCACAATGGTGTTTGGTCAATTTTAGATTTTGTCATTGTGGTCTCATTATCTCCACTCTCCCCTTTCCTCCTCAGGTTGGCACTCCTCTTCAGGATTTTCATCATATCCACTGTAATCCACTTCTTCATCCTCCTGTTCTAGAATAGGCCTCTTTCTCCTACTCTCCAACACCATAATAACAAAAAACGAAACCAACATGAAGAAAATGCCAAGCCATATAGCCATGATGTTTCAACTTTCAAGTTTTTAACTTGCAAAACAATGGAGGAATGCCAAATGGGAATAGGAAAAAATGCAACATAGAAAAGAAAAATCAATTTTTCATTTTTCAACAAATTAAAATGCAACATATAAATAAAAAAATCATTTGTTTCATTTTTCAACAAATTAAAATGCAACAAAGCAAAAAAATTTCATTTTTTCATTTTTCAACAAGTTAATATGCAACATAGAAAAAAAAACAAATTTCCATGTTTGAACAAATTAAAAACACAGAAAAAAATAAATAAATAAATAAATAATTTAGATCATTGGAGATTGGACTCTCCTACCTCTTTGTCCTTCGATGATTTCGATCCCAAGCAGAGACCTCCAAGCTCCTTGCTGGTCACCCTCTACTTTCCCTTGCTCTCTCTTGCTCTTTCCTCTCCTCTCCTCTCCTCTCTTCTCTTCTCTTCTCCTCTCCTCTCTTCCTCCTTCTCCTCTCTATCTCTCCTCTTGCTCTCTTTCTTCTCAAAGATGAAAAATATAATGGGAGGGAGGGCTTTTATTTCTTTACCTCCCCTCCCCTACCCTCCCTTCCCTCCAAATTTCCAGCGTCATTTTCCTCCTCCGCGCACGGTCAGAAAAGGCGAGAGTGTTTTTTGCATTCGGGAGCGTTCGGGAGCAAACGCTCCTCGAGCGCTTCCTCCTTAAAAAAACTGCTCCCAAAGCATCTTTTTTAAGGAGGGAGCACTCGGGGAGCGTCCGCTCCTAAGCGCTCCCTGAAACGCTCTTGAAAAGGAAGGGAGCGTTTTGACAACGCAGAGAGCGCGCTCCCAAAACGCTCCCGCTCGGAGCACGTTTTGGGAGAGGGTTCGAGGAGGGGGGGCGCTCCCCCGCAACCCTGCTTCAGTCTACGGACCACATCCTAGACATCATTCTTCATGATCGACTCATATTCCTCGTGCATAGCATCCTTCTAAACTTGATGCTTCATGGCTTCTTCAAACGTTCCAGACTCAGATTGTACGATAGTGCTCATGGCTGCTAGATACCCTTGGTACCTTTTTGGCTTCTTACTTACACGGAATGTTCCCCTTGGTGCAATATGTCTCTCGGCGTCTTCGAGAATGTCTCTAAGCCATGAGGGTCTTCTCTTTTATTTGAAGAAGGTGGATCTATAAGATCCATCGGACCTGCAACTTCGGGCATCGGTTCATCCTTCGATTCTTCCTACCTTCCAGCTTCTTCTTCTTCTTCGTCTTCCTTTGAAATAGGAATATATCTAACCTTCTTGAGGGCAGCATCTTCGTTGAAGGTGACATCATGACATATCTCCACTTATTTTTTACCAGGCACATAGATTCTATATGCCTTCGAGGTTTCACTGTAGCCCATAAACATTCCCTTCTTTCCAGAAGCATCCAACTTGCCTCTCTTTTCTTTCGGCACATGAAAATATACAGGACTTCCAAAAACTCTAAAATGAGAGACATCAAACTTCTTACCACAGAAGATTTCTTCAGGAGTTTTGGAGTCCAATGCGAAATGTGGGCATCTATTATGAACATACACAGCAGTGTTGGCAGTTTCTCCCCATAGGCACTTCGGAAGACCTTGGTCATATAGCATGGCATGGGCAGCAACACCATTTTGTTCGGGAGTATACACAATAGTGGTCTCCCTCTTAATGCCAACTTCCCTGCAATAGTCATTGAATTCATTTGACTCATATTTGGTTCCACTATCGATCCTCAAAATTTTGATCTTCTTCCCAGTTTGATTTTCAACAAGCCTTGAAGGTGCGGAACCACTTGAATGCTTCGTCCTTTATCTTCAAAAATTATATCCAAGTTTTGTGGGAGAAGTCATCTATAAAAGTGGTATAATATAAGCATACTCCCAAGGATGTTATGAGCAACATACCAGATAGATCAGAATGAATCAATTGTAAAATATCAGATGTCTTCATGACAGTCAAGGGGAATGGCCCCTTTGTATGATTTTTATCGACACAACCCTAACATACACCTTCATGATCATCTTTGAAACCGGGCATACCTATCACCACCTTCCTTGGTTCGGGAAGGGCTTTATAATGAAGGTGTGCAAACCTCCGGTGCCATAGCTCAAATTGAAGAGTTGTGTTGCATGTCATGGCCCCCTGCGGACTTCCTCCAACCTGATAGAGTGTATCATCCCTAAAACCAAGAGTGAACGCTTCTTTGAAGTTCCTCTTCCAAATGCGTCCCTTTCCATTGAAAAATGCCACCCTGAATCCTTTGTCTTCCATTGCCGAGATAGACACTAGGTTCTTCTTCAAGTCAGGTACATACAACACATCTTGCAAGCGGAGGACTTGACCTTGATTTAAACGAAGGGTCACAGTCCCTGTCCCTTTCACAGGATAGGTGGCATTGTCTCCAAGGATAATTTCCAAATTAGTATCCTTTTCAATCAAATCAGAAAGGGCCTCTTTATATCCAGTGAAGTGCCTTGAGGCACCACTATCAATCAAACAGTTATCCAGGGTGTCGGAAGGAGATGCAGCAAAGAGGGCAGATATAAGAATATATTCATTTCTCTTATTATCAACAACATTGGATTCATCATACCTAGAGTTCCTTGACCTCTTGAAAGATTGACCATTTCTATTTCTATTTCGATCAGAGGGAGCCTTCCTCTTTCCTTTGAAACTATTGTTCCTTTGATCATTCCCCCTAAAGTTGTTGTTGTTGTTGTAGTCATCATCTAGGGGAGAGTCCCTTTTATTGGCGCACTCTCTTGCAAGTGACCAAACTTGTTACAATTGTAACATCTTCCCTTCCTTCCTTTGGGACTCGCTCTTCCATGATTTTGATTTGTCGGACTAGCATTGTTCCTCTTCTTTGCATGAGCAGTGAAGGCGGTAGGGTCACTTCCATTCCTATTTGAGGAATGATCTCTCTCCATCATCCTTGTCTCCTCTTGAGTGCATTTTGTCAACATTACTCAAAATCAGGAATTATATTATTATTGAGAATAGTAGTATTAACCCAATTCAATTTCAGATATGCAATCACATAACCATTGAAAGTAAATGCTGATAGAGCATAAAATAAATCAACAGAAGACAAGCCAAGACAAGAGACACAAGAATTCTTATAACTCTTCTTATTCAGCAGAGAGAGAGAATGTATTTTATAGCAGTCAACAGGATGCCCTAGCCAGGAAAGACTTTGTTGGTCAAACCAGCACTTCAACCTCCAATCAAGCTTGGTCAACCTCGGTCAAATTCAGCCTTCAGTCAAAGTCAAACACACCTCAAAACAGTATACAAAACTGGTCAACGCAAAAGTCAAACTCTGCAGTCAAAACAATAGTCAATGTTGTAGTCAACGTTGTGGTCAGTTACAGTCAAAGTCAACGTCTTGCCTCGGTGTTTGTGCCTCCAGTTGCGGCCTCTTCAAATCGAAGTTCTGCCCCAAAAAACGCAATCAAAGGATGAAGGTTGACCCAAAGTCACCGTTGTCCAGAAAAGCCCTAAAACAGTTTGAAAATTGCAACTTCCTATTTTCACACATGTGGAGGAGAGAGAAGCCTCTAAGGTTGTATGAACCAATCAAATGAGAGAGAGATGTGTGAGATGAGTGAATGATGAAATGAGCATCATGTCTTTCCTTTTTATATCCATAACTGTGGGTCTGTGACACAACTTTTGGGGCTTGTGAGCCTACATTACAATTTTGGCCAACCTTAATAATTTGCAGGTGTGAAAAATAAATTCAAAATTCAACTTATGCTCATCCAAACAAGATGATCTTTAGATCAATCTTGCACCTCTCCGAAAGAGGAATCCAATAAAAATATCATCTCCACCATATGTGCAGTGCAACATGGAGTTTGGCCCTAGTTGTCAAATTTAACATATATATATATACCCCAACGCCCCCCCGCACCCCCAAAATTTCCCTAAAATTTAAGGGTACTCCCACACGTCCCCCCTATGCGTCTCCCCGCCCCAGAGCCTTGGTGAAACATTGTATAATTTCATGAAGTGTGATGTGACTCTGAAAACAATCTCATGTTCCTTTAAACTGTGAGTGGCTATTGAAATTTTACTCAAAGATGCCAACTTGAATGATTATAGTAATCATTGATGATGATGATGATGATGACAATGTTTATACTGAATTGATGATGATTAATTGTTTATGTTCAATTCATGATGATGATTATGTATTTTTAAATATGGAATCTAGATTCTAAAGACTAAAAAATGAATGATAATATGAAATTTTTATTTTATCATATATATATATGTTGTTTCCTTGTCCTATCGTATCCAGCGTTTTAGAAAATTTGTCGTATATGTTTCAAACTCCGTATCTGTTTGCATTCCCATATCTGTTTCAATGCACCTTAGGCAGGAAGTGCACAGATTAGAGACATGAGGGTGAGGAGAGCAGAGCTCTAAGGGAGTCCTTAGGGTGAAAGCAACATAGAGCTCCCAAGAAGGACCCTCAACCAATATCACAGTTTGAGTCTCGTCTAGTTGGAAAGTGGACAAACCAGCGAGATGATGAGGATAAGAGAGTAGGGCAAGTGGAGGCATTCACTCAGTCAGTGATTCTCAGTACAAGGAGAGTTTGAGCCAGGTAGACAAACGATTTATTTAGATGGGATCAAGAGATATTGGATCTCCCAATACTACATTCGAGCAGAGTAAGCAGCCACAGTGATACACAAGGTACATGGCACTTGTGACTGAGGTTATAGACACGGATCATAGGAGCATGGTTGGAAGGAACAGGTCTTCAAATCAGATTTCGTAGTAGGAAGTAGAGAAGTCTTCTAGTTCCGAGGGAGCATCTACAACAGTTATAATATTTCCAATTAGCAACTGCTAATTGGAAATATTAATTTTTATCATATTTTGCCCTTCTAATGTTTAGTCTTGAAATAAAGGGGGTGATGGGACCCATAACCCAAACATGGATAAAATAACTCCCTAAAGTCACTTAGACAAATTCAGATTTCAGCATGGGGCCCAGGCAAGCCAAGTGACAGTGCAGAGAGAGAGACAGCGAGGAGGCAGCGCAGTGGCAGCGTGGGCCAGAACAGCGCAGTCTAGTGGGGACAGCGTGGCCATGAGGGGACAGTGCAGTTGAGTGGGGCCCAAGGGAGAGCTAGGCTCTTATGCATAAAAGGAGGGAGAGGCTAACCATTCAGTCATTCTATTATGCATCTTATGATTTTCTGTCTATAAGACATTAAGCACGCTTACACTATTTAGCGAAGTCTACAAGTGTTGTTCAGCACGCGGGTGTTTCCGAGCGGAGATCCCAACCTCAGCCTCGGGGGACTTCGAGTGCCTGCTCAGGTGAGGAGATCCACCATTGATTTTCATAGTAGAGCACGCAGTACCTTTCAGCCAAGAGCACGCAGGCACACTCAAATATTACGCAGTCTTGGGAGGAGGCAACACCGAGAGAGAAGGGAGATCAGGGATTTCAGCCCGGGAGTAGTGTGAAGGGATCAACCCTTCAGAAATCAGTTTGACAGTTCAGGGCCAGCGTACTCACCTGCAGTGTGTGATTTTCCGAAGGGGCTTAAATTCCGGGCTCGGCCATTCTGGAATTCCTTCTTGGGTTTTTCCGAGTTTTCGGAGGAGAGCTCATATCCGGAGTTTCATATTTTTCTAAGCAGGGGAACAGCCCCAAAGAGCAGCTCCATTCCAGACAGAGGTAGCAGTTTCAGCAGTAGCAGCAACTCATCAGAGTTATGCAATCATAGAGAGAGTAGCCATTCACCGTGGAACTCTAAGAGTATTCCCAGCTTTCCTTGATCAAGCCAAGGTGCCATCATTTTGATCACCTTTGTACACATTTTCATCTTTCAGACTATAATAAAATGGCTCATCTTTACTCCATGTTTGTAGTTTTTTTCATGGGATGGCCACATTGGGTCACTCAGCAGTGACAGGGTATGCAGAGTTTACACGGAGATTGGTGGAGCGGTTTGACCGGAGGGGTCCGAAAGAGTATTTTGTCGAGATGGCCAAGCTCAAGCAGACCAGGAACCCGAAAACTTACATTTCCGACTACTTGAGACTTTCAGTGATGGTACCCGACTTGTCCTCAGTTAGGAGGATTTACATGTTCATTGATGGGTAACAAAACCTCTGCATGGGCTAGTCAGGCCCACGAGGCCTGCTACACTTCAGAATGCAGTCGGGAGGACAAGAGATGTGCAAGATGCTTTGCCTAGGACCATAGCTCCTTTTCCCCGGAGGCCGGCATTTCAGCCAAAGGGGAAGGACACGAGAGTTCCATCCACTGCCGATGGGGAACCAAGGCCGGGGGCCTTTGGACGATGATACCCAGAGAGACTTGAGACGGAGGAAGCTATGCTTCACATGCCAGGACACATGGGCACCGGGTCATCGATGTGTCGCAGGGAAGACACATTACATTGAGGTCTTCTCCGACAATGACATTGGTGTGGACGCGGTGACAGTCCACGAGGAGAAGATTCGGGCCATCCAGGAATGGCCGGAGCCGAGGAATGTGACAGAACTCCGGGGGTTTGTAGGTATCTGCACCTACTACCAGAAGTTTGTCAAGGGATTTTCCCAACTTGCTGCACCCCTCACAGATCTCACCAAGAAGGGGCATTCAGTTGGACTAATACAGCGTAGAGAGCCTTTGACAGGCTCAAGAAGGTGATGAGTAGTTGCCCAGTGCTGGCTTTGCCGGATTTCACGCATCCCTTCATTTTGGAGTGTGATGCCTCAGGAGAGGGAGTGGGCACAGTTTTGATGCAACGAGGCCACCCCATAGCTTTCGAGAGCAGGAAGTTATTGCCGCATGAGAGGTTGTATCCTATATACGACAAGGAGATGTTGGCCATTATGCATGGACTGGCCAAGTTCTGGCAGTATCTGGTGGGAAACAGGTTTCGAGTGAGGACTAATCACAACAGCCTCCGATTTTTCCTTAAGCAGAAGCAGAAGCAGTAGAGGCAGCAGAAGTGGGTCAGTAAGATCCAGGCTTATGACTTTGACATCGAGTATGTCAAAGGGAAGAACAACGTGGTGGCCGATGCTCTATCACGCAGACTGACAGCGTTGTCCTTGATGAGCATAGATACAAACTTGAGGGCTTAACTACTGGTAGAGTACTCCTGTAATATTCCCAATTAGCTTTGCTAATTGGAATATTTCATTTTTGTTTAATTTTGCCGCTTTAGTTAGAAATAATAAATAAAGTGAGAAATAAGAGGGGTCACCTCACTTTATAAATAAAGTGTTTTTCCTAGTTGATTGACGTTATAACTTAGAGAGGGGGCCTTGGGGGTCCACATGAGTATGATGGGGAGGCATCAGGCTGACCCAAGGTTAACTGCGCAAGCCAAGGAGAGTGAAGGACGCAGTTAAGGTTTTGGAGGGAGTTTAGCACTATAAAAGGTGGGGTTCTCACCTCATTTGGGCATGCATGATTTGATATTGATATTGAGAGCTAGACTTCTGTCTGCTTCAGCACGCCGGTTGTTTAGACGGTCTGCAGCACTGTTTAGTGCAACCGAGTGTCTCCGTTCGGAGATCTCACCCTTAGCCTCGGGGGACTTCGAGTGCCTGCCCTGGTAAGGTTATTTTCTGTATCACCCTTAGCTTCGGGGGACTTCGAGTGCCTGCCCTAGTAAGGTAAGTTTCTGAGTAACATCCTTCAGTTTCAGTGGTAGTCAGCAACAGCTTCTTGGTGGAGATTTGGAGAGAAGGAAGCCCTTCTTGAGACTGCGCAGATCCAGGAGGGAGGACGCTGGTCTAGAGAAGGAAGGACGCAGATCCAGTTGGCCAAGGCAGAGAGGACGTAGATCTGGGGAGGCATTGGCAGAACCAGTCTTGGAGGATGCAGATCTGAGAGATCTAGCCTTGGAGAGTGCAGATCTGGAGAACTAGCAGCAGATCCAGCTCTAGGAGTTGCAGATCTGAGGAGATATTGGCAGATCTAGCCTTGGGAGGTGCAGATCTGGAGAGATAGTATCAGATCCAGCCTTGGAGGGTGCAGATCTGAGGAGATATTGGCAGATCCAGCCTAGATCTGAAGAGATAGCAGCAGATCTGGCCTTGGAGGACGCAGATCTGAAGTGATAGGACGCAAATCTGGATAGGGAGGCTTCAGATCCAGCAGATCTGAGCATAGAGGACGCAGATTCAGTCAGGGAGGACGCTGATCTGAGGAGCAGGAGCTTGTGTGTGGGGTTTGGCAGTGTTTTTCAGTGTTTCCAGCCTTGAGGAGCTGATCATCTCATCTGGAGGTTTTGTAGCCAGCATTTCATCTGTCTTCTGCGCTGTCACTAGCAGAGACAGCGTTTGTATTGGTGAGGGTTTGGAGGATTGAGATCAGCCATCTTCTAGTCTTCAATTTGTAGCTCCATTGCATTCCAGTAGCAGCTCTTCTTCAGCCAGCTAGGACGCTGTCCTTAATTGCAGCCATTGTTTGTCTGAGAGGGTCTCCACTTGCCTAGGGCAAGGATAGGTGCACTCATTCTGATTATCTTGTACTCCTATCTATGTGTTCTGAGATTAATAAAATGGCTTAGTATTCTGGCATTCTGTGTACTTGATCTATTATCTGGTTCCAGCATTTGTTTATGTATATCTGTCTGGCATATTTCTGTGTATTACTGGTTATTTCCCTTTGGGGATATTACAGTGGTATCAGAGCATAGATCTGGCTCAGCCTGTGGTGCTAGCAGTCTATGACGCCCGGGGATAACCCCTACATCTATCGGAAGGAACGTAGAGAAGCTGAGGATAGGTGGAAGTTTCCTTTCGGGGGAAGTGATTCGGATCAGGAGCCACCTGAGACAGATTCAGAGGCAGAGCAGCCTGAGAAGGGCCCAGAACAGTGTAATCCAATGGCAGATGATGATGTGAGGTTTAAAGAGGCGGTCCTCCGTCACATGCAGGAGACGTCACAGAGGATGCAGGAGACGTCACAGATGGTGCAGGAGACGTCACAGAGGCTCTTGGCCATAGAGATCAGTCAGAGAGAGCTCCCTAGAGTTCTTCAGATCGGTGAGGGATCGAGTGTGTCTCGCCATATACCAGTACACGATGCTATTCCCATTGTAACGGCTCAGCGATCCGCTATGCCCACATTCTTGCCAGGAGACACAGGGACAGGAGTGCGGGGAGGTGCACAGAGGGATAATCCAGCACCCACACGTCCTACCATGCCTACCTTCCTGGTAGAGGACGAGGGGTCGACAGCACCGAGAGAGTTGAGTCCAGCTCGATGGGCAGCCGCTTTTGCAGAATGGCGGGCCTTAGGATAGGAATTCATGGATACTCTCCCCTTCGAGCGCTACCTCCAGTTCCAGTACGGCATCAAACCCCATGATCAGCACCAGCACAGGGGGCACAGATACCACCGTGATGACCACCGTGCGGCCAGTAGATTCCATTTGCCTATGTTTGATGGTTCATCAAAGACTACGGCAAAGTCTTGGGTGGAGAAGCTGGACATCTATTTCCAGCTTAATCAGATGTCGGAGACGGATGCCATTAAGATGGCTACATTGCATTTAGAGGGTGAGGCTCAGGATTGGTGGTTTCATGGGATGGCAACGCTCGGGCATTCTACAGTGACGACATATGCCGAGTTTACCAGGAGGGTGGTAGAGCGTTTTGACAGGAGGGATCCGGAGCAGCATTTTGTTGAGCTGACCAAGCTCAAACAGACTGGGAGTGCAGAAGCATACATCTCGGATTTCTTGAGGGTTTCAGTGATGGTACTTGACTTATTGACAGCTCGGATGGTCTATATGTTCGTGGAGGGGCTGTCAGAGCCACTTCGTGGCCTTGTCCGGTCGAACAAACCGGCTACACTGCAGGATGCTATCAGTAGGACTCGAGACTTACAGGATGTCTTGCCCAGGACTCGGCCACCTTATCCCCAGAGACAGGCTTTCCAGCCTAAGGGTAAGGACACGAGGGCTCTGCCTCCCAAGGCGAATCCGGGACGAGGGCAGATTGATGATGAGGCCAGGAGAGAGCTGAGGCGGAAGCGATTATGCTTCACTTGCCAGGAGCCGTGGGCACCGGGACACAAATGTGCGGCAGGGAAGGCACATTTCATAGAGGTCTTCTCCGAGAGCAACGGGGAAGAGGATGAGGAGGATGATGAGGAGGCAGGAGGATGTTATGCAGCGCAGAGTACTTTACCACCTCCACCACCCGATGCAGGTGGGGCATCATTCGCACCTACTGGGGGAGCTCTAGCAGCATTGCGAGGAGTCCCCAAGTATCTGACATTGCGCGTACGGGGGACAGTGCGCGGACAGCGGGTTTCGGTCTTAGTCGATAGTGGGGCCACCCACAACTTCATTGATGCCCATATGGTTGAGCAGAGAGGCATACCGACGGAGGGCTTTGATGGGTTTTCTGTTTTGGTACCAGGAGATCAGACCATGGCATGTGCTCGATAAGTACCAGAATTATCAGTGACGATGGGCACCTATACATTGACCGATCACTTCTTTGTGGTGGACATCCCGGACACCAATGTGATATTGGGGGTTCAGTGGCTTATTACTCTGGGGAAGGTCACAACGGATTGGAAGGCCTTAGAGATGGAGTGGGATGATCCCAAGACGGGAAAGCATGAGAAGATACGAGGGCAGAACACATATCCACCCCAGACAGTATCGGCACACAGCATGGAGGCGACTTTCCGCAAGGGAGATATAGAGTGGGCAGTAGAGTTGCGGGCTTCAGAGGCAGTGGATACAGGGCGGACGGTGCACCCTGATCTACAGTCTATTCTCGACAGACAAGCAGAGGTTTTTGGGGAGATCCCACTGTGATGTACCATGGGACGGGGTTTGGTTAACACGATCGAGCTTGAGTTAGGATACAGTCGTGATTACCACCCCGATAGGCATCCCAAGGCCTATCTCCTCCAAGATGAGATAATCTGGGCCATTCAGGAGTTGCTGGCCCTTGGGCACATTCGACCCAGCACCAGTCCTTTTGCTTCTTCGGTAGTGCTGGTGAAGAAGAAGGACGGCACACTACGCATGTGCATTGATTACAGGGCTCTGAACAAGAAGACCCTGAAGAACAGGTACCCCATTCCCAGGATCGACGAGCTGATGGATGAGTTGAGAGGAGCACGGTTCTTCTCAAAGATTGATTTGAGATCCGGGTACCATCAGATACGCATGAGGGAACAGGATATTCCCAAGACTGCTTTCAGATGTCATTATGGGCACTTTGAGTTTCTGGTCATGCTATTTGGGTTGACCAATGCACCTGCTACTTTCCAGTCTTGTATGAACCACATTTTCAGGGATCATCTGAGGAAGTTTGTGCTGGTTTTCTTTGATGATATCCTTATATACAGCAGGACTTGGGAGGAGCATCTCCAGCACATTGAGACGGTCTTGCGCATTTTGGAGGAGCAGCAGTTCTTTGCCAAGCTCTCCAAGTGTGAGTTTGGGTTGACGGAGATGCTGTATCTGGGACACATTATAGGAGTGGACGGGGTGAGAGTCCACGAGGAGAAGATCAGGGCTATCAGGGACTGGCCAGAGCCCCGGAATGTGACCGAACTTCGAGGGTTTATTGGTATCTGCACCTACTATAGGAAGTTCGTCAGGGGCTTCTCTCAGCTTGCTGCACCCCTCACAGATCTGACGAGGAAGGGGGCATTCGGTTGGTCGGATACAGCACAGCGAGCTTTTGACAAGCTCAAGGAGGTGATGAGCAGTTGTCCCGTATTAGCGTTGCCAGATTTTACGCAGCCCTTTGTCCTAGAGTGCGATGCATCAGGAGAGGGGATTGGTGCAGTTTTGATGCAGGACGGTCATCCGATTGCTTTCGAGAGCCGGAAGCTCCTTCCACACGAGAGGTTATATCCCATATATGACAAGGAGATGCTGGCCATCATGCATGCATTGGCCAAATTCCGGCAGTACCTGGTGGGTGGCAGATTCAGGGTGAGGACAGATCATAACAGCCTGAGGTACTTTCTGGAGCAGAAGCAGTTGCAGGAGAGATAGCAGAAGTGGATCAGCAAGATCCAGGCCTACGACTTTGACATAGAGTATGTCAAAGGGAAGAATAACGTGGTAGTTGATGCCCTTTCTCGTAGACCGGCCACGTTATCACTCATGAGCCTGGACGCTGATTGGAGGGCTCGACTATTGGTTGAGTATTCCAAAGATAGATTTGCATGCGAGGTTCTGGATGGGTAGGTAGCAGATAGCAGGTACAGGGTGGTCGATGAGATCATCTATTACAGGGACAGGATCTTCTTGACTGAGGGATCTCAGCTCAAGAAGAAGATACTCCAGGCTTCACACGATTCACCATTGGCAGGCCATCAGGGGTTCACCAAGACGTACAGGGCCATCCGGGAGAGATTTGCATGGAAGGGCCTCAAGGAGGACGTACTCCAGCATGTCAGGGAGTGCGAGGTTTGCCAGCGGAACAAGGGGGAGATGAGTCATCCCGCGGGGTTGTTGCAACCTCTTCCCATTCCGGAGGGGAAGTGGGAGAGCATTTCGATGGACTTCATCACAGGGTTGCCCACAGTGCAGGGCAAAGATTGCATCTTCGTGGTGGTTGACAGGCTGACGAAGTATGCTCACTTTTTCGCCATTTCAGCACATCACACAGCGGCACAGGTGGCAGAGTTGTTTTTCAGGGAGGTTTTCAGGTTGCATGGTCTACCCAAGACCATTGTCAGCGACAGGGACAGCCGTTTTATGGGTGGATTCTGGCAGGAGCTCTTTCGACTAGTGGGGACAGAATTGACACCGAGCACTAGTTATCATCCACAGACGGACGGGCAGACGGAGATAGTTAACAAGTGGCTGGAGGGCTACTTGCGTAACTACGTCAATGGGCAGCAGAGAGCATGGCTGAAATGGCTACATTTGGGCGAGTACTGCTACAACACAACCCACCATATGTCCATCGGTATGACACCTTTCTATGCTTTGTATGGATATCATTCCCTATCTTTTGTGGATATGATGTTTGGTGTTAGCAGGGCTCCGCGAGCCAAGTTATGGATCCAAGAGAGCCAAGACATCCTCCGGGCTCTCAAGGACAACATAGCCACAGCACAGAATCAACAGAAGTTGTATGCTGATAAGGGTCGGATGGAGAGACACTTTGAGGTAGGGGACTTGGTCTACCTACGGCTACAGCCATACCGACAGTCCTCGCTCAAGCAGAAGGGGGCGGAGAAGCTAAAGCCTCGTTTTTATGGACCATACAGGGTGATACGCAGGATCGGGCAGGTTGCGTATGAGTTGGAGCTGCCCCAAGGCAGCCGGATTCATAACATCTTTCATGTATCATGCCTGAAAAAGGCACTGGGCCAGCATGTGAGGATCACCGAGGAGCTACCGCCTACAGATGATGAGGGGCATCTGGTGTTACAGCCGGAGGCTATTATCGACACTAGGGAGAGACAGCTGCGGAGCAGGAAGATCAGAGAATTCCTGGTGAGATGGAAGAATTTGCCGGATGAGGATGCCACTTGGGAGGATGAGAGGATCTTACAGCATCCATCACTTCAGTTGCTTGAGGACAAGCAACGTTTTGCAGGGGGAGACTGTAATATTCCCAATTAGCTTTGCTAATTGGAATAGTTCATTTTTGTTCAATTTTGCCGCTTTAGTTAGAAATAATAAATAAAGTGAGAAATAAGAGGGGTCACCTCACTTTAGTCACCTCACTTTATAAATAAAGTGTTTTTCCTAGTTGATTGACGTTATAACTTAGAGAGGGGGCCTTGGGGGGTCCACATGAGTATGATGGGGAGGCATCAGGCTGACCCAAGGTTAACTGCGCAGGCCAAGGAGAGTGAAGGACGCAGTCAAGGTTTTGGAGGGAGTTTAGCACTATAAAAGGTGGGGTTCTCACCTCATTCGGGCATGCATGATTTGATATTGATATTGAGAGCTAGACTTCTGTCTGCTTCAGCACGTCGGTTGTTTAGTCGGTCTGCAGCACTGTTTAGTGCAACCGAGTGTCTCCCGTCGGAGATCTCACCCTTAGCCTCGGGGGACTTCGAGTGCCTGCCCTGGTAAGGTTATTTCTGGTTTCACCCTTAGCTTCGGGGGACTTCGAGTGCCTGCCCTAGTAAGGTTATGTTACGAGTAAAGTCCTTCGATTTCGTTGGAATTAGCGGCGGTTCTGGTGGAGGGTGGAGAAGGAAGCCCTTACTTGTGACTGCGCAGATCCAGGAGGTAGGACGCTGATCCAGAGAGGGAAGGACGCAGATCAAGCAGGAGGAGGACGCAGATCTGAATAGTGAGGACGCTGATCCAGCTGTCCAAGGCAGAGAGGACGCAGATCTGAAGAGGTATTGGCAGATCCAGTCTTGGAGGACGCAGATCTGGAGAACTAGCAGCAGATCCAGCCTTAGGGGTTGCAGATCTGAGGAGATATTGGCAGATCTAGCCTTGGGAGGTGCAGATCTGGAGAGATAGCATCAGATCCAGCCTTGGAGGATGCAGATCTGAGGAGATATTGACAGATCCAGCCTAGATCTGAAGAGATAGCAGCAGATCTGGCCTTGGAGGACGCAGATCTGGAGTGATAGGACGCAGATCTGGATAGGGAGGCTTCAGATCCAGCAGATCTGAGCATAGAGGACGCAGATTCAGTCAGGGAGGACGCTGATCTGAGGAGCAGGGTCATGTGAGTGGGGCTTGACAGCGTTTTTCAGTGTTTCCAGCCTTGAGGAGCTGATCATTTCATCTGGACGTTTTGTGGCTAGCATTTCATCTGTCTTCTGCACTGTCACTAGCAGAGACAGCGTTTTCCTTGGTGAGGGTTTGGAGGATTGAGATCAGCCATCTGCTAGTCTTCAGTTCATAGTTCCATTGCATTCCAGCAGCAGTTCTTCATAGCAGCTCTTCAGCCAGCTAGGACGCTGTCCTTACTTGCAGCCATTGTTTGTCTGAGAGGGTCTCCACTTGCCTAGAGCAAGATAGGTGCACTCATTCTGATTATCTTGTACTCCTATCTATGTGCTCTGAGATTAATAAAATGGCTTAGTATTCTGGCATTCTATGTGTACTTGATCTATTATCTGGTTCCAGCATTTGTTTTATGTATATCTATCTGGCATATTTCTGTGTATTACTGGTTATTTCCCTTTGGGGATATTACAACTCCAACGACCGTTTTGCTTGTGAGGTGATGGATGAGGTTATTTACTTCAGGGACAAGATGTTCTTGACTGGGGATTCTCAACTCAAGGAGAAACTACGTGCCTCCCATGACTCACCATTGTCGGGTCATCAGGGATTCACAAAGACCTACAGGGCTATCAAAGAGAGGTTCTCTTGGAGAGGCCTCAAGGACATACTCTGGCATGTCAGGGAGTGTGAGGTATGTCAGAGGAACAAAGGGGAGATGAGCCACCCAGCTAGGTTACTACAGTCGCTTCCCATTCCGAAAGGAAAGTGAGAAAGCATCTCGATGGATTTCATCACTGGGTTGCCCACGGTGCAGGTCAAGGATTGCATCTTTATGGTCGTTGATCGACTAACAAAGTATGCTCACTTCTTTGCCATATCAACACGGTACACAACTGCACAGATGACAGAGTTGTTCTTCTGTGATATTTTCAGATTGCATGGTCTTCCAAAGACCATCGTCAGTGACAAGGACAGCCATTTCATGGGCGGCTTTTGGTAGGAGCTCTTTCGTTTGGTGGGTACAGAGTTGACTCCTAGTACCAGCTATCACCCTCAGACGAATGGGCAGAGAGAGATAGTGAACAAGTGGCTGGCGTGCTACTTGCAAAAGTATGTCACAGGGTAGCAGAACACTGCTACAACACCACTTTCCACATGTCTATCGGTATGTCTCAGTTTTATGCCTTATATGGATATCATGCTCTGAATTTTGTTGATGTTATGTTTGGAGCGAGCAAGGCCCCCAGGGCCAAGGACTGGATCCAAGAGAGTCAAGATATACTCTGAGCTCTCAAGGACAACTTAGCCATAGTGCACAATCCGCAGAAGTTATATGCCGACAAAGGGCGGGTATAGAGGCAGTTTGAGGTAGGTGACTTGGTCTACTTACGACTTAAGCCGTACCGGCAATCCACAATGAAGCAGAAGGGGGCCGACAAGCTCAAACCCCGCTTCTATGAACCTTACAGGGTTATCCGCTAGATAGGGGAGGTTGCTTATGAGCTAGAGTTGCCAACAGGTAGCAGGATACACAACATATTCCATGTATCATGCCTGAAAAAGGCCTTGGGGCAGCAGGTGACTACAATAGAGGAGCTCCCACCTACAAATGATGAGGGGCATTTGGTGTTACAACCAGAAGCCATCTTAGATACCAGGGAGAGACAGCTACGGAGCAGGATAGTCAGGGAGTACTTGGTGAGATGGAGGAATTTGCCAGATGAGGATGCCACTTGGGAGAGTGAGAAGATTTTGCAGCATTCGTCTTTGTAGTTGCTTGAGGACAAGCAACAATTTGGCGGGGAGGACTGTAATATTCCCAATTAGCAACAGCTAATTGGAAATATTAATTTTGCTCATATTTTTCCTTTCTAATGTTTAGTCATGAAATAAAGGGAGTGATGGGACCCATAACCCAAACATAGGATAAAATAACTCCCTAAAGTCACTCAAACAAATTCGGATTTCAGCATGGGGCCCAGGGAAGCCAAGTGACAGCGCAGGGAGAGAGACAGCGTGGAGGCAGCATGGGCCAGGGAGCGCAGTGGCAGCATGGGCTAGAACAGCGCAATCTAGTGGGGACAGCGTGGCCATGAGGGGACAGCGCAGTTGAGTGGGGCCCAAGGGAGAGCTAGGCTCTTAAGCATAAAAGGAGGGAGAGGCTAACCATTCAGTCATTCTATTATGCATCTTATGATTTTCTGTCTATCAGACATTGAGCATGCTTACGTTGTTTCGCGAAGTCTGCAAGTGTTGTTCAACACGCGGGTGTCTCCGAGCGAAGATCCCAACCTCAGCCTCGGGGGACTTCAAGTGCCCGCTTAGGTGAGGAGATCCACCATTGATTTTCAGAGTAGAGCATGCAGTACCTTTCAGCCAGGACCACGCAATCACACTCAGAGATTACGCAGTCTTGGGAGGAGGCAACACCGGGAGAGAAGGGAGATCAGGGATTTCAGCCTGGAAATAGTGTGAAGGGATCAGCCCTTCACAAATCATCTTTTAGAATAGGAGGAGGCCACCACTTTCAGTTTGACAGTTCAGGGCCAGCGTACTCACCTGGAGTGCGTGATTTTCCCAAGGGAGTTACATTCTGGGGTCAGCCATTCGGGAATTCCTTTCTGGGTTTTTCCGAGTTTTTGGAGGAGAGCTCATATCTGGAGTTTCATATTTTTCTGAGCAAGGGAACAGCCCCAAAGAGCAGCTCCATTCCAGACAGAGCCAGTAGTTCCGACAGCAGCAGCAGCTCATCAGAGTTACGTAGTCATAGAGAGAGCAGCCATTCACCGTGGAATTCTGAGAGTATTTCCAGCTTGCCTTGAGCAAGCCAAGGTGCCATCATTTTGATCACCTTTGTACACATTTTCATCTTTCAGACTATAATAAAATGGCTCAGCTTTTCTCCATGCTTGCAGTGTTTTTCATGATGTCTCTCTATTTGTTGTAGTTATTGTTTATGTTGCTTTATATTGTTGTTTACTTCCTATTCGAAATATTACAGTGGTATCAGAGCTCATAGACTTGGCTCAGCCTGTGGAGCAAATCAGTCTATGACACTCGGAGGAAAGGAATACATCACTTACCGGACAAAGTGGTACAGGAGCAGAGAGCAGAGACTCGAGGCCACATTTGGAGAAGGGGACTGCATTCCAGTGGTGGACGCAGAGGAGGAAGAACCTATGGCTAAAGAAAGAGATGACAGGAAGGAGTTCGAGAATCTCCTCCTGAAATCTGTGCAGGAGCTCTCGAGAAGGATAGAGGAGATGGGTCAGAAGTTTGCCACGAATAACAGACAACGTAAAACCCCAAGGGGTTTTCACATCGATGAGGGATCCGGCACTTCCCATCACATACAGGAGCTAGTCACAGCGTAGCAGGTAGTATTCCACACTCCCCCACATTCCACGATGCCCACATTCTCGACTGCAAGCACCGGAACGAGAGCACCCCAAGAGCAGGAGGTGGTTCATTTGGGGAACTATTTTGCAGTGTATCAGTCTTAGGGGCAAGAGTTTGGTGAAGCTCTCACTTTACACGACTTTTGCTAGCTCAAAAGGGACAATAGATCCCGCAACCAGAACAGAGGTGGTGGGTACACACAGGGAGGTGAGCTGCAACGTACTGTGGGCAAGTTTATCTTGCCGACCTTTGATGGGTCATCTAAATGTTCAGCGAAAGCTTGGGTAGAGAAACTGGACATTTATTTTCAGCTTAATCAGATGGCAGAGGGGGAGGCATCAAGGTGGCAGCGCTGCACCTTGAGGGAGAGGCCCATTACTGGTGGTTCCATGGGATGGCCACGCTGGGTCACTCAGTAGTGACAGCGTATGTGGAGTTTACACAGAGATTGGTGGAGCGGTTTGACCGTAGGGATTCGAAAGAGCATTTTCTCGAGCTAACCAAGCTCAAGCAGACCGAGAACCCAGAAACTTACATTTCTAAGTTCTTGAGACTTTCAGTGATGGTACACGACTTGTCCTCAACTAGAAGGATTTACATGTTCATTGATGGGTTGGAAAAACCTCTGCGTGGGCTAGTCAAGTCCACGAGGCCCGCTACACTTCAGGATACAGTTGGGAGGACGAGAGATTTGCAGGATGCTCTGCCCAGGACCAAAGCTCCTTTTCCCCATAGACCGGCATTTCAACCAAAGGGGAAGGACACGAGAGTTCCACCGCCGAATGGGAACCAACGTCGAGGACCTTTGGACGAGGATACCAGGAGAGACTTGAGACGGAGGATGCCAGGAGCCATGGGCACCGGGTCATCGATGTACCGCAGGGAAGGCACATTACATTGACGTCTTCTTCGACAGTGAGGGAGAAAAAGATGCATATGAGGGGATAGAGGAAGAGGCCAACACTATAGTGCAAAGAGGGGATCATCCACCACCTCCTCCCCCAGAAGCAGGAGGAGCAGCGTTTGCACCCACGGGAGGAGTCCTTGCATCTTTGCAAGGGGTTCCTAAGTATTTGACATTGTGTGTCCGGGGCACCGTTCAGGGACAGCGTGTTTTAGTTTTGGTTGAGAGGAGGGGCATACAGACCGAGAGCTTTGATGGCTTCTCAGTTCTAGTACCAAGTGCCAAAACTATGCAGTGTGCGAGATACATTCCATCATTAGCAGTGACCATGGGGACCTACACTATGACAGATCATTTCTTTGTGGTCGACATTCCAGACACCAACATTGTGCTAGGAGTGCAGTGGTTGATCACATTGGGGAAGGTCACCACAGACTGGGAGATTTTGGAGATGGAGTGGACAGACAAGACGAGTGGGAAGCATGTGATGATCCGAGGCATGCACACATATCCTCCGCAGACAGTTTCAGCACGCCGAATGGAGGCAAACTTCCGAAAGGGAGACATAGAGTGGGCAGTAGAGGTGTGTATTTCAGAGGCAGGGGCCACGGGCAGGTAGTTCACCCAGATGTGCAGTCGATTTTGGACCGATACTCCATGGTTTTCGAGGATATACCACCAAGATAGCCACCAGACTGGGGGTTTCAGCATACCATTGAACTAGAGCAAGGTATTTAGGTGGTGATCACCACACCCTATAGGCATCCCAAAGCCTACAGGGATGAGATTAAGAAAGCCATTAATGAGCTCTTAGCACTGGGTCACATCCGGACCAGTACTAGCCCATTTGCTTCTTCTGTTGTATTGGTGAAGAAGAAGGATGGCACACTAAGGATGTGCATCGACTACCGGATTCTCAACAAGAAGATGATGAAGAACCGATACCCCATTCCGTGGATTGATGGGTTGATGGATGAGCTGAGGGGATCGAAATTCTTCTCCGAGATCGATCTGAGATCGAAATACCATCAGATCTGAGTGAGGGACCAGGATGTCCCCAAGACTGCTTTCAAATGCCATTATGGCCATTTTGAGTTTTTGGCAATGCCCTTGGGGCTAACCAACGCACCGGCCACTTTTCAATTTTGTATGAACCATATCTTTCGTGGTCAATTGAGGAAGTTCGTGATGGTGTTCTTCGATGATATTCTTATGTACAGTCGCAATTGGGAGGAGCACTTACAGCACATTGAGGTTGTACTACATATCTTGGAGCAGCATTTCTATGCTAAGCTCTCCAAGTGTGAGTTTGGGTTGACAGAGATGCTCTATCTGGGGCATATCATTAGTGTGGATGGGGTGAGAGTCCACGAGGAGCAGATCAGGGCCATCCGGGAATGGCCGGAGCCGAAGAATGTGACAGAACTCCAAGGGTTTGTAGGCACCTGCACCTACTACCGAAAGTTTGTCAAGGGATTTTTCCAACTTGCTGCACCCCTCACAGATCTCACCAAGAAGGGGGCAATCAATTGGACTGATACAGAGCAGAGAGCCTTTGACAGGCTCAAGGAGGTGATGAGTAGCTGCCCAGTGCTGGCTTTGTCAGATTTCACGCAGACCCTTCATTTTGGAGAGTGATGCCTCAAGAGAGAGAGTGGGCGCAGTTTTGATGCAGGGAGGCCACCCCATAGCTTTCGAGAGCAGGAAGCTATTGCCGCATGAGAGGTTGTATCCTATATACAACAAGGAGATGCTAACCATTATGCATGCACTAGCCAAGCTCCGACAGTATCTAGCGAGAAACAGGTTTCGAGTGAGGACTGATCACAACAGCCTCCGACTTTTCCTTGAGCAGAAGCAGTTGCAGGTGAGGCACCAGAAGTGGGTCAGTAAGATCCAGGCTTATGACTTTGACATCGAGTATGTCAAAGGGAAGAACAACGTGGTGGCGGATGCTCTATCACGCAGACCGACAGTACTGTCGTTGATGAGCATTGATACAAACTTGAGGGCTCAACTACTATTAGAGTACTCCAAGGACGGTTTTGCTTGTGAGGTGTTGGATGGTCAGATCACCGATGACAGGTACATGGTGATGGATGAGGTTATTTACTTCAGGGACAAGATCTTCTTGACTGGGGATTCTCAACTCAAGGAGAAGATACTAGGTGCCTCCCATGACTCACCATTGTCGGGCCATCAGGGATTCACAAAGACCTACAGGGCTATCAAAGAGAGGTTCTCTTGGAGAGGCCTCAAGGAGGACGTACTCCGACACGTCAGGGAGTGTGAGGTATGTCAGAGGAACAAAGGGGAGATGAGCCACCCAACTGGGTTACTACAACCGCTTCCCATTCCGGAAAGAAAGTGGGAAAGCATCTCGATGGATTTCATCACTGGGTTGCCCACGGTGCAGGGCAAGGATTGCATCTTTGTGATCGTTGATCGACTAACAAAGTATGCTCACTTCTTCGCCATATCAGCACGGTACACAGCTGCACAAGTGGTGAAGTTGTTCTTCCGTGATATTTTCAGATTGCATGGTCTTCCGAAGACCATTGTCAGTGATAGGGACAGTCGTTTCATGGGCAGCTTTTGGCAGGAGCTCTTTCATTTGGTGGGTATAAAGTTGACTCCTAGTACCAACTATCACCCTTAGACGAATCGGCAGACAAAGATAGTGAACAAGTGGTTGGAGGGCTACTTGCGAAACTATGTCACGGGGTAGCAAAAGGCATGGCTACATTGGTTGCATTTGGGAGAATACTGCTACAACACCACTTTCCACACGTCTATCGGTATGATCCTGTTTTATGCTTTATATGGATATCATGCTCTGACTTTTGTTGATGTTATGTTTGGAGCAAGCAAGGCCCCCAGGGCCAAGGACTGGATCCAAGAGAGTCAGGATATACTCCGAGCTCTCAAGGATAACTTAGCCACAGCGCAGAATCAACAGAAGTTATATGTCGACAGAGGGCGAGTACAGAGGCAGTTTGAGGTAGGTGACTTGGTCTACCTACGACTTCAGCCGTATCGGGAGCAGCAAGTGACTGCAACATAGGAGCTCCTACCTATAGATGATGAGGGGCATTTGGTGTTATAGCCAGAAGCAATCTTAAATATTAGGGAGAGACAACTACGGAGCAGTACAGTCAGGGAGTACTTGGTGAGATGGAGGAATTTGCCGGATGAGGATGCCACTTGGGAGAGTGAGAGGATTTTGCAGCATCCGTCTTTGCAGTTGTGAAGGGATCAGCGTGGGCCAGAACAACGCAGTCTAGTGGGGACAGCGTGGCCATGAGGGGACAATGCAGTTGAGTGGGGCCCAAGGGAGAGCTAGGCTCTCAAGCATAAAAGGAGGGAGAGGATAACCATTCAGTCATTCTATTATGCATCTTATGATTTTCTGTCTATCAGACATTGAGCACGCTTACACTGTTTAGCGAAGTCTGCAAGTGTTGTTCAGCACGCAGGTGTCTCCGAGCGAAGATCCCAACCTCAGCCTCGGTGGACTTCGAGTGCCTGCTCAGGTGAGGAGATCGACCATTGATTTTCAAAGTAGAGCACGCAATACCTTTCAGCTAGGAGCTCACAGTCACACTCAGAGATTACGCAGTCTTGGGAGGAGGCAGCACCGGGAGAGAAGGGAGATCAGGGATTTCAGCCCGGGTGTAGTGTGAAGGGATCAGCCCTTCACAAATCATCTTTTGCAGTAGCAGGCCACCATTTTCAGTTTGACAGTTCAGGGCCAGCGTACTCACTTGGAGTGCGTGATTTTCCCAAGGGGGTTAAATTTCGGGGTCAGCCATTCTGGAATTCCTTCCTGGGCTTTTCTGGGTTTTTGGAGGAGAGCTCACATCCGGATTTTCATATTTTTCTGGGCAGGGGAACAGCCCCAAAGAGCAACTCCATTCCAGACAGAGGCAGCAGTTCCGGCAACAGCTCATCAGAGCTACGCAGTCATAGAGAAAGCATCCATTCACCATGGAATTCTGAGAGTATTTCCAGCTTGCCTTGAGCAGGGCAAGGTGCCATCATTCTAATCACCTTTGTACACATTTTCATTTTTCAGACTATAATAAAATGTCTCAGATTTTCTCCATGTTCGCAGCGTTTTTCATGATGTCTCTCTATTTGTTGTAGTTATTGTTTATGTTGCTTTATATTGTTGTTTATTTCCTAATCGGAATATTACAACAGCGGATACTGTGGGAGTGTTGAAGACAGATCCTAGTGGATGAGGTTCTTCCAGAAGTACCTTCCTCGCTAAGGAGTGTTGAAAATGTAGCGAGAAAGGTCTCCTGGCTTGTGCCTTAGCCAATGAAGAACATGAATTGTCCTTCTCCCAGTATGATTGCGAGCTCATGAGTTAGACTTTAGTTGGGATGAGTTATTTCCAGATTACTGGAATAATCATCAAATTAGCATGCGTCGAGTTAAAGCTTCAGTTAAAAAGACTTCATCAATTTCACTACAAAATGAGGTGGCAATTACAAGTTCAGATAGAGTGAGTTAGTCTTCAGTCTTGATTGAAGGAAGGACGAGTTAAGAACTCCAGTGTTGATTGGAGACAGAAAGAATGTCACTCCCAATTAACTCGTAAATCAAAACTCAAATTCTAAATTTGAACTGGGTCTCTTTGCATGCTCAAATTGGGTCTATCAAGAGAAGGACGAAGTCACACGAAATCATAAGTTTTGTGCACAAGGTTTGTGTGACAAGGCAGCTCACGAGATTTTGAGAGGAGCCTTCATTGTGGAGAGCGCAAGAATTGTTTCCTAAGAAATAGGAGGAACGAGTGTGCAAGGACTTAGGAGTTGGTTGTGCGCAAAGAATAGGAGTTGGGTCCTAAATAATAGGAGGCAAAAAGTGTGCTAAGAGGTAGGGCACAGGTGCGCTACAAAATAGGACCTAAAGTGCAATAGGAAATTGGGAATCTGCACAAGGCATAGGGTTGCCAAGTGCACAAGGAAGGAGGAGCAGGATTGAGAAAGAGATCAATGAATTTGTAAAGCAAGTCAAGGAGGAAGCAAAGGATTGGTTGCGACCTAGAGGGTTGTAATATTCCGGATGGAAATAAACAGCAATATAAAGCACATAAACAAGAAACTACAACAACTAGAGAGACATCATATGAACAAGACATAATATGGAGAACACTGAGCCATTTTATTAAATATTGAAAGATAAAATGAGTACAAAGGTGATCAGAATGATGGCACCTTAGCTTGCACTAGGCAAGCATAGAAATACTCTCAGAATATATCATGGAATGGTTGCTCCCTCAATGACTACGTAATCTCCAAGCTGTTGGTGTTGCTGCTGTGTTGCTAATACTGCTGGAATAAACTGAATCTTTGGGGTTGCTCCCCACCTCAAAAAATTATGAAACTTTGGGAATGGCCTCTCCAACCAATACCCAGAAAAGCCCAGAGAGCTTTTTGAAAATGGTTGACCTCCGAAAATGACCTCCCTTGAGGTACCACGTTGTCCCAGTGATAAACGCTGGCCCTGAATGATCTGCTACAAAAGATGGCCTCCACTCTACCAAAATGATGGAATAGGGAAGGGTTGACCCCTTTCCAACTCTCCCGAGTTGAATCCCCTAATAAACCCTCAATCTGAAATCTACGAGAAAGTGCATCGGCCACTACGTTGTTCTTCCCCTGACATACTCGATGTCGAAATCATATGCCTGGATCTTGTTGACCCACTTCTGCTGCCTCTCCTGCAAATGCTTCTACTCTAGAAAGAATCAGAGGTTGTTATGGTCAATCCTCACTCTGAACTTGTTCCCCACCAGGTACTGTCGAAACTTGGCCAATGCAGGCATGATGGCCAACATCTCCTTGTCGTATATGGCATACAACCTCTCATGCGGCAATAGCTTCCGGCTCTCGAAAGCTATGGGGTGGCCTCCCTGCATCAAAACTGCGCCTATCCCCTCCCCTGATGCATCGCACTCTAGAACAAAGAGCTGTGTGAAATCTGGCAATACCAAAACCGGATAGCTGCTCATCACCTCCTTGAGCTTGTCGAAAGCCCTCTGTGCTGTGTCAATCCAACTAAATGCCCCCTTTTTGGTAAGGTCTATAAGGGGTGCAGCAAGTTGGGAAAATCCCTTGACGAACTTCCGGTAGTAAGTGCAGATACCTACAAACCCTAGAAGCTCCATCACATTCTTTGGCTCTGGCTGTAATATCCCCAAAAGGGAAATAACCAGTAATTCACAGAAATATGCCAGACAGATATATAAAACAGAATGCTGGAACCAGATAATGGAACAAGAACACATAAAATGCCAGAATACTAAGCCATTTTATTAATCTGAGAATACATAGGTAGGAATACAAGATAATCAGAAGGAGTGCACCTATCCTTGCCCTAGGCAAGTGGAGACCCTCTCAGAACAAATAATGGCTGCAGATAGGGATAGCGTCCTAGCTGGCTGAAGATCTGCTATGAAGAGCTGCTGCTGGAATGCAATGGAACTATGAACTGAAGACTAGAAGATGGCTGATCTCAATCCTCCAAACCCTCACAAAAAAAAACGCTGTCTCTGCTAGTGACAGCGCAGAAGACAGATGAAATGCTGGCCACCAAACCTCCAGATGAGATGATCAGTTCCTCAAGGCTGGAAACACTGAAAAACGCTGCCAAACCCCACACACAAGCTCCTGCTCATCAGATCAGCGTCCTCCCTGACTGGATCTGCGTCCTCTCTGCCCAGATCTGCTAGATCTGAGTCCTCCTATCCAGATCTGCGTCCTCCAAGGCTAGATCTGCTGCTATCTCTCCAGATCTAGGCTAGATCTGCCAATATCTCCTCAGATCTGCATCCTCCAAGGGTAGATCTGCTGCTATCTCTCCAGATCTAGGCTGGATCTGCCAATTTCTCCTCAGATCTGCGTCCTCCAAGGCTGGATCTGACACTATCTCTCCAGATATGTGGGCATAGTGGGACGTGTGGGTGTATATGATGCCATATGCCGAGTGGCATCATGCTGAACGATCTGAAAACCCCTAGGGAGTTCTCTCTGACTGATCTCCATGGCCAAGAGCCTCTGTGACACATCCTGCATCCTCTGTGACGTCTCCTGCATGTGTTGGAGGAGTGTCTCCCAAAATCTCCTCTTATCCACATCACCCGCCATCAGCTCTTTCTGTTATGTGTCTACAGGCTCCTCAGAAACTGCACGGTTGCTGCAAAACCATACTGCTACTTAACTTCGACCTTTGATTTACCCACTGAAAACTACTCAGAAAATTCCAAAAATTTGGGAAGGTGATCCTTGTCCAAAACCCAGAAAAACCCAGAAAACGTTTCTTCTAATTCCAAACTTCAAAATTTGACCCTTTTTATTTTGGCCCTTTTTCCAACTGCGTTTCTGGTATTGTAACTGCTATTGCTCTGTATGATCTCTTTTCTGATGTCATAGACCACAGGCTGAGCCAGAATTATGCTCTGATACCACTGTAATATCCCCAAAGGGAAAATAACCAGTAATACACAGAAATATGCTAGACAGATATACATAAACAAATGCTGGAACCAGATAATAGATCAAGTACACATAGAATGCCAGAATACTAAGCCATTTTATTAATCTCAGAACACATAGATAGGAGTACAAGATAATCAGAATGAGTGCACCTATCCTTGCCCTAGGCAAGTGGAGACCCTATCAGAACAGATAATGGCTACAAATAAGGACAGCGTCCTAGCTGGCTGAAGAAGAGCTGCTGCTGGAATGCAATGGAGCTACAAACTGAAGACTAGAAGATGGCTGATCTCAATCCTCCAAACCCTCACCAATAAAAACGCTGTCTTTGCTAGTAACAGCGCAGAAGACAGATGAAATACTGGCCACAGAACCTCCAGATGGCAAGATCAACTCCTCCAGACTGAAAACACTGAAAACGCTGTCAAATCTCACTCACCCGACTCTGCTCATCAGATCAGCGTCCTCCCTGACTGGATCTGCGTTCTCTCTCCCTCAGATCTGCTAGATCTGAATCCTCCTTTCCAGATCTGTGTCCTATCACTCCAGATCTGCGTCCTCTAAGGCCAAATCTGCTACTATCTCTTCAGATCTAGGCTGGATCTGACAGTATCTCCTCAGATCTGTATCCTCCAAGGCTGGATCTGATGCTATCTCTTCAGATCTGCACTCTCCAAGGCTGGATCTATCAATATCTCCTCAGATCTGTATCCTCCAAGGCTGGATCTGATGCTATCTCTCCAGATCTGCACTCTCTAAGGCTAGATCTCTCAGATCTGCGTCCTCCAAGACTGGTTCTGCCAATGCCTCCCCAGATCTGCGTCCTTTCTGCCTTAGCCAACTGAATCTGCGTCCTTCCTTCCTCTGGAACAACGTCCTGCCTCTCAGATCTGCGCAGACACCAGAAGGGGTTTCCTCCTCTCTAAATCTCCACCAGGGAACTGCTGCTACTTACCACTGAAACTGAAGGATGATGCTCAGAAATAACCTTACCAGGGCAGGCACTCGAAGTCCCCGAGGCTAAGGGTGAAACCAGAAAATAACCTTACCAGGGCAGGCACTCGAAGTCCCCCGAGGCTAAGGGTGAGATCTCCGACCGGAGACACTCGGTTGCACTAAACAGTGCTGCAGACCGACTAAACAACCGGCGTGCTGAAGCAGACAGAAGTCTAGCTCTCCAAATCAATATCAAATCATGCATCCCCAAATGAGGTGAGAACCCCACCTTTTATAGTGCTAAACTCCCTCCAAAACCTTAACTGCGTCCTTCACTCTCCTTGGCCTGCGCAGTTAACCTTGGGTCAGCCTGATGCCTCCCCATCATGCTCATGTGGACCCCCAAGGCCCCCTCTCTAAGTTATAACGTCAATCAACTAGGAAAAACACTTTATTTATAAAGTGAGGTGACTAAAGTGAGGTAACCCCTCTTATTTCTCACTTTATTTATTACTTCTAGCTAAAGCGGCAAAATTAAACAAAAATGAAATATTCCAATTAGCAAAGCTAATTGGGGATACGAGGGGGCGCGG